>CP092863.1:191218991-191583215 GCA_030710605.1 Cordylochernes scorpioides | reverse complement strand
ACAATTCTTAATATATACAGCACTAGCAATTGCCTCTTCCCAAAACTTCATGGGTAATTTTGTGTCAATTTGTAAGGTTCTCGCTGTATCTATAAGAGTCCTATTCACTCTCTCTGCGACTCCATTACTTTGTGGTGGTAAGTTGGTGATGGATCCCACTTCTCTTTAAAGGTCCTTCAAATCTTGAGTTACAAAATTCAGTTCCATTGTCAGTTCTTACATCTTTTATTCTAAGACTTAATTCGTTTTCAGCTCTTGTTTTAAATTATTCAAATCTTTCAAAGGTCTCATCTTTTGACCTCAGGAAATATACAAAGATTCTTCTACTGTAGTCATTTACTATAACAAGAAAATACTTAGATCCTCCTAAAGATTGACATGGCATTGGTCCACATAAATCCATATGAATCAACTGCAGGGGTTTAACTGTATAATTTTCCATAATAATATATGGCTTCTGAACCAGTTTTCCCATTATGCATGCTTCGCACTCTGGTAACCTTTCAAATTTTAGATCCAATCCTCTTACAATATGTCCTTGAATAATTATTTTCAAGTATTCTTCATTTATATGGTTTAATCTTTTATGCCATAAACTTATATTGCTATTTTTATTTGATAAATGTGTATTTATAACCATGACATTTTCATTTTTTTCTATTGGTACATTTCTTAGTTTTGTTTCCATCATAAGCATTCTATCTTTAATATATGCTTCAGCGACTAAATCATTCCCTTCATTATAAATTTTTGCTCCATCCTTATTAAAATAACTGAATTTCCTTTGTTGACTAATTCGTATACTGACAAGAAATTATTTCTTAAATTTGGTACATGTAAGATATCTTTGATGCCAATATGTTCTTGACCTTCACTTGTGCATGTAGTAAGTCTCATATCTCCTTTGGCTATGGCTTGGGTAGTTTTGCCCTTCTCAGCTAGGTTGATTTCACTTTTGTACTCTGTCACATTTTCCATCAAAGTTAGGTTTGGGGTTAAATGTGCGATGCATCCTGAATCTATACACCATATTTGCTTATCATTTCTCCCATCTGGTGAATTTTCAAATTCCTTTACATATGTTTCAAATGCTTGCTCATTAATTCCACTTTTCATAGTATCCACTAGGTTATTAGAATGTTCCCTACTGTAATTGTGATTTCTATAATCAGGAGTCCATTTCTTTTGATATCCTTGTTTCTGTTTATCTCGAAACCAGCAATCATTAGCTAGATATCCTTTTTTATTACAAACAAAACATCTTTTTGGCTGAAATTGTTTAACTTTTCTATCTTTAATTCTGTATGCTTGTTCATGCCCATTCTCAACCGATTGATTCAATCTCATATTTCTTCTTGACTCCTCTCCTCTTAGAGTTTGTTGAATCTTTTCAATTGTTGCCTCTCTCTTAGATCGTAAGACACAATAGCAATATTTTCATACCTTGGATGTATGCCTCTGACAATATGAAATGAAAGTTCTCTTGAGGGAAATTGATGCCCTAATGATGAACTTCTAGCAGCAATATTTTTTGCCCTTGTTATATATTCATCTACAGTTTCATTATCTTTCATTTTAATGTTCTTTAATTCTAAGCCTATATCAATAATGTTATCTTCCAAATTGCCTGTGTATGTTTTTCTCAGTGAGTCCCATACTTTCTTCGCATTTGTTTCTCCTATGAACATTCCAGCTTGTTCATTTGTCAACGTACTGTTGGTTATCCCAAATGCTTCATCATTTTTATCATTCCAAAACTCCCAAGAACTTTTTGTCTTCCATTTCAGGTTCTGGTTCGGAAATTACACATTTAAATAATTTTCTTCCTCTCAGAACTTCGCCGATTTTCAACGCCCAAATTTGATAATTAGTTCCTGTTAATGGTTCAATTTTTGTTTGGGATAAAAAATTATATTCAACCATTTTCGTCTTTTGAAATAATATAAACAAACCAATATATTTTAAATACAAATATATATTTTAAATTTATATAAATATTGGGTAGCTTTTAAACATGCAATATATAGATATAATTCAAATTAATATATATAAATACCTTTAATCTTCTCAGAAGTGCTTAAGTTTACCGATCAGAATAAACTTCTTGCTTAATCTTCAGATTAAAGATTTTCGCTTTTGAACTTTATATCAAACAACCACGCTCTGCTACCAATTGTTGAATTTGCTTAAAATTTTAAATGAAACTGATTCCAATAATTATCAATTAAACATTATATTTAATTTATAAAACTATTTTAGAGGCGTATTATTCTTTTTAAAATAAAACAATTTCTACTGTCCTTACTGCGATGAAAAAATTAAAGGGAGGGCCTGGCTCATCAGTGGTGAACCCTCCCAGCGGTTTCGCCAGTTTAATCTACCATACCGCTGTTATATTGCATTTTTGGAACTTCCTTTTATAGGTGACCGTTGTAAGAATCTTGGAATGGGTTCACCACTGATGAGCCAGGCCCTCCCTTTAATTTTTTCATCGCAGTAAGGACAGTAGAAATTGTTTTATTTTAAAAAGAATAATACGCCTCTAAAATAGTTTTATAATTTGATAACAGATGGCGCTCTAGTACATCGAAACATTATATTTATTGATTTACAAGAGAGAGAACAAAATATAAAAGGGAAACTAATATTTAACAAAGGAACTTTTTCTGTTTCAGTTAGCGCCTATATATCTGTGAGCTTACACACACTCTGTGGAACAATTAATTAATATATATATATACAACAATTTTTAATAATTATTTTTGAGTAATGTGTATTTTATGATATATAATATCAAATGTTATCTCTATACAGACTTTGCGGCAATGATTAAAATGATTAAATGAGAAGGCTTGGCTCATCATCATGGGCACACATTCTTTGGCGTCAACATAGGAAATATTCAACCAATAATTATCAGGGGCTCCTCGTAAATGTGTTGAGTGCGTATTTGGCATCGTTCTTACAAAATGGCGAATACCATCAGTACCATTGAAACCTCTGAAACAATTGCTGGTCAAGGCTGAATGCATTCTAACCAACACAATAATTGATAAGGAGGACCATTAATCTATCAATTCTCTAGACTTCCCTCTTCTATCATACACTTGGAATTTGTAAGGAAATAGATCACACACACGGAACATGCCTGCAGTTCATTTTCTCGAGATTTTGTTGATGGGGGTCCTCTACCTAGTTAACAGATTTATACAATAGGATCCATCGTGGCGAATCTGACCAAAAGACACAGAATATCTTTTCCATATAATATATTTATATCATATATTGGAGAGAGAATGATGTATAAATAATTACACAAATATTACTTATATCTTAGTAATTTAAAATATTACCTTTTCCCCCAAGTTGTGTTGCGATTATTTTCCTATTCCTTGGCCATAACATGTCTGTTGTGATGTGTGTTTGTCCCACAAAACACGTCTTTAATCATGAAATGTCATGCCAGAATGTAGAACGAGATAACGAACCGAATATCATACCATGTAATGATAGTGAGTGATAAAAGAAGGTGAAGAGACGACTTCAAAACCTGCGACCTTGAATGAACCAATCACAGACAAGCCTACTTCCTGACTTCTAGGTAAACCAGGAAAAATATTTTCAAGGTAAAGATGCGCTGATAGCTATGCTATTTCAAACAGCGCTACCTCGATATGACGACTATATAAAACAAACACTCGTATCGGAATGGAGGTGTTCATATTGAAGATGGTTGCTTTGCCTTCTCCAGGAATAACAAAATATTTTGTTTTTACCTCGCATTCAAGTGGTAGTAGCTATGCATATCTGTAATTATTTCGTTCAATGTCACAGGTAGTTCAGGGTGACAGCAATGTACTGTGATAATCATCGCTTTTCGGCCTTTTGGCTAAGATTAAACCCTATGGACAGATAACAAAGACTAGGTAGGATAATATTTTTTGTAGTAATTCTTCCTTACCTTATTATCACTACCAGTCATTCCTTAGACAGATTTGGATTGGTATGTGCAAGATAGTATAGTTTCGGACGTTCACGAAAGGCTCAATCTAATCGAGTAGTTATCCAAAGGTATCAGTTGACATTCTCATGTAGGAGTGAATATATTTATTCGTATTCAGGAAAATGATTACAGTTCTTCCCAAAGGTTCCTGCCTCATTTCATTTACTAAGTGTATCTCCCCGATTTGGTAGAGGGCTAACAATCGCCACTTCATTGTTGAAGGCTGCCGCTATCATTGTCGCTCGACAACATTCTCTTGTGAGGTCTCGCGCACAAGTGATGACACATTCAAAATATCGTCAAAGAGAAGCAAACATAGCTGGTGAATATTTAAGGTTATGAACAACGCCGTGAACACCGATGTAGAAACATCGAGGTAAGTAGTCAGGGTATCGAAATAGAACAGTTATCAGAGCAGAAATAATCTTCAACATGAACCTACACAAAAATAGGTTTCTTACGTTTCTGATTACAATTACAACTTGGATTCTTCGTTTCTATGGTTGATTTTAAACATTTTTAAAAATTACTAGGATATGCTTAGAATTGATAATTGTTAATATTAGGGAGGAAAAGTCCAATCTCCATAGTATTTTGTTTTAAGATATAATGTTGATATAGTTTTTATATGGTTTTAAGATATTTTTTTGATATCCGTGTAAATGATAAAAATACAGAAATCTAAGAAAACAGTAAAAGGGGAGAAAATATAAACAAAGGGATCATGCAAAATTATGTAAAGTCCAGGAGGCTCTCACAAAAGACGCGTGACGAAGAATCCTCTTCCTCCTCCGAAAAAAGGTTGACTTGCTGGGATCGAACCCAGGTCGCCCATGTGTTAAGCAAGAACTCAAAGCATCACGCCAGGAAGAGCGCTATAATATGATAATTTTTATAAATATGAGCATTGGTTTCATTTTGCTTTAGTCAGATTATGTTTGATGTTTCAATTTTACTAAGAGTGTTTTAAAATATATGTAGTTATTTATTTCTTTTTTTCTTTTATTCGTTGGGACAGAGTTTCCACACCACCCAGGAGGTATTTGCCTTTGCGCACTACCCTTTGTTTATAGCGGTGGTTCGATACATAGGGATCCTAGGGAGATTTCCCACCTCTTCGGACTTCTATCTATTAAATTGCCAAAACCGGTCGGAATATTTCCCTTTGATGAGCCAAGGTTCTTCCTAACCTTTTCATCTTTAGCTCACTCATTGTTCAAACTTATCCTATAAATTTACAATAAATCGAGATAAATGATTTTAGCGTCAACGCTTATTTAAACTGAATAAGTAAAAAAGTCTTGATATATTGATAAAATTAAAGGTAACATTCCCCTATATACGAAGTGTCATATCAAATATGAATACAACATTATTATCTTCTAAGATGTAGTATCACCAGATGTGTGTGTGTGTGTGTGTGTGTGTATGTAACATCCACCGCGTGTGACAGTACCTGGAGTTGAGGTTCTCAAGACCTGTGAGGATCATGGGCTGTCTCTGCTTCATGTTCCACATGGTGAGTTCACTTCTTCCTTCCCTCGATACCATGGCCACATCTGGTGCCTTGGTGCAGACTTTGTACATGGCCATCGTGCTCTACGCCCCAGCCCTGGCCTTCTCCGAAGGTAAGAACTCTCTAATTAATCCACCTACTTTATTAATGGGATATCAGACATTGTAATCTACAATAACATGGACATCTAAACTCCAATACTAAAATATATAATTTATTATATTAAAAAAAAAATTGTGTTGTAAATATCATTTTCTGGTCGAAAGTTTCTTGTTAAAAGAATATACAAGTATATTACATTATACAATATACTTGTATATTTACATGAAGCAATTTTAAACCTCTTCATTGTTGTCTCATAGAAGTAAAAATGAGAATTTTTGGTAACATTTTTTTCCTGAAAAAGATGACAAAAACTACTTTAACGAGTTTACACACAAAAGTAAAAAGTAATATGGCCTATAAAGTAAAAGTAACTTGACTCACAGAAACGTGTACATTCAAAAGGTACAACAACAATAAAAAGGGAGGACGTAAAAACACGAGATAAGTTAAAACGAAACCAGTACTTATCTTTTAATTCAGCGTTGATAGGAGCGGACCGAGGCTACACAGGTATGGGAGGGGATCATAAGACGTGAACCATGTACACAGAGAACGCTTCGAGCATCTCCACACAACTCTCAGGAAGAGTCCTCGCATTCCTTTGAACCCACTTTATGTACAAACATGGCCACATTCGTCCAATGACAAGGCGTGAGAGATCAGTTCGCTAATCAACTACAAAACACTTTTTCCAAGATAACTCAAAAACTCTAAAATGTTTGTGTTGGTCAAATGATTTGGCAATGTTGGCAGTGAGACACCGAAATATCGGGACAATAAATTGAACACAAGACAATAAAAAGCGCCATCTATATGTACAAAATGAAACTATTAATTTTACTGATATATTTTCTTTTTCAAATAAAACGAACATTCTCTACTGTCCTTACTGCGATGAAAAAATATTGGGAGGGCTGAGCTAAGTGTCGCATACATAAGCACAATCGTCCAATACAGTATTAGAACTTTAAAAAGTGTGATATGATGGATTAAATTGGCGGAACCGCTGGGAGTGTTTACCTCTGATAAGCCAAGCCCTCCCAAATATTTTTCATCGCAGTAAGGTGAGTAGAAAGTAAGTTTTTTGAAAAAGAAAAATTCGTGCCTAATAATTCAATCTTGTATTGTATAATAAGTAGGTTATAAAGTTGGTAAATGTATCGGTAAATTTAAAGGATATATTTGTTGCTAATATAATCCCTTCGGTATAATTATTAATAAAAGACAATTCGCTGAGGGAAAAGTTTCCTTTATGTATATCGGCAATACAAGCTTTCTGGCTCAACGGCCCTTCGACAGGTATAACTATGTTACTGAAGTTTATCGAATCTAATCCATATATATATGTGGCAATATGATAATAATGTGGGGAGAGAGAAATAAGGAAACCACAAGTTTGGAAGAGAAATCCCAGGCAACCAGCGAGAGAGAGGTAGCGCGAGGGGCTGTCACCGCTGAACGACCGTTCGTGTCGAACACCACCCCCCAACTGTCCAAAAATAGTCCTGAGGGTTCCAAGAAAAGGCCCCCCTCCGGAATGTGGCCAGTGGCCCAAAATGGCCGTACTTTAGCTACCTTTTATCTACGTCTCTCTCTGATTGACTGTAGGTTTACTTTATTATTCCTGGAAGAGCATACATTATGACATATATACATACAAAGAATCAGGAAATATAAGACAGATATGCTAAAAAACTGATTTACATACTACAAAAAAAAATTGGTTAATGCTAATTCTCTATTAAGGTTATGCGATTACAATAAATTACAAATTAAGAAGCCGGAGATTATTGATTAGTTGGAGGTTCCGGAATTATACTATGATATACGTCGGGCAAATCTATGGATCTATTGATTCCTTTTAGTTTTTTGGTTAGTATAGCTTCGAGTACTAGGCGCTGGTGCTTGCCCTTTATATCCTGATAATGGGTTGAGGGTTCTCCAATATTGAATGAATGGCCTGTGTTGTGGATATGCTGGTACACAAGAGATCGGGGATCCTTTCTTTTAACTGATCTTTCATGTTCGGCCATTCGGATCCTCACCGTTCTCCCCGTCTCTCCCACATACGTAGCTTCACACTGCAGGCATGATATCGAATATATTACATTGTTTTTGCTTAGGGAATCTGTAGGAGTGTTGCTTTTGGTTATATTATGTCTTAGTCTGTCTGCGAGGGTTAGTGTATTAGAGAAGTAGGTATTGATGCCATGTTTCTTCAATATTCGTGCTATGGCGGTGGATTTGGAAGAGAAGGGAATAATACAGTTGGATAGATACGGAGGAGGATTTCTCGTCGTGGACGGATTGTAAAAATGCTTAAAAATGAAGGATGTTGGATAGCCAGCAGAATTAAGATGTTTGGTTATATTGCGTTTTTCTATTGATTGAAAAAGTGGAAGAGAACAATGGCTGTGTATGCGCTTTGATAAGGTTCTTACAATGTTAATTTTGTGGGAAAGAGGACAGAAGGATGTGTAATGTGTGTAGTTGGGGAGGAAATCTTTTTTGTAAAATACGGTGGTGTGGTATCTACTAGGAGTTTGGATAATTAGTACGTCTAAGAACGGAACAACTTGATTTTGGGCTTTTTCAATGGTGAAGGACATGTCTCTATGATAATTATTAAGAGAGGTTAAAATTTGATCTATTGAATTCTTGTCGCAAATACAAAAGATATCATCTACATATCGGCGCCAGAATCCTATGCAGGTTTTATGCTTATCGTTGATTGAATTATCTATATTGATCATTACTAATTCCGCTGCAATGGTTGAAAACGAGCTTCCCATTGGGGAGCCTCGTACCTGCCGGTAAGTCTGAGCCTCGCGCGAAACTAAAAATATTCATCTTTAGGCAAATATCAATGAGGTTTCCTATTGTTTGTGCGATGGATGAATCTGTATGTATATCGGAGAGAAAGGTACTTGCGCTGTCTTTAATTAACTGGTGGGGAAGGATTAAGAACAACGAAACGACGTCATACGAACACATTACGCTGTTGGGACCAGGTGATACTTTCCACAAGTCTTCAATGAATTCCTGTGTGTTGTGTACTGAATATTGGTGTTTATATTGTTTCAGTAATGGGGAGAAAAAGTTTGATAGGTATTTGGCTAACAGGGCTGCTGGTGATTTGTGGTAGGCTACAATAGGACGTAGTGGAATATTAGGCTTGTGAACTTTGGGTAACCAATATACGTATGCGTTCGTAGTAAGGCTTGATATGAATAGTTTGTAATCATCAGCTGTAATACTCTGGTTTCTCTTTTGTTCTAATAGAGCCCTTTTGAAGTTATGGTATGTTTGAAATTTGTCTGCTTCCGTTATGGGAACAAAGGTAGAGTTATCAGAGAGGATATCCATCATTTTGGATCGGTACAAAGAGGTATCCATGATGACTGTCTGTGAGCCTTTATCGGAGTTAGAGATGACCAGATCTTTTCGATTTTTCAATCTCTGTATGACGGTTTTTTCTTTGCGAGAGTTATGCTGCTGGGATATCCGTCTCATATGTAAGGTGGATACCTGACGTCTTATGTCACTCTTTGCTTGGTGGCCGAGGTCCTTGATAGACGCTTCAACACCGCTGATGGTTTTAAAGTTGTCTGGGTTGGATCCGTTCCTATAGTTTAGGCCCTTGGATAGCAACGAAATCTCCGCTTGTGACAGTTCCGAGTTTGATAGGTTCACGATTTGAGGGTGTTCATCTGTTGGTCTATGAAGTAAGAAACCTTATTTTCGTGACCAGAACGAAAACCTTTTTTCAAAGGATATATTTTTGAAAAACTACATTTTTTAGACTTTTTAAGAGGCCAGGACAGAACTGCCTAGCTGATTGCTCGACAGGAGAGTAACTGGGCATTATGATATAGAGATATTTGGTAATCGCTTTTGACGCTGACAATGCTAACATTAGATCTCGTTGCCATACACCCACGTACAGCGTAAACACACAAGATTATTTCTCCAGAGCTGGGTATCTATGAAAGATAAAAATAATATAAGGTTGTTCCAAAAGTTCGTGTTCATCTTAAAGCGTTGTTTTTATTATTACTTTGTGAATAATACTATTACGGCTAATACATAATAATACACAATACAAAAATACATGCACAATACAAAAATGAATGTTTGTATGTTTGTTTGTTTGTTTATATGTCCGGTATACAAATTCGCAGTAGTTCACTAATTCAAACCAAAATTTCCATACATAGGTAAAAAAAATACGGGGAAGACGATAGGCTATTTTAAAAAATATATAAATCAATTATTAAAACTATATATTCAAATTATTCTACTTAGCTCACGAACAGCGCCCTCTATTAAAGATTTGATTAAATTATGCTGATGCAAACAAATAGATAATGCTAATAACAAACAATTATATAAAAAAACTTATCTAAATATATATATCACTCGGGTAAATATGCATACGGGTCAATCCCGGGGTGAAGCCCGGTCAACCCGTCTAGTACATAATACAAAGACATTATACATAACGGCGAATAATATAGGTATTTCAATTATTTTTGCAAGTGTAAACGAACTTTTGGGACAACCTCGTATTAATAGAAAAATAGACACATACCACAGCCATGCCAACAGCTAAAACAAAAGTAGCAAAAAAGAATATATATGAAGAAATACCAATTCGTTTATATAGTTTGGCCACACCAATTTATTTTCATATTGCCACGTGGAAAATTAGGGAACCAACTTCGGGATGAGACAACAATTTATTTCAGGCAAGAACAAATTATGAGTAATAAACAAAAGATAAGCAAAAGAGGGAAGTGTACAGAGTATAGAAAAATATAAAGATAAAAATAATACTCTGCTAAAATAATAAATACTTTGTTACATAGCTCCTTCCCTATGGGAGCTGTGACCCACAGCTAGCAATTATTGTAGATGCTGACATGGATCTGACGTGCTTCTGCCAAGGATTCCATCGAAGTCTTGGAACTTTGTTCCTAGTACCTTTGCGTCCTTTTTCTTGCGGCGTGAAGAGCGGCTTTGTCGTCGTATCGTCTATAGGGACATCGTCATCTTGGAGGGAAGTCTTGGCTTTGACACGTCGGTGGAATCCTGGAGCCAGTCTCCGAAAATGTAGATCACAGCACCCATGGCCTCTAGATCTTTTCGGCGATCTTCAGTTTGCCTTCCCTAATTTACCCAGCATCTTCACCAAAATGCCACGTGTAAAATTAGGGAAGACCAACTTCGGGATGAGACAACAATTTATTTCAGGCAAGAACAAACTATGAGTGATAAACAAAAGATAAGCAAAAGAGGGAAGTGTACAGAGTATATCAAAATATAAACATAAAAAATAATACTCTGCTAAAATAATAAATGCTTTGTTACAATATAAATAATACTTCTGGTGCATCACGCGGATAATTAGCCTTCAAGGAATTTGAAACTTAGAAGATCGGCGAACAGTCTCGTCGAAATATTGACTTTTTAAAGTAAATACTATTGATCTAAGATAGGCGTTTGTTTTAGTCTATAAATTAGATAATAAAAACGTATATATTTTGGATTGAATAATTCATTTTATTGTTAGATATAGATAATAGAGATAAGATATAAACATCAATATGATGTGTGATTTATCCAATCCAATATATGCTTTTTTAAAATTATCTACAGATCTGTAATGATTTAGGTATGGACATTTTGCGCATTTAAAAAATATTCTACATAGTGTTAGGATTTTTCTGATCGTTTGTGTTTTCAGTTGCCGGTGTCAATCTGTGGATGTCGGTGATCTCCATCGGGGTCGTCTGCACGTTCTACACCAGTATTGTAAGTTGCCAGTGGGCCTTCTTCAGCCTGGGATTGTGAGAATCATTGTCTATACAACGTTACTTCAGTTGTATACAACGTGAAATTTGGGATAGATAATTATATTAAAACAGGCGTAACTGGTTCTATGAAGGGAAAAAACTTTTTATTCCAAAATATTTATAGATTTCTCCAGCTTTATCACCTAGATGTTGATTATAATGTGCATTGTAAGCAAATAAAGGTCTTTAAATATAGTAAAAATTAACGATTAGATTATGAAGATAGGTATTTATATATGTGACTGTTCTCCTATGTATGTGACTATAAAGCATTGCCTATATTTCGATCATTACTCTTTATAATCCGATAGCGAATAAACAAATATCAAAAAGCAACCAATGGGTTGGACATTTAGAAAGACTTCTCACCCATTGGTTGCTTTTTGTCATCTACGTATCTTTGTTCAGCTATAAATGACTATCAATGGGGTCCTGCTATCAAATGAAATGGCACCGCAAACCATAACGCCCTGTTGTAGACCTGTGTGGTATTCGACAGTAAGGCCAGGATCCACACGTTGCCCAGGACGTCTCCAGACATGTTTGCGACGGTCATCACACAATAAGAAACGGGACTCGTCAATAAAGACTATACGTCCCCAGTCAGAGCAGTTCCAAGTTGATCTCTCCTGACACCACTGTAGTCGGACTTGTCGGTGTAAGGGTAAGGGGTAGGCATCGTCTGTAAGTTCTTAGATTCCACGCTCTCAGTGGTCTGTTGATAGTCATTTTGGACACTTGTGTGCCAGTCTTACGTTGGATGGTATATGACGTCGAATCCGGTGCTGCGACAGCCGTTCTGAGAATCTATCTGTCCTCCCGTTCGGTTGTCACCCTTGGTAAACCGCTGCTGTCCTGATCTTGCATTCTTCCGTTGTTGACCTATCTTTCCAACATCGTCTAATGGCCGCATCACTTCGATACAGATGTCGCTCAATTAATCGATTTGACCAACCAGTGGCACGACCTCTTTCAAACTCTGACGTATGTTCGTAATGAGCTGGAATCTTTCGGCGAAGCATTGATATTGTAGAATTAGACTCACTGCAAAAGTATCAAACGGAAATTTTGAAAATTAGCTCGACCTGCGCCGAATTTTGGGTCTAGAATACTCGTGATAGATACGCAGTCCAGATGCGCTGGAGCTCTTGATTTGCATAAATCAGCCGCCAACTTTCATCTTTTGTCGAAACTTTTTATATGCTAATTCAATATATACCAGGCAACTCCTTATTGGTGCTTAGATGCTTTTTATAAAGTGTATTTGTCTCTTCTCGCACATTTATTTTTCTGTTATAACTTTGTTTACGTAAATATAGATTTTCACATAGTCAAATGAATCATTGTAAAAAGATGGCTATATATAGATTTATGAAAAAACAATAGAAAAAATAAAAGATAAGTGGGTCAGGTGTTGATATTAAAAATAATGAAGGCATCTCCTGACCACAAGCACATGTGCTTTTTAGATGGCAGAGCGCCATCTAGTGGAGCAAAAATAAACTAAACGTTTATTTAGCTTGCTCCGAGATATTTGGCCAACCCAATTTCTTGATAAATCAAGAAAAGCCATCTACGAACGCGTTTCGCGCTGTTGGCGCTCGTCAGCGTGGAGAAGACCGTAACCACAGCGACCAAAATGATTTTTGGTCCCAATGGCTTACCGAAAAGTCAAGAAATGGGTATATAAGGCCAAATTTGCGTAAAAACGCTTAACACATGAAAAAACAATAGAAAAAATAAAAGATAAGTGGGTCAGGTGTTGATATTAAATATAATAAAAAGCACATGTGCTTGTGGTCAGGAGATGCCTTCATTATTTTTAATATCAACACCTGACCCACTTATCTTTTATTTTTTCTATTGTTTTTTCATGTGTTAAGCGTCTTCACGCAAATTTGGCCTTATATACCCATTTCTTAACTTTTCGGGAAGCCATTTGGGACCAAAAATCATTTCGGTCGCAGTGGTTACAGCCTTCTCCACGCTGACGAGCGCCAACAGCGCGAAACGCGTTCGTGGATGGCTTTTCTTGATTTATCAAGAAATTGGGTTGGCCAAATATCTCGGAGCAAGCTAAATAAACGTTTAGTTTATTTTTGCTCCACTAGATGGCGCTCTGCCATCTAAAAAGCACATGTGCTTGTGGTCAGGAGATGCCTTATTTATTTTTAATATATATTTATATATGTTTGAAAATATTATTTAAAAATGCCTATAAATTGTACATACTCGTGAATTAATACGCGAGCATCTCAAAACAATCTTGTTCCCCGAAGAAGTTTGGCGAGATGCCACACGAAATATTGGAAATAAAACTTTATGATCCAAAATAGGCATTTTTGAATAATATATATATATATATATATATATATATATATATATATATGTTATAAAAACAAATGAGATTTGATTTTCTGCTTGATTTTAGATCATTTTGAGGATTATGGTAATGTAATGCAGTCGTGGTTAAATCTTTAAAGTAAAATACTAAAAATAGCCTTGATCAGTAATTGATTTAATTGAACTAAAAGAATCTATATAAAAACATAATTTGATTAAAGTAATGCCTGGCTTAAGGAGAGTAGAATAAGGAAAACAAAAAATTATTTACATAATGTACAAAATTTTTGAGACGGCCATTGGGATAAAACAACAACGAGTTTTTATAGGGGAAGCATGACCTCTGGCGGTCGATTGTGAAGAGAATAATATGGGTTAATTAAGAGTAAAGTGATAAAAATATAGCTTTAAAAAAAGATAAAATGATTAGAAAGAAAGGTGAGAGGTGATATTCACTTATCATATTGGTTTTAAATATGGTAACCAATAGACAGGAAAGTACAAAATAATATATAGTGTGAATGATTACAAATATTGTTGGTAAGAAGTGAATAAAAATGTGATATTCCATAATCATATTGGTTTTTGGATGGTAACCAATATAGACAAGAAATGGCAAAATAATATAAATGTAAATGAGGACAAAAATTATTGGTAGAGAGTGAAAATGAAATGCATGATTAACAAAAGGTTAGAAATAAAAGGGTGATATTCCATTATCATATTGGTTTTTGGATGGGAACCAATATAGACAAGAAAGTATAAAATGATGCATAATATGAATAATGATAACAAAAATGTGGTATAGAGTGAAAATGTAAGAGAGAAAAAAAAAGTGTTATATAATCGTATTGGCTTATTGTGAACCAATAGATTGGAAATGACATGAAAAAATACGCATTATAATATTTAAAATGAGGAATGAAAATAAAATGCATGAAAATTACAAAAGTGAAATTAAATGGTGGTTTTCCATAATCGTATTGGCTTGTTGTGAACCAATAGATTGGAAAGACATAAGGAAATGATACACATATAATGTTTAAAATATTGGTAAAGGATAGGTGGCAACATTAATACTCGTACATCTTCACCAATCATAGACAAACTTCAACCGAAAATAACCTACTTTAACAAGACATAGCCCAATTCAAACAAACATAGTTTCACCAAACAACCATAGAATCAACAACAAACATAGATTCTCCACAAGATAACATAGCATTCTCCACAATTAAACATACCCATCTCCAAGCAAACATAGACTCTACAATCACACATACCCATCTCCAAGCAAACATAGCCATCTCCAAGAAAACATAGCCACTACAATCAAACATACGACGGACATCCACTCCGGCCATCCTCTGCATCAAACAGTCATCGCCATCCGCTCCAGAGCAACCAGAAAACATCTCCAGATAACTCCGGGTATCTCCAACTTCAACATCACTCGCTTCCACGCAACAAGCAGTCTTCTTCCATACAGCCATCTCCCGAGATCTTCAAAGCCAGCATCATCCATTTCAAGGTACTTTGTATCTACCTTTTGCATAATTTACCTCGATTTAACTTTTTGATTCACTCATGTTTACAATCACCTATTTGCTTATGGTTACATTCCTTTTGTCATTTCTTAAATATTTTTGCCATTTAAATAGTGCCACTCCTTTGAATCATTATAAAATGCCATATTTTCTTTGCTTACTTAGTTCTATATCTCTCCTAAATTTATTTCATTCCATATTATGCTTTCAAACCTTTGTAATAAAGTTAAACCTTTAGCACCATAATCAATTTTTAACACAACACTATATGTAAAACAGTCGGCCGGGAGGACAACAACAAATTTATATTATCTAATTCTCATATCTTCAATATTTTAATTAACTTGTACATTGTTTATCATATTCCCACTATATATTTTCGTTAATGACCACAATACCTTATAGCTTCACATTTCCATATATATATTTTAAATTCCCTAACTTTTAATATTTTGATATTTTCTTGTTTAATCTCATTTCTTAATAAGTTATTATTTTGAAAATTTGCATTTTTACCCCATTACCTTTTTCATATTTAATATCTGAAAGCGTACCTAACTAATATGTAAATTTAGCGAGACCAATATATGTAAATTTCAACTCTTATTTTTATCCACCTTGATTCTTTTTTAAATGACCATTCTTTATTCTTAGCATTACCTTTTTTTTCTTCACATGTTCATTCCTTTTTATCACATTTGCCTTTTTGTACATATTACCCTTTGCCTACTGTTTATTTATTTTTCACAAATGTCTTTTTTTCCTATTATCACCCAATGTACGAGTAAATACTTGTATCGAGCAAGGCTCTACGACAAATAATTCACTAAGTCACAATAAGACACACACCAAATTTGCATAATTAAGACATGCGCGCCATCTTTATACAAGAAATGGAACAATTTATAGCACGGGGGTTTATTTATTTTACAAATAAAATGTTTTGTACTATCCTTCTGCATTGGAATATTGGAAGAGCCATCAGTAAAGGTATTTTTTTGCACCTATTTCGGCTATTTTAATCTTTTGATTGGATTGATTTAAGGTTTATTAGAATGTTTATATTATTTACAACGTTAATATTTTTATAAATACAATTTAAAAAAAAAGTAAGATGGCATTCATTTATCAAAAAGGGAACCTTTATATCTAAAAATTTATGAAATTGGCCTGAATCTGCAAAAAAGTGTTTATACCGGTGAAGTGGTAGGATTCTTCTGTAGGTCGAGGTATGTGTGGTATTGAAGCCGTCCCTATACTAATGAAGGCAATAGCCCGATATTGATGGATTTAGCCAAATCTGTTATTGTGGCACATTCCATGATCTGAGTCTGTTCGCTTTGCGCAGAAAAGATCGCGAAATGCATTGTTTTAACGCCTTTTAAATGTAGAGGGGTGTTCCTGTTGATACGTGAATATATATTTTGAAGGTGTTTTTTATCAATAACTTCGTATCTATTCATTTTATACTTTATGGAGCTTAGATATTATAGCTAACAATATTTAAACTGAATAAGTATAGAACAGAGAGAGAATGCGGTGTGTAGGGTGGCATCAAGGCTGTGGTGTGGACCGACGTCCTCCAAGCTGTCCTAATGCTGGGATCCCTGCTCGCCGTCAATATCGCCGGAGTGACGGACCTCGGGGGATTCTCCCAGGTACTGGAGAAGTCCAGAGACGGAGGACGACTAGAATTCCTCAAGTAGGTGTACAATCTACTGTACGTTTGCGCACTCAACCTATGAACCTTCATATGAAAGCATATTCGATGTCCCGTTTCTATATTGTTGTCATGCCACCCTCTTTAGAGCGTCATAAATAATGATTATAGCCACGGCATCCCAGGGGAAAATCATCCAAGAATTAAACTACCTGACGCCACTTTATAAACATGACTTCCACTTGCCATGTGAATAAATCAAAGCATACTTATGTCTGAATGACAACACGGCTCGTTGGCGACATATACATGGCATAATATATACTCTTCCAGGAATAATAAAGCAAACCTACAGTAAACCCAGAGAGAGACGGGCGGGTAAGGACCGGTCACTTTAGACATCAGCGACATTCCAAGGGGCGACTACTGGGGCCCGTCAATTAACACTTTGGGACTTTTAAGACAGTTGGGGATTGTGTGCGACACGAACGGCCGCCCGGCTGTGCCGGGCCCGTCTCTCTCTCTCTCTGGTTGCCTGGGTTCTTTCTCCAACTTGTGGTGTCCTTATTTCTCTTCCCACCTTATTATCATATCACATAAAAGTCGACAGGATAAGACCTGGTCGAGAAGCAAATTCCCATTTCTACTAGAATATGAAGAAAACAAAAAGCAAAGCAATGGTTATCGGACAAACCCACAGCCAAGTTCCACAAGAATTTACAACCAACTCAACTGTAGCCACTTCTCTTTTAGCTCTCACCCTCTGCCTCGGCCAACTTTTGAACCGTGATACAGAAGAAGTGATCACCTACGCTGCCACACACTTCTCCCAGCACTAGATCTGCCCAAGAACGATCACCGTGCCAGAGCAGGCCACCTTCCACCACCATGGACAAGAATCCGCCATATCCCTGCCGCTACTGTGATGTACAACACTGGTACGCACAGCGTCAGAGACAGAACTCTCCCGAAGCTCAATTAACTTACCTGCGCCCTAAACCAGCATAACCTGTGAGTGTAATTGTTTCAACCCCTACCATTCATTCTTTAAAGAACTCACTACTTGTGGACTCTGGTCCCAATATTTCCATAATTATTTTAGTTTAATTTGTGAATATATAAAAATGTTAATAGTTACAATTATTCTACCCCTAATAACAGTGATTTATTATTATCCATATCATTTATTCATTTATTTCAATTCAAAACGCTATGTCCCCCTAGGGACACTTGCGCTAAATGTACATACAAATATAACAAATAAAATATTCAACATGGAAAGATACACAGAAAGCGACTTAGAAAGATTCATAAATATTATTTACATAAAAAGAGATATTCTTTGAATTTTATTTACAGTTACATCATTAAATTTAAAAATATATACATATATACACTCATATACACGCATACACCTATATATTGTTTACAACCACAAGATATGTCCAATATTTCCTTGAGATCGTTACATCAAAGACCATTTTTCTTAATGAAATCCAAAATATATTCATTACCATATATCTAACTATGTGAAACCCATTGAATTATTTACCTTCCCAATCGAATTTAACAGTCGTCATTTTAATGAAATAATTTCTATTTTAAAGTCATTCCTTAAAAATAGAATTGGAATTTTTACCTATTCAGGCTTTACGATTTTTAAAAATTACAATATATTTTCATAATCAATTGATCCATCAAAACAGTGCTCCAGTACCTGAACATTTTTATTATTCTGTATGTGACCTCAACCTACTTGTGATTGCTGGCTCTAATCGACTATTGCTCTTACAACCAACCCTTAGTAACCTTTATTAATCTCCCTTGAATACCCCTCTCATTCTTACAACTTTGTTAACCTTCTACCAGCCCATGTCTCTCTATAGACTTATTGATTAATCAATTATCGAACTACTATTGCCACTAATTTCCTCTCTTCATTTATAATAATATATTTTGTAGTTTCTCTCTAAGCATATCCACCGACGCACACCATCTAGCCACTGGTGTGTTCGTCACAGGATGCAGATTGACTAGCTGCTAGATGTTTATCAACTCCTTTTTGTTCGCACTTGAACAATATGCATCGAGCGACACAGTTCGCTCCTTCTCCTCGCGCCACACATTCGCCACACGGGCCCTGTCTTCAAATTTATGTTTGTCCCTTGTCCATACCAGCACGTCATAACCTACGTCCGAAATTTCACACGGAGTAACGTTAAACATCGTCACTGATTTTGTCCGGTCCGTCATTATTTCGCGCAAACATGGGTTTTACGTTCAACCCGTCGCGAAATCATCTCCTCGCACAAGCTCCCACGACGGGTCAAACACCTCTTGTACGAGAAGCTTGTCAATTGAAAAGGACAACACCGTCCTCGTCTCAATGTTTGGCAATGTGCGCGCAGACTTTTCTTCAATTAGTTAAAACTACTAGAGCCTCTCAGAATCGAAATAATTAGGTGGAAAGGCCCAAAGCAAGTTCCCCTCGCTCTGTTCGCCTATATTCTACCTTTGTATCTCGAACTATTTTATCTTCTCAAACTAACTATAAGTTCATGCGAATTCCTCACCTACACCGGACTTTTCCCCTCAGACTCGCTACACAAGTAACTGCATAGATAAGGTAATATAGCCCAAAGCAAGTTTCCCCTCGCTCTGTTCGCCAAATTTCTAACATTGTATGTAGTCCTATGTTTACCTCAATTTCTGAACTCACGCAATTTCCCCCCAACCTCATTTCTCGTACTCTACACCTATAGCATAGAAAGCCCATGCCAAGTATTCCCTTGCCATGCCCGCCTGAAAAATATCTTAAAGTGTAGAGTTCCCCAGTTTTAATGGCCTTAAGATTTCCATCATGTGTATGTGACTCCCCTTCTCTTTGTTCACACCTCTCAATATCATTTCCTTTATAATACATTAGATGTTATTGTATATAGCCTTTAATGACTTTTATATTTTCAACAATCCCTTAAATTTTAAACTCTTCTTAAATTGTAAAACTGCTTGTAAATAATATTTACTTGTGTAGTATACAATATTTTATTTACATAAAACTATGTCACCATAACCTTAAATAATTTAAACTATAGAATTATTTTCTCTATTCCTGGCTTCTTCAGCTTTAAGTATACTCAAACCATGTTCAGCCTTCTTCAACGGGGGCCATATGTCATAATATATACTCTTCCAGTAATAATAAAGCAAACCTACAGTAAACCCAGAGAGAGACGGGCGGGTAAGGACCGGTCACTTTAGACATCAGCGACATTCCAAGGGGCGACTTACTGGAGCCCGTCAATTAACACTTTGGGATTTTTAAGACAGTTGGGGATTGTGTGCGAAGCGAACGGCCGCCCGGCTGTGCCGGGCCCGTCTCTCTCTCTCTGGTTGCCTGGGTTCCTTCTCCAACTCGTGGTGTCGTTATTTCTCTTCCCACCTTATTATCATATCACATACACGTATCAGGAATCCGAGTTACCAAATAAATAATAATAGCTACAATTTTGGATAAAAGGTTTAGAAACTAAATATATTTATATACCTTGATTAAAATTACAAGTGAAAGCCTCATTCAGACCAAATTTCGCTTTTTCCCTTTCAACCGGAATCAATATCGCTCTCTTCTATCCTAATCTAGGTATAATCTGATACCAAAATCTGACCGGTATACTTTAGTACTTGCTAAATTTCCGAAACTGCTGCCTCTTACGGGGTTGCAGATAGATTTTCCTCTTTGCGGATTAAACACATTTCAAAAATATCATTTTCCATTATTTGGACTATCGTAAATCAATTTTTCTTATCTCTGATCTTCAGACAATTCTTTGTTTCTTTAGATATTTCATAAACACAGTCTAATTCCATTAGTGTATTCTGCTCCCTGCACCAGTTTTATGGGAAGTCTCTCCAACTCATTTTTGATATTCAAACCATTGATACCAACGACGCTTTATTATTTGTAAATAATTTACTTTTCCAGCTTGTGTGTGGTTATTGTAAAAGTTGAATTTACAAACGAAAAACATTTATTAAAGCAGTTTGAGATTTAATTTTGTTTAAAATTTTGCGAATTTATGGTTTCTATTTATTTCGTAGACTATGTTGGTGTGAACTACTGTCGATTCAGGGTCAAATACGGCAGGGAAATACAAGACGCGACCATAGTAGGTCATAGTACGGCAGAGAGAGATATCCTGGAAGACTGTTTTTTTTTTCAAAGATATCTCGAGCCAAAGTTCTTCTCAATTGACGAATCAAATTCCAAGGTCCAATTTCAATCAAAATTCCTCCATCCAAACAAATATGATAACTCGCTCCCCTTTTACTTTAAAGATAAATTAAAATTATGTAGGAGTTTATTGGTAAAACTGTTTATCTATTTCTTAGGCAAAACCATCAAGTCCCATCATTGATAGAAAATTTTATATTTGAGGCACTGTTGTGTTGCCTCTGTGTGGGTTTCTCATTACCAGGCCACTACATTCTCTTAGAATTTATTAGAACACCAACTTCTACAATATGGACTGACTGAATGACTGACTAACAACTTGTAGCGCTATTTATACATTAAGTCAGAAATGAGTATGCAAAGAGGATATTTGCATATCTGCAAATATTCCAAGTATGCAAATACACAACAGGCACTATATTCAATCTTTAAAGGGCATAGAGGCAATATTGTTGTAAATAATATTAACATTTCTAAAAAGGAAACAATATTTTCAATAAATAGATCAAAATTGATTTGTTTCTCGATTCGGAGACATACGATATTCGGGAAATTAGTTTTTTTAGATGTTTTGAGAATCGCTTTTTTCAAGTGTAAAAGACTCAAAACATCTTGATGATAAGCCACCCATTGAAACGCTAAACTCTTTTAATCTGTCTTTTTTATTTTGGTAAAATGAATATTCTTTGATATTAGTGGTGCCTAACTATGTTTGACTCTTCTAAACGGGGTGCTCTATTCTGAATCAAATTCCGTAGATTTTCCATTGTAGTTTCGACCTAGCCTGATATTTACATAAGGATTCTAACGAAATGTTCAATTTATCTTAAATTCAGAAAGGGTGAATAAAAATTCACATATTCTATGTAATCTCTCACAAACATAATTTCATATTTTCTTTCAGGCTTCCTATTCACCTTTGTTGGTTCGAAAAATATTAAGTATCAACAACATTCCATGAAATCAGAGATAAGTTGCCCAGGAGCAACGAGAGAGAGAGGTCTATTTTCATTCAAATATATTTTTTTAGAATTTAAAAAATATTATTGCCATATATCCGTCATTGGTGAATCATATACATAAGGGTTAAAAGATATTTAAGGGAGAAACTACAAATAATCAATCAAGAGTCAACAAAGGCTTCGAATGAGGATTGAAATAAGGATGTATAAGGATTATGTTTGATTTATAATCTGTATTTATATATTAAATATTTCCCTAGAACACGGCTGATTCCACACTAGCCTGTTCAGTGATACGCCAACCTTGACGTATGCACGAAGGAACGTGTGGCGACTGGACATGCATCGGACCTGGAGGCTGTTGTTTGGTTCTGCGCTGCCTTGGGCACAGGAGCTCCATCTATGCTTCCTTTATTCCTGTGATGAATCTGAATAAGACCGGTAATCTTAATAAAGCTGTATGTGTGATATTAAATATTTCCAGATTGATAATCTTAGGTGCTATAATCTCCCCCGTGTGATAACCAGCTTCAGCCCGGACCCCACGGAGCGGACCACATTCTGGACTCTGACCCTGGGAGTGATGTTCATGTGGACGGCCAACTACGGGGCCAACCAGGCCATGGTGCAGCGGTTCCTGGCCGTGCCGTCCGTCCAAGCCGCCCAGAGGTACGTCGCCTACACCGGGGGTCCTCAATGCTGGACCGGCCCTGGTTCTCAGGACATTTGAGCGATCCTCGGAGATTTTGACCTGTTTGTATTATAAGACTTGATTTAAGGTAAAACTGTGAAAGGTTTTAAAATTATAAAATATTTTTCAAAATATAATATCTTTTAATCAATTCAAATTTTAATCTTTAAAGCCAGAATCGCACTTCTACAGCCTTATATTGAAGAGATATCGGCTATTTCTACACAGTCCAAGTTAGTAACTATCTCTTTATATAAGCCTGTAGCAGAGAGAGCGATTCTCGCTTGAAAACTTGCAAATTAGAGTGAGGCGATCATAGAAAATGTGAGAAAGAAGTTTGTGAATATATTTATTGACGAAGCTATGTAGAGTTTCGCACATACAAGCAGAATCGTGAAATACATTAATAGAGCACTAAAAATCTGTATCGTGGATTAAATTGGCGAAACCGCTGGGTAGTTTGCCACTGTTGAGCTAAGAGAGCCCTTCCAATATTTTTAATCGCAGTAAGGACAATAGAAAGTTAGTTTAATTTGAAAAATAGTTCGTTCTTAATAGTTTTATTTCTTAAGACGCGCGTCGTTTGGACAGAATCCTTCTGCGACTGTCACTCAATACCAAACTATAAACTAAAGCCTACTCGGACCACCGTACCGTCTTGACCCAAGTGGGAGAACCAGACCCTACAATACTTCCCTGCATCGGCAAGCTGCTACGGTCAGACCTGTTCGCCGAATGGAAGCGTTGATCGATAAAATATCGAAATACCTAGCAAATCCTTTTATCAGAACAATGGACCGGGATTAAGGCAGATCTGGTCGCCGAGATACGGTCACTTGCATCTGCCGTCGCCGAGTCCGGCAGAAGATATTTCCCGAGAGAGCAAACCACTTCCTGAGGCGGTGACTGGAGGACGACATAGCCCGCTTCGACTATCCTTCCTTGTCGGACCTCGGACTTTCCCTCCGAACCAGACGTCGCTCTCCTTCCACCCTCACCGACGACGTCGGAAACGCCATCTCCGGGAGGAAAATAAGGCGTTTCCTTCAGGAATACTTGAGCAGTCGCATCGCCCAGACTGCTAATCCGGCTGCAACCATCGCCGACTTTCTCGCTGAAGTGACCCTTTTGGAGTTTGACGAGTGGGACCAGCTCTTTCTCGCCGACATCTCCCGCGACTAGATAGCGGCAGCCATCCAGCGCCTGCCAAACGGCCGTGTCTCGGGATGGGATGAATTACCCTTAAGAATACGAGTTTAAGAAGGCCTTTGAATATTTATTCGTCGAAGCGGGGATTTTATCCCATCTTCGGGACGCAGAAAATTCATCATGCTGCCGAAGCCGAACGGTGGTCCGGGTCTACAGGCATTATGGCCAACCAGCCTCCCGAACTGCAGGATCCTCAGCGGCGTGCTCATGATTTGTCTGCGTCGTCATCTGCCAGACCTCGTGCCCGAATGTCATACCTACGCCGTTCCAGGACGGTCATTCTTCTGAAACATTACGCTAGTGTCTGACAAAGTAGCTGAAACAGCCAGACATGACACGCCGTTGGCGAGGTGACTCCGAACCTGAAGTCGCCATTCGACAGTCTCAGCAGAAGGTACCTGTTCGTCCTGTTGGTGAAACTGGTCTTATCATCTGTCTTCCTCGGGTGGATTGCTGTCCTCTACGAAGAAGCAATGCGCAATGAAAAATGCTCATATGCAAATCAGGCTGTGGAAAAAATAATGAAAATTAGGGGGACAGAGTAGAATTTTCCCAAAAGGTATCGGCCTCTTAGAGTTTTAAAAGGTCTAAAGAAATGACCGAGTATCTCCCACCCAACCAACAGAAGTGGCAAAGGCTGAGTCCATCGCAGCCAGGTCATCTCTTCAACCGACGAGGGAGAGAAAAGATGCTGTCGCGCAGATCAAAAGCAGAAGACACACAACAAGAACTAGTATAGAAATTAATTAAAATTTAACAATACATTTTATTGTGACAAAGAAAGCTTCCAAACAAAAATGCTCCTCAACTGGCTAATTGAAGTTATAAGCATTTTCTCCTTATAACTTCAATTAACCAGATAAGACCTTGAGAGCATTAAATTAATTTCTATATTAATATTAATACACACACACTTTGCTCAATATAACAGGAACTAGTCAAGGGGCTAGGTCAGCAGCGGCATCATTCGACCCTTGTCGAGTAGAGCCCCGGACTTCCACCCAGTCCAGTACACGTAAACACTGGAACAGATTCGTGGAAAATTTTCAATGTGCCAGCTTATGATGTCCGGCCATGTTATGATGGGATTATAAAACACTGAGAAAGCAGAGCGTCTAGTCGAGGAGGACCTCATCATCGGCAGCACCCTCCTGAGAGCCTTCCCATATAGGAAGAGGGCCGAGAAAATCATTATAGGAAATCTTCCTATCGCCGTCAAAGATGAAGGCATCATTTCCGCACTTGGTCTTATAGCAAAGTGGCCTTAATGGCTTGCGAATTATAACTTACGAAGGTTACTCCTGAACCACGGGCAGCATGGAAACTTTAATCTTCATGAATGAAGAATTAAAAAGATCCACTAGATCTCGGTGAAATTAGAGACCAACTCCAAGGACGCCAGCCTACATCTCTTCCGACCTCTAGTTTAGCAAGTGTCACCGCCAAGGACACCGGCGTGCCAGCTACCCTGGGAGGGACACACATGGAGTGCTCCACTCTACAACCTAACCACCTACATGGTTCAGGATCTCTTCCTCCCAGACACCGTCCTTGTCGGGACCTACCGCAACCTTACCAGCTGCATTTAGCTATGTGAAGACCCCTGTCCCTGCGAAGAGCCTTTGTGACAATGTAACTAACGACTCCGCAACTTCACCAGCGGCAGAAAAGGCCCTACCTAGAAAATCAGCTCCTATCCTGACCCTACCCCCTGTATCTCAGGTGTAGGAGGAAAGCACTCCTCTAGACAATTAGGAGGAATAATCATCTGGAACAAAGTCTAAAGCCCTCGTACAGCTTAAAGCGGTCTACAAGCATCTTTTTAACTCCTTGTTAAAGAACACCGATGTATCGGGTATGGAGGGGGAAAATATTGTGCAGGCAATCATCTAACTCCCTAACCTGAATCCAGAGCAGATGGCCAGTCTGGTCGTTCTACTCGGGAAAATCATCCGCCGTGTAGAGGATAAAGTCTGTCATATCTACAAGCGACTCATCACCACCAGGACTGCAGTTAGAAGAACGTCATAGGCTTCTGCATGGCGGATTTAATGTACGCGAGATTGCCGTTCGCGCTAGGAGTATGGAGATGTACTGTCTCTTTAATCAGTACGCAGTTGATGTCGCGTTCGGTAAAAATACGAACGTGCTGCCTAAACAACATCCGATACCCCTCCCCCATTATAGCGCCGTCTTCGCACACTGCCGTTGATTTCCAGGGGATATCCGACTTTGATAATTGAATGAATGTCATTATTAATTATCAATTATCTTTCTTGGCGTAACTCGGATTCCTGGACCGTACAAAAGTCGCCAACCGGCTTGGTTTTTAGACCATGTCAAATGGCGGTGTCGGACATCCAGTTTATCAGATGTCGCCAGGTTGATTTGTACTTGGGAAGGTTCCGTAAGTCTTCAGGCGTAAATAGGATTATTTATAAAAGGGTGACTGCCTGAAACCTTTGAAAGCAAATGAGAGAGAGAAAGATTCAACCATATACATCCTCATCAATTACGCACTGAGAATACGCACCGAGAGATGAGGTCACGTGATTGTTGATGAAACATCCAATGGGCCACCAATACGTGACAATAAGGAGGATTTGATATTTTTATTGAATGGGAGCTTTCGGAAAATGTTTTTTCTCAGTTTAAATAGCATTTTGCGACAGATTCAAGTATTAATTAACTCTGTATAATCTGTCATACAATAAAAATGAGCAGAGAAAAGATTTTTTTAATAAAGCTTCTACATTTATTAAAATGAAGGAAATAGCAAATGCATTTTTTTATATTTATCTTTAAAATCCAGAGATATAAAAATTTTAAAAATATATTAGTCTTTTCAGAAATAAAAGAACTGAATTTGAACTTCTATTGTTCCTCGGTAGTATAGTGGTTAGTATTCCCGCCTGTCACGCGGGCGACCGGGGTTCGATTCCCCGCCGGGGAGTTTTTTTTTTTTGTAGAATTTTTATTTTTTTTAATAAAAAAAAAAAAAAAAAAATCTCTCCGTTTATTAAACGATATAGGAACCTTTAATTGGGTTTATTTTGCTGATATTTCAGAATTTGTTGAATTTTTAACACAACCTTTGAGAAGTATAAAAGCTACAGTTCCAGTAAGTAGGTAAAATTCTTCAGTAAATATCTCTACTATAAAACTAAATCACAACTAACCTGCATATCCACAGCTATCTCATTGATCGGGTCGTCTATCCTCGCGTGCTTCTGTGATGAACAATTCTTGTGCTTCCTATTTTAAAAGTAAAATTATCTTTAATTTCTTCTACGCATAATTTTCGCCAAGTTTTTTTTTGTTTGTATTTATCCTCGCTTAAAATATTATTATTTTCATAGAGTAAGCTATAAAACCGCTAATTCCAATTACTAAAGAACAATATGTCAAAGGATAAAGCATTTAAACTTCTAGTTTGTTGAAGATTGGTGTGCTTCGCAAGCTTGCGTTCTGTTCGCAAATAAACACTCCCCATTACGTTTTTCTTTCTTTATTAGACTGGGATTATGTTTTGAGAAAATAAAACAGATATTTTGCTTCAAAGTAGAGAAGGAGAAATTAAATAGGGTGATAGAGAATAATATAAGGAAAGAAGACAATTCCTGATCTTATAACTGAATGCTAATCCTTCTCATGAAATGAAAGGATGTTTTGGAGATTTCCTTGCTGGGCCTTCAACGTTCAATCTGCACCATTTTTTGAAAATTGAATAAAATATAATTAAATAAAACACTATATTCAGTAGGAGAAATTCTCTTTACTAAATAAAAAAACGCCTGTAAATATTTTCCTCAGTCAAAAAAATATAATCTGAAACTTTATACTTCTAAACTTCTCTTTGAACTTATACTCAAACTAGCCGAATGACCCGGGCAACGCCCGTGTTTTACCCGATTGAATGTTTTTATTCAAATACTATTTGTTACAATTATAAATTGGCGCCTTAAATAAATGCATATATTAGTTTATAACTATAGCCTATGTGCTTTATCTGTCTATGTACTGTTGGCTTCCGTAGGCGTCTCTTACTGGGAAAAAGAAAGAGAGGATTCCATTTAGTTATTAACTAATATATGCATTTATTTAAGGAGCGACCCGCTCCAACACAATAGTTACAAAAACGAAAAAGCGAGTGGGGGGGGGGGGGGGGGGGGGGGGCAAAGGTGGCGTGATCGTAGCCAACCAATAGGAGAGCGCCATTCCAAAAAAAAAAAAAAAAGCAAACGGTGACAGAGATGAAAAATTATTAAGAACGCATGACGCTCGTAACTGTATATAAAATACAAACAAGAGAGAATATTTTTATTTTATTTCTTTTGAGTAAATTTTCATCCTTACAGCGTATATCTAGAGTTAGATCTCAGAGGTATTAAATAAGAAAATATGGTTGAACAAATGATTGTCACAAGAAGTTTATATGAAGAATATATTCACTCTCTCTCTCTCTCTCTCTCAACTGGAATCTAGGTGGACTCTGTAGAATTATTATTTTCTCGATGAGAATTCACTCACGGTGATAGATGGCAGATCTATCAGTGATAAATATGGAATCTTTTATTCTTCAACTCAAGGATCCTCAGTTATAGATCTTTCTATTGTTTCGCCTGCACTACTTGAGCTGATTGTTGATCTTACTATTAAATGCATGCCTTTTTTGGATCTCTCTCTCTCTCTCTCGTTATTCTTTAAAAAAAGAAGCATAAAGAGAGATCGTTGGGTGAAGCATGCCTTTGATTAGAGGATAAGAGACGCAAGATTTTCGAGAACGATTCTCTTCTACTATCTAAAGTGATAAAATACTAACAAATATGAATTTAAAATACCTTTAAACACAGATTTTATTCCTTATATCACTATAGCCAGTAGCGTGCATCGAGTCGAAAAGCCTGCGTCTTATCTACCAGTATAAAAAAGCACTCTTCGCCCAACGATGATCTACTGCCCTTATACAAGAAGTTTAGGATTCTAAGATTGTTATGATAAGCATATTTACCTCTGAAGACTTGCAGAACCATCCCAAGTACAAATCAGGCAGATTGGATGTCCACCAATAGACATGAAGTCTAAAAACCAACCCGGATAGTTGACGACTTTAGTACGTCCCAGGAATTCAGGTTACATAGATAGAGATGTTGTTATGTGTTTAAACACGTGCACATTTATGGCCAACCTATGTGAAGATGGTTACTTTGTATCAGCCGTGCGAGACACACCGGAGACAGCTGTCAGGGATGGGACAGTTTGACAGAAATCCTTGTCAGAATACATTTCCTCGACGTTTGAAGAATTCTCATTTATTTCCTCTATACAATTTAACAGTAAAAATATGATTGAATATATAATAAGTTTCATTGAAAACAAAGCTACAGAAAACATGTATTATACACAATAAACAATATATTACTACTCGGCCTCACACACTATTCCTACCTTACAACATTTCCATTCAAATTTGAAGTAAAATGTTCTATAAAATGTCTAGAGAAATTACCGAGATGACGTTTCAATATTATAATCATGATAGAACAAAGATTTAAATAAATTTGAAGTTTTAAGATGATCGTAATTGAGTTTTCTAGCTTTCAAATTGCGATGGCAAAATAATTTCAAGGTGAGAAATGAAATTGTAAAAAGGTTTTAACATAAAAATATATAAATGAAAAGAGACATTACCAAACTATAAAACGACGTTTAAAAAGTTTTACCGCAAATGTTTCTTTTTTACACAACGAAAAATCGTATTTTTAATTATTTTAAAGAGAAAAAAAAAACGACTATTCCTATCCTTAGGGATGAAGTATGAAAGGATGAATTGTGAAGAGTAATGATGAACGGAAAAATAAGTGTCCAGGGATGGGAATTCCCAGGATAGGAATAGTCGTTATTTCTCCTTAAAATAATTAAAATTACGATTTTTCGTTCTGTAAAAAGAAACATTTTCGATAAAACTTGTTAAACGTCGGTCTATAATCATAGCCGCATTATATTATATTATAAATTACCAAACTATCTGTATATAAAAATACTAGCCGAATGGCCCGGGCAACGCCCGGGTTTTACCCGATTAAATGCTTTTATTCAAATACTATTCGTTACAATTATAAATTGGTGCCGTGGATGTCATTCTTGTATAATTAATAAATGAGTTTTAAAATTTGTAAAAAAAAAATGCATCGGCCGGGAATCGAACCCGGGCCGCCCGCGTGGTAGGCGAGCATTTTACCACTGAACTACCGATGCTTATAAGAAATGGCCATATTTGGGTATTTATTCCATTCACAAAAGCAAACGGTGACAGAATTGATTAAGAATTGTTGCTTGATGACTCTGATACTTGTATCTTTAATTTAGTGCAAATTTATTTTTTAAAATCAAAATAACTTCCTGCTGTTTTTACTAGGATGTTAAGTATTGTGAGGGCCTCGGTGAAGTCTCCCAACGATTCTAAAATGTCGGATATGTAAACAGAACAGCCCAATACAATATTAGAGTTGTCTGGAAGATAATATTGGCAAAACTGCTGAGGTGTTCTCACCATTGATGAGCCATACCCTCCAAATTTGACATGATAACACGACGTTTCTTTGACGCCATTGTTAGAGATTTAAAATAGTAAATATCAAATTAATATTATTTTAACCTCCAGAGACCCGGGCTGTAGGCATTATGACTGATAGCGAAAGAAAGGTTAAGCGCGCAGTGCTCTATTAGCTCGAAATTGTTCAGATGCTTGTCACATTTTACCTCTATTTACCGGTATTTAATATTAGGTAAAGACGGGTGAATTTTTGTCTGAGGAAACGATTTATTCTCTAACAGATCGCAGAGTATTAATAAAGTTATTGAGCGATAGCAGCTATATTGATTTACTATGGTTAGTATCACCTCCCAACTCTATTGATGATAATTTTATAGATTTCATCAATTATAATAATAATTTGAACGTTCTCCCTCTATATAATGCCCAATAAACTCAACCGAGTAAGTGATGCATTTTAAAAAGGACTATCACTCAGTTGATCGAGCTTGATGAGTTAGAGAGGACGTACACATTTTTATTTTAAAATTGTTAGATCATAGAGAATTCACAATAATTATAGTTGGAAAATTCGATGCTAAATAACACTAAATCCCCAGGTGTCACCATTTGTGGCGAGTCAATAGATGGCGTCTAGCTTTGACGTCTATTTTGACGTGAGAGGCGACCTTTGTTTTTTAGAAGGTAAAACTAGACAAAAACAAGGTTAAAACTAAGAAGCTAAATATTATAATTTGAATGGAATGTGTTTCAGAGAATTTACAAAAATTATTATGAATAGAGGGGCTCAATTTTTAAGTTCAAAAATACTTCGCTAGGTATCTTGGAATAAGAAAAAAACAAAACAAAAGAATATGTGATTAATAACAGAGAGTGAATATGTAAATTAATAATCTGATATTTAAAAATTAAATGTTATGCTACAAAGCTCCTTCTCTATAGGCGCTGTAACCCACAGCTTGCATAGCTTATTGTTGCTGACGTGGGTCTAACATATTTGGGTCAAGGTTTTACCTCAGCGTCTTGAAAGTGGTCCGTAGTAGTTTTATGTATTTTTTTCTTACGGCGTGGGGAACGAATTTGTCATAAGGTCTCTAATGACATCGTCTTCTTGGAGGAAAGCCTTGGCTTTTACTTGGCGGTAGAATTCTGGAGTTAGTTGTGGAAATTGTAAGTCAGAGCACCCATGGCCTCAAGGTCTGCTGGCGATCTTGAACTTGTCTTCCCTGATCTACCCAGCATCTCCACTAAAATATCACGTAGAAAAGTGAGGAAAAACAAATCTGAGGATAGCAAAGATTTTTATATTAATCAAAGTTATTACCAATCTATTAACAACAATGGAGGAAGAAAATAAAAGAATCTAGCTGAGTAAAAAAATCTAAATTTTTATAATATGTTTATTAAAAATTATATATCCCTATATACACTGGTGTCCAAAAAATAAGAAACTTAACCAATATTGAAATTTCTCAAAAGCTAATTTATTAACAAATATTAAATTTAGTATACAAATAGTTTAAACTATGGAGAATTTGACTAGCTATATGAAAATTAAAAAAATATATTTGAAATTATGAAATATGTAAATTATTACCAACATACCCAAAGCTAAGGTTCCAGATCTTAAAGAAATAAGATATCAATAGGGAGTATGATCACCTCTAACAGCTATCAAGGTCTCACAGCGAGCCCTCATATTGTTTACCAGCCTTTGGGGGAGGTCCAGGGGTAGTAAACCCCACTCCTCCAATAGAGCAGTTCTTAGCTTCAATACGCCTCCCTAGAGCATCCCACACATGCTCTATTGGATTCAGGTCCGGAGATCTGGCTGGCCAATCTATCCTTCGAATATTCTCACTCTGGAGATATTCATTGACTAGCCTAGCCCTAAGCGGACGAGCATTATCGTCCATTAAAATTAAATTGTGACCAATTTGATCTCTATAAGGTCTTAGATAGGATCAAGGATCCCAAGGATCTCGTCCCTGTACCTTTGGGCAGTTAAAGTGCCCCCAAAAAAAATGTGGAGGGGTGTGCGACTGCTAGAACTGATGCCAGCCCAGACTCAGAGACTGCCCCCTCTATAAGTGTCTATTTCCCTGATGTTACTGGGATGATAGCAGGTTCCAGGCTCCCTCCAGATGAAAACTCGTCGAGAATCTGTGTTCAAACTAAATCTTGACTCGTCCCCGAAGAGAATATTGGCCCACTGATCATGAGTCCAGGCGTGATGTTCCAAGCACCAATTCAAGCGGGCTCTCCTGTGAGCAGTGGTTAAAGGGATACAGACCATTGGTCGTCTAGAATAAAGTGAACCTTCGTGAAGCCTTCGGTAAACAGTTTGTATTGAAATTCTCGTTCCAGTAGCACTTGAGAATTCATTAGAGAGTTGAATAGCTGTCATCTCCCTATGGCGCTTGGCAGTTACGACCAGATAACGGTCTTCAGAGGTAGATGTTTTTCTTTTTCTACCAGAACCTTCTTTTCTTTTGATGGTTCCTGTCTCAATGAACTGTTTCCATATTTTGCTGACCACAGATTTATTCACATTAAGCCATTTTGCTACTTCAACTTGTGATTGCCCTGCCTCCATTCTTCCAACAGCTCTCCATTTTAAATCATCTGCTAAAATTTTCGTAAACTCATAATTAACTAAGGATTAAATAAAATTATAATTGGACAATTCTTAGATGGGGTAAACGACACGCCAAATAGCACACTTATAAAGACAAGCAAAAAAATTGCATATTTTCAATTTTACCGAATCGAATGATTGCGCTAAAAAATTTCTACGACTTAAAATACCTAATTAAATTACTTTTTAGCTTTTAGCGTTGTATATTTTAAAACATATCATTAAAAAACAAAAGTTTCTTATTTTTTGGACACCAGTGTATATAAAAGTTAGTGTATGTATGTATTGATGTGGATGAACTTATAAAAATAATTAAATATGAGTGATTGAATATTAGATAATAATTGAATATTAATTAATTTATTTTTCTATTGTTTTTTGACCAAGAAAAGGTAAATTCATTCTGTCAAGAGATATGTAAATTTTGTTCGTTCAATTTTAATTTTAATTTTAGTTTTGCTTGGCTTGCAGGTAAATATTCTTAAGGAAGAAAAATAAACTTTTTTTTTTCTTTTATAAGTGCAGACATCTTTTGTTTGATATAAATTTCTAGAAAATTATTTAAATAGCAAAATAACAATGGCGACGAGACTTTCGTTCGAACCTTATGTAATGAAAGAAGAACCTTTTGAAAATTATATTCAACGATTCAAACAGTACATTTTTGTGAATGAAATTGAAGGTAAGAAGATTGTTCCTTTTTTTATTATGTCTATTGGACCAAATACTTATGGTATTCTGAAAGAATTGATCTCACCTAGAGATGTTTGTGCATTAGAATTCGAAGAAATTGTTAGTGTTTTACTTACTCATTTTACACCTAAGCTAAATATCATTTTTGAAAGATATGAGTTCAGCCAATTGATTCAGGAACATGGCGAAAAAATAGAAGAATATGTCCTTAAATTAAAAAAACAAGCTAATAAATGTAATTTTGGCTTAAATATTGAAGAACACCTAAGGGATAAATTCATTGCAGGAGTTTCTAATCAAGTTATTTTGAAAAGATTACTGCAAGAGCCTGAGCTCACTTTTAATATGGCAGTAAATATTGCTACCACAATAGAATCGGTAGATTGTAATGTGTTGAAAATGAAGTCTTATGCTGAAACTAAAGAAATAAACAAATTACATTCTAAATGCAAGCATTGTGGAAAGATGAATCATCATTCGGACAGATGTTTTTTTAGAAATTCTTTCTGCTATTCTTGTAAACAATTGGGACATATATCGACTGTTTGTCATTAAAAATCTAAGAATGGATATTTTCAACCAAGAAAGAGAGGAGTGTCTAGTGAAGCGTCTGCCCACGGAGAATCATTTTCGGGAAAGAATGGTGAGTCCATCAATAATATAGAATATCTGACTAATAAATTTGAGAGTATTTTGTATGTCTTCGACATAAAATTCTTAGCAGAAATTGACACTGGTGCGGCTTTAACAACTATGTCAAAAGATCTATTTTTAAAATATTTTGAACATGTTAAATTATTTCCGTCTAAATGTTATTTAACCGATTATCAAGGAAAGGGCATTTCCTCTATTGGAGAATGTAAAGTAAAAGTAAGATATAAAAATAAAATAGGCCATTTAAACTTAATAGTAACAAATATTGAAAATAATAAATTTCTCATAGGAAAAGACTGGATAGTATATTTTGATATGGTACAAATTAATGTCCAACAAAATAATAATTTTGATACTAATTTTATTTTTAATAAATATTATAAACTTTTCGAAGATATAGTCTTGCCAATAAAAGATATTTCCGTACACATTAATGTAAAAAATAATTTTGCACCAAAATTTTATAAATTTAGACCTGCTCCCTTTGCTATTAGAAATTTAATTGAAGAAGAACTATTATTTTTATTGAATAATGATATTATTGAAAATATAGTGGATAGCCCAATAGCTTTACCGCTAGTATGCGTCCCTAAGAAAAACGGCAAAATTAGAATTTGTGCAGACTTTAAGAGAACCTTAAATCCATTTATCGAAGATGTTAAATATCCGATACCGAACATCGATAATGTTTTACATTCTTTTTTTGGTAAAAGTATCTTTAGCAAAATTGATCTTTCAAGCGCATATCATCAGATACTTCTAGACGAGGAATCTCAAAAATTGACAGTTATTTCTACCCATAAAGGCCTTTTTAAATATAAAAGGCTGCCCTTCGGTATCAAGTCCGGAGCGACTATTTTCCAAAGAACTATGGACAATATTTTCTCCGGTCTTAAAAATGTAATAATATATTTAGACGATATTCTTATAGCATCGTCTGATGTAAATGAGCATATTTCAGATATTGAGACAGTCATGAATAAATTATCTGATTTTAATTTTTCAATTAATAAAGAAAAATCTTTGTTTTTTGTTGATGAAATCAATTATTTGGGACATAGAATAAATAAAAATGGAATCTATCCCCTTGAGGATAAATTGGACAGTATAAAAAAATGTCCTAAACCGAGTAACATTTCAGAATTGAAATCTTTCTTGGGCATGTTGTCATTCTACAGTAAATTCGTTAAAAATTTATCCATACATGCAAATCCTTTATTCTCTCTATTGAAAAAAAGTTATAATTGGAATTGGAAAAAAGAACATGATCAGGCTTTCGAAAAATGTAAAAATTTGATTAGTACAAAAACTTGTTTGACGCATTATTCGCAAGATTTACCTCTTTATGTTACTTGTGATGCATCAAATTATGGTATTGGAGGATATATTTCCCATATTGTAAACGGCATTGAGAAACCAATTACTTTTGTTTCAAGAACACTAAATGACACAGAAAAGAAATATTCCCAGATAGAAAAAGAAGGGTTATCAATATTCTTTACCTTAAACAGGCTAAAACAATTCCTTTACGGAAGAAAATTTATTATTAATACAGATCACAAACCATTACTAGCCATTTTTGGCGATAAAAATAATTTACCAGCCTTAGTGGCAAATAGATTACATAGATGGTCACTCTCAATATCAAATTTTAATTTTGAAATTAAATATACTAAGGGAACTGAAATACCTCTTGCGGATTTTCTTTCAAGATTTCCAAATCCTGAGAAAGGGGAGAAGGAAGAGGAAATAGGAGAAATATTATTAATAGAAAATTCGATATTAGATTACGTCTTGGTATCGTACAAAACCCAAGAAGATCCAACTCTTAGAAAACTATATAAATTAGTCAAGTACGATAAGTATGATGTTGACTCAGAGATAGATATAAAACCTTATAATAGAATTAAAAACGAGATAACAATAGTAAGAAATTGCCTATTTTTCGGAAATAGAATGATCATCCCCGATTCCTTAAGAGAATATGTTTTGAAAATCATCCATGAAAATCATATTGGAGTAAATAAAATGAAAACTCTGGCCAGAAGTTCTGTCTATTGGCCGGGAATGGATGAGCAAATTGAGAAACTGTCTAAAAGCTGTAGCACTTGTATGGAAAACACATCAAAGCTGCCAAAACAGGAATTTACCGAGTGGACTCCACCAAACAAAGTTTGGAAGAGAATTCATCTTGACTATTTCTATTTTGCGGGAAAAACTTTTTTGATATTGGTGGATGCGCATTCTAATTGGATAGAATGTCAAATGGTTCCAAATACATCGGCGGGATTCTGCATAGACTTTTTGAGAGAATGTTTAGCGAGATATGGTATCCCGGAGGTGGCGGTAATGGATAATGGGCCCCCGTTTAGAAGTTATGAAATAAAGACATTTTTCGAAAGAAATGGCATACATGCGATGTTTAGCCCCGCTTACCATCCGGAGAGCAACGGACTAGCGGAAGTGTCTGTAAGAGAGATAAAAAAAAGCTATGAAAAGAATTATTTCGGAGGAAAGAGAATTACCCCTTGAGTTTGCTTTGATTAAGGCTTTATATGCATATAGATTGAGTCCTTTGACTAGAACGGAAAAATCCCCTGCTGGAATATTTTTAAATCGCGAGATTAGAACGAAGATTTCCATGTTGAGCAAGAAATCAGTAAGAGTGGGGAGATTGAAAAATAAAAAACAGAACAATAGCTACAAAATAAATGATGGAGTAAGATACAGATGGATGGAAAGAGGAAAACCGAAATGGATGTTTGGGATTGTAAAGAGAATAGTGGGAAGCAACAGCTGTATGATAGAAACTGATGGAATAGAAAGGAAAGTACACACTAACTATATGAGGAGAAGTATGGAAAGAAAGGATGTTTCGTCATCAGAAGAAGGAATAAGCTACCCAAGGCCTCAGACGTCAAGTCCCCTGACTCCTGCTACAATAGTAGCAGAATCTACACCTGGACCACCGACTGAATCTACACCTTCCCGGAGATATCCACTACGAGAGAGGAGACCACCGGATAGATATGTACCTTAATGAGTATTGCTATCTTAAAAAAGGGGGAGTTGATGTGGATGAACTTATAAAAATAATTAAATATGAGTGATTGAATATTAGATAATAATTGAATATTAATTAATTTATTTTTCTATTGTTTTTTGACCAAGAAAAGGTAAATTCATTCTGTCAAGAGATATGTAAATTTTGTTCGTTCAATTTTAATTTTAATTTTAGTTTTGCTTGGCTTGCAGGTAAATATTCTTAAGGAAGAAAAATAAACTTTTTTTTTCTTTTATAAGTGCAGACATCTTTTGTTTGATATAAATTTCTAGAAAATTATTTAAATAGCAAAATAACATGTATGTGTGTATGTTTGTCGGCTATACACGTCAACAATACGTAACTAATCTGGCTGAAACCTTAAGAGTATATGTAATATTATAAAGAATATTGTCTAATAAATAATTATGTACCATGTTGGATATAATGTATTCTGTATGGATTATAATAAAGATGGCAGTCAAAGGACGTGGGAGATGGAAGAAGTAGAAGAGAAAAGAACGACAGATCCAAGTCGTGTATCTAGGTCACTTAGAACAAAGAGGCCCTCATATTCCAGAGTTGAATGTCCTGAGAAATTCGGACGTTAGGCAAAGGTTCTTCCCGACCAAATTTACCATCATGGCCGACAGAGACAGGGGCCAATCAAAGGTCAAGCAGGGTCCCACATGACCCAAGCCAGGGGGCGGGGCAACCACAGTTTTTCGGTCGGTAACGTGTGGGTCAAGACGTGTGTGTGCATCTTCTAAAAGTAGTGCCTCGAGGTCCAAGATGTGAGTCATCTCAATCCAATTTAATCGTGAAAATCCTTCCATCTCCTCTCCCGAGCCGCCAATGATTAATATTCCGAAGTGTTTTGTGATTCATTAATCGATATAGTGTGCCGATTTCTTCATCCACCGCCATTGACAACGACTGCCCAAAAATACAAAATCCCATCCACGCCCGAGGATTCTCAGGACAAAGCATTTTTTTATATTATAGAGAGTCGATAAGATTCTCAGGATCCCTTTTCCCATTTACCACAGAGAGTCGACAGGATGGACGAGAGAAACGAAACGCAAGACGCGGAGGAATACACCGCGGAGGGAGACAACAACCCCGCCGTAAGTTCTCCCAAAATAGAACCACCCCCGCCGTCAGCAGAGTTGCCGGCCGTCTTGGCACGCCTCACTGCGTGTTTATCTGCCCTTCAGACCACCAGCGACCGCGTGACCCATCGGACGGAGATAGAAGTCCAGAGCTTCGACGGGACCTACCCAGCCGCACAGTTCTTTCGGACATATGACCAGAAAACAGACTGGGATGGTCTCACCAACACGGAAAAAGTGCTTCGCCTACCCCGTTACCTGAACAACAAACCGCTAGAACACTTCAGGAGGCTTCGGATGGAGACCCAACATTACATCCAGGTGAGACAGACCTTCCTGGATCTCTATCCGGAGACCAATGAGGCCACGTATGCCCAATACTTCTCCATGAAGCTGGCCGGACAGCCCAACCTGGAAGAATACTATCGGAATAAGACCGCGCTGGGTCTACAACTGGGCCTCCCACAAGAGGTCATCTTGGAGACGCTCACCGAGGGGCTGCCACCCTCCGACCAGCGCCTCGTCCGCATTGTGCCGCCAGAGAACCTAGGTGCATGGTTCCGGCTGGTGCAGCGGATCCGCGGCAGCGGCGCACCATCTCCAAGGCACCCAGACGAGCACGCACCACCCCTACTGGGCCCCTACGCACCGGTGCGACCTAGTCCAAGAACAGTGCCAACCAGGTCGACCCCGCCAACAGACTGCCGTTTTTGTGGTGGACTACACTGGCACTCTGAGTGTCGTCTCAGACAAGCCCCGCAGTTGCCCCGTGCCTCCGGAGACGCACGAGCAGCGCGCTCCGCGCAACTAGCGGAACAACGGCCGCGAGCCCAGCCCCATCACCAAGCGTCACGCGCACAAGCCACTGGGATAACCAAGGGAGCCCCAGACCAGCAGCCAACAGGTAGGCCTACTGACCAGGCCTTTCGTCAACCTGACAATTAGTCTGCCAATCTCCCATGGACTGTCCCTACCATTCCTGATAGACACGGGTGCGTCCGTTAACCTAGTGTCATGTGCCATATATAAAAATTTAAAGAATAATTTCCCTGACCTAAATTTAATAACTAAAAAAATAGTAAATTTACAGACAATAGATGGCCACGTGCCAACAATAGGCCAGATTACCTTCCCCCTGTCCATTCATGCCATAACCCAAAACGAAGTATTCCACGTGGTGGACGCCCCTCTACCATTTGGAATACTTGGTATTAATACCCTCCGTAAATTCAAATTAAAAATCGATTTTGCACATGGCACTATGTACCAACTCGATGCACCTTTGTCGCCCCTGACCTACCACTTTGCTGTGTTGCCCGAAAGGTGCACATATTGGGAATGCCAGGCGGACCTATGCAAGGCCCACACTATTTTTCCGCCTTCCGCCAACAATATCCAATATGCGCATTTTTCGGACAACACGTCCACAACCCAGGGACTCACCCAACCACCGCACCATGTCCAATCAAAAAACTTTTTTAGAGCCAACTGCTCTTATTATAGGGTCAAGGTACCAGAACAACCACCTAATGCCAACCTCTCACACCCCACCAAGGTCCAAACGGATCACCTTCACCATACACCCAAACATCCCCATTCCACACACCATTCCATGTACCACACACACCACCCATTATCACCAGAACACCTCCCAGGGATCCCCATAGACAATCAACCGCAGCCACCGTATCCACCTCAATTTCCGGCGCTATTGCGCCAATACCAACACGTGTTCTCCCGGAACAAATTCGCGGTCCCATGCCTAAAGGTTCCCCCAGTAAGAATCGCCACCAACTCCGACAAAGTCGTCACCATCCGCCCATATAGGGTACCGATATGCGACCAACGGGAAATACGCAGTCAGATCCGACAGATGTTGGATAATGACATCATTGAGCCGTCCTACTCCCCTTTCTCTAGTCCGGTCACCCTAGTGACCAAGCGAGACAAGACCAAAAGGTTTTGTATCGACTATAGGAAGGTGAACGAGGTCATAAGCTCCGATGTCCATCCACTCCCGAGGATCGAAGATATACTGGACCGTCTCGCGCGGGCCAAGTATTTCTCGACTGCCGACGTCTCCTCCGCATATTGGCAAGTGCCGATACACCCTGATTCTCGACCACTGTTGGCCTTCGCCACGATAGACGGGTTGTATCAGCCCACCCGATTGCCTTTCGGACTTAAGACCAGTCCACAGATCTATGAAAGGGCAATCAATCAGGTCCTGCAGGGGCACGGACTTGATTGTGTGGCGCACTATTTTGACGACTTTGTCATATATTCGGAGACACTGGAGGAACACCAAGAACACCTGCGCAGGTTTTTCGCGTTCTGCGACGCGGAGAACTTGCAACTCAACCTCACCAAATGCGAGTTTTTTAGGCAGACCATCGAATTTCTGGGGTACACAATCACCGCTGGTACCACCACCCCACTTATCCGCAATACCGACGTAATCCACGCTATCCCACCCCCGAACAATCGCAAAACGCTGCAATCCTTCTTAGGCGCCGTGAACGTCTATAATAAGTTCATCCCGGACTATGCCCGTTTGCGGACCCCACTCAACAACCTTCTCAAGAAGGATGTGACGTGGGACTGGGATGACAAATGCCAAAAGGCGTTCACCAGCCTGAAGGAAAGCCTCACACAACACCCCGTATTGCACCTCTACAAGGATGAACTACCATGCCAGGTATATTGCGATGCATCAACACTTGGCATTGCAGGCGTCCTCAAACAAGTCCACTCCGCTGGGAAGGCCTACCCAGTCCAATATTTCAGCCGCGCTCTGCGTGTACACGAGCGGAACTACACCATCTCCGAACTAGAATGCCTCGCCATTGTCGAGAGCGTGGAGAAGTTCCGTGTGTATCTAATGGGCAGAAAATTCACCATATTTTCTGACCATCACGCACTGCAGTGGCTGAAGACGATCAAAAACCCGTCAGGCAGATTATTCCGATGGAGTTTGAGGTTATCGTGTTACGAATACGAAGTCCGCTACATAAAAGGATCGCTACAGCATGAAGCGGACCTCCTATCCCGTAACCCGTTTTGTGGATTCTTAGACGCCACCATCATTAAGAACCACCAACTCACTCCTTCGGGAGAATCTAAACTGACCATTGATCGAAACGGACTGCAAACCCTAACGCGTAGAGGTGTAACCAAAATTGTCGTCCCTGACGCCCTCGTTCCCGACCTACTAACAAAGGTGCACAATCGGTACAACCACCCGGGCATATCCCAGATGACCAGGCTCATCTCTACCCAGTACTACTGGAAGGGGATGTCAGAAGACATCTCCAAAACCACCAAAGCCTGCGCCATCTGTCAGTCAACAAAACCCCCTCGAGGTCCCACGTTTGGGGAACTAGGACAACTTCCTGTGGCCACTCAGCCTTTTGATCTGGTCGCCCTCGACACCATAGCTGGGCTTGCCAAATATGGTAACGCCAAAACTTACCTCCACGTTGTGGTGGATCACTTTTCGCGCTACACGTGGACCTTCCCCTCAAAATCTACCAGCATCACCACCTATCAACAGGTGATAAAGCGAGTGTTGCAGGACGGCTCTCCGAAACGCCTACTCACGGATAGAGCGCCTGCGTTCACCTCACCAAAGTTCAGGAAGTTCCTGATTAACAGGAACATCCAGCCCCTGCTCACCACCAGTAACAACCCCCAAGCTAATGGTCTATGCGAGCGCCTGAACGCTACCTTAACAGGCAAACTAAGGTTACTCCATTTGGAAAACCCCAAAGCCGCATGGACTAAGCTGGCGAAGCGCGTTACTGTGGTGTATAACAACACGCCCCACTCAGTTACCGGGTTCCCACCTGGCTACCTGATGTTCGGCGTTCTACCTCCCGAGCTCACTGAGCATGTAAACCCCTACCCCGTTTTAACCACAGCCCGACGGATAGCCCATGAACGTACCCAGGCCAAGCACCTCAAAGACAAACATGCCTACGACCAACAACATAAGACACCCCATTTTGAACCCGGAGATCTCGTGTTGGTGAAAGTTTACCATCACCCCAATACAGGCAAACTGGCTCCGTATTTCACGGGTCCCTACGAGATCTTAGAGATCATCTCTCCCAACGTGGTGAGAATAAACCGACCCAACCAACCTCTAAATCGGAATACCGACACAGTCCATGTAAATAAATTACAGTACTATAACGAAAATATTCGTTATATCGCACCTCCCACTCTGATACCACACCCTGCTAAACCCCAATCTAGGACGCTACCACCACTGTTCGAGCACCTCACCCCAGACCTCTTTACAGTTGAGCGCTTTGCTCCTACAATAGGCAATTGTACCACTACCACCCCTGTTGACCCACGATGTAACATTATCGCCCAACGCGATATTCCCCAACCTGCAATATCCCGTCCAACCCATATAACCAAAGTTAAAACCCCAATCCCTACAGTTAGGGCTGATCCCAAACCAATTCCCTTACAGGCAAGGTTTTTTCGTAACGTGAAAACCTTCCCCTTGTTCCACCTCCTATACCTCATCAACCTTTTCATCCTACCCACTGTACTATTACCCATGGCCACCCTACTGTATGTCAGTGTCTATACACTGCAGCCCAACCGTCTCTTCCAACTACAGGAAGCCCTATTCGAAATAACCGTCGCCGTAGTGGAACTAATCCATCGAACCATAGGAATAATTCTCCCGGAGTTATGGACCATCCTTGTCCACAGTCATGCCTTGGTCGCTCTAATAGGTGAAATCATAGGAGAGATTTTCCAAACCCTCTTTAGAGCGCGCCAAGTCGAATAGCAATCTCCCCACCTTCAAACACTCGTCGATCACCCCGCTGTCAGCTGGCGTCCACTTTACAGAAACTTTCCGCTGCGCCGACGTCACGTCCTTTCCGATCACGTGACCGACGTCACACCCTCCCTGCGGAATGTAAACAAACCCGCCGTCACTTTCCGCGTGTCACCACACTTAAAGTTACTTTCTGGAACATACACTCACACACACTCGCATACATTCACGCACCTACATAGTTTTGGCAACCTTATGACCTACGACCCTATAATAAACAAAGATTGGACATTGTTATGAAAAAAAAAAAAAAAATATTCTTCTTTTGTGTATATTTTTGTTAACCAATTTTAAAGGACTTGTACCCAACCAGCACTTTTATTTTTTTTATTTTTATTTTTTTTTTTTTATTCCCACCATCCATGTCTATCACCCTTTCAATTTCTTAATCACCTCAAGTTTATTTTTTCCTTTTATTGTTTAAACCTTGTTTTGTCCTAACTGAATGAACAACTGACCTGACGCAATACTTCTCATGTATCAGCCTTCAGTTATCATACAGGAGCTTTGATTTCTTTTTTTTTTATGTTTTGTTTATATTTTTTTCACCGCCCCAAAGGCTAATCAGATTTCTTTTTCTTTTTTTTTTCCCTCCATCACCAAATTTTATTGTCTATAGTTTTCTTTTTATCTCTGTTAATGTCTTATATGTTTTGTTTGGATTGCACCTCATAGAGTTTCCCTTGCTGTGGGTTTCCACACAGCAAGTTTGAACACCTATGCAGGCAAAAAATTTTTTTTTTCCTCCAAAAAAATTATCATATTTTTTCCTAGTTTAGCAAGCACCCTTATCTACTCAAATTTCTTTTTATTACTTATTTCCATCATTTACTTTCTCCCCAATTGTATCTAACCACTCACTATTTTAAAAAAATTTTATTTTTTTTTTTTCCCAAAAAATTATTTTTCTTTTTTCAGAATTTAATACAGATCCCTTTTAAAATTCTTATTCATAGGGGGCGCATCTGTAATATTATAAAGAATATTGTCTAATAAATAATTATGTACCATGTTGGATATAATGTATTCTGTATGGATTATAATAAAGATGGCAGTCAAAGGACGTGGGAGATGGAAGAAGTAGAAGAGAAAAGAACGACAGATCCAAGTCGTGTATCTAGGTCACTTAGAACAAAGAGGCCCTCATATTCCAGAGTTGAATGTCCTGAGAAATTCGGACGTTAGGCAAAGGTTCTTCCCGACCAAATTTACCATCATGGCCGACAGAGACAGGGGCCAATCAAAGGTCAAGCAGGGTCCCACATGACCCAAGCCAGGGGGCGGGGCAACCACAGTTTTTCGGTCGGTAACGTGTGGGTCAAGACGTGTGTGTGCATCTTCTAAAAGTAGTGCCTCGAGGTCCAAGATGTGAGTCATCTCAATCCAATTTAATCGTGAAAATCCTTCCATCTCCTCTCCCGAGCCGCCAATGATTAATATTCCGAAGTGTTTTGTGATTCATTAATCGATATAGTGTGCCGATTTCTTCATCCACCGCCATTGACAACGACTGCCCAAAAATACAAAATCCCATCCACGCCCGAGGATTCTCAGGACAAAGCATTTTTTTTATATTATAGAGAGTCGATAAGATTCTCAGGATCCCTTTTCCCATTTACCACATATATATAATAGAATCTGGGAAAACTTATAGCAAAATTTCATGTCTCTATCCCGAATATTCTTCGAGTTATTTGCAAATTGCGTTGCAAATTTGCCCTTTCGTTCGCAAACAGCGCCTCTAGCGGTGAAGATGGAGGTAATATCAGCCTACATAATGTACATGTAAAACGTATTAAACGTTTTAACAGGACATAGAGAAAAATCTGAAAGAGATATGTATCATATTTTTAGCCAAGAATAATTGAAATTGACAGGTTCTTGGCAAAATTTGTTGTTTATTTAGTCAGAAAATGATGATGACAATATTGCTGTATCATGTTTGATTATCAGATACAAAATTATATCGGGAAAATTTTCAAAAAGCAGATACCACGGGTGAAGTCAGTTCATTTTTAGTATGCAGGAACGAAATTCTAACAGAAAAACATTCTTTCGAGCAGAAGACACAAAGCCAGATCATCTCTCTATAAAAATATCGCTTCTCAGACACAAAGTTTTGAGCGGGATGTTTCACAAGAGTGACATCCACGGCGCCAATTTATAATTGTAACGAATAGTATTTGAATAAAAACATTTAATCGGGTAAAACCCGGGCGTTTCTCGGGTCATTCGGCTAGTTATCCTATAATATATCTTTTTTAAAAGTTGGCGCTCTGCGCTCCAGGGGTGGGGGACCTGGGTTATTTATTTCTCTTATTTAAAGTATTTACATGAATTGAGAGATTTATATAAATACAATATTTCGCCGATATAATTTATTTTAACATAAAAAAAAAATGTCCCACAAAGGATATTAGCCTCTATGTATTTTCTCAACTACAACACATTTAAACGAACATATAAATATCATGCGAAATAATTTTAAAAATTATTGAATTTTACATCCAATTTCCTCGTTAACGACAAAGTGGCTCAGTTCTGTGATGCCTTGTATGTAATCCTGAAACTGAAACAGAGTCTTGTACGATGCGACTCGAAACCAACAAGAGCAATTAGGATCTTCCTCTATTCTTGTTAAAATTTCTTTAAATTTTCGTGATCAGTTTTAAATTAAGCGTCATAAAATGATGGAAGAATGTAATGTCACGGGGAGAGAAATATTTTAAAAGTTTCATCAGTGCCAAACATTATTTTATTCATTTTATCCTTTAATTATGATTAAACGTTATTAAAAATTTAACAATGCATTTTTTTATTGGAAAAGCGAGTTTTTTTCTATTGGATTAATAATGTCAAGTGGATAAATACAAATGTAAAAACAAATGCTTACCTTATAAACAGTTTAAATTTCTCCACTTGACATTGTTAAGCTAGTTGAAGAGCTTCGTTGTCGAAAGCTCGATTTTCCAATAAAAAAGGTACATATTGTTAAATTTTTACCTAAATTTTGATGTATTTGAATAAACTTGGAACAGATTACTTGTCTATATTTTCTAGTACAGTAGAACCTTCATGTAAAGGACACCTGATTGCAGAGCCAAAGTCTCCTTTAGGGAGAGGTGTCCTTTTACCGGAGAGTTGATAAATAGTAAAAATGGTAATTTTGCAAATGAAAACTGTCCTTTGTAGAGAGGTGTCCGCTAAAGGGAGGTTCCACTGTATGTTTTTACTTAAAAGAGTTCTATAAAACTTACTAAAAGAGTTATCTAAAGAATAATTAAGTATAATTTTATTGCCATAATTATATTTCCCCCTCTATGTCTCTGTTATTCCGAGCTGTGTAAAGATGAAGTACCACATTAGAGAGCCCGGTGCAGGGCGATGTGGCTCAACGTGCCCATGCTCTGGCTGCTGTTCCTCACCACCAGCCTGGCTGGACTGGTCATCTTCGCCCACTACTTCGACTGCGATCCTGTGGCAGCTGGTCTGGTGTCCGCCCACGACCAGGTCGGTCACATCCTCTCTGTCCGACGGTGGTGATGTCACCTAGGGTGTCCAGCTGCTGCCGCGGTTCGTCATGTCCACCATGGGCCACATCCCCGGCCTTGCAGGACTTGTCATAGCTGGGGTCTTCAGTGGAGCACTCAGGTGGGTCAACATGGACTTTACTTTTATTCCAAACAATCCTTTTTATTCAGACATTGCTATTACAGGCTATCTCTTTTAAAGTATTGTAATACTTCTCTTTTAGTTCTTCAAATTGAACTTACTTCGGCCAGTAAATCCTTTTTATTGTCTCGACAAAAATATTTTGTCCTCGTCAGGAGCGAACAAAAATTAAAACATTTGGCAAAAACGTTGAAAATTATTCTTATCTCTGTCTTTTGGGACCAAGAAGGACAGATATTCATGGACATTTTCGATAGAAATTCTTCTATCAGCAGGGGTATTGTGAATAATTAGAAAAGATAAAAAGATCTCAATTGAAACAAAAATATCATACTTAAAAACACCAATATCAAATTTTATCAGAATATTGCGGAACTTCACACGGCGCGCCTGACTTGGCGCAGATTGTAAGGTTAGGGTGGACTTTGATGTTTCACCCTGCGTACAGCCATGACCTGGCATCCTCAGACTCCTACGTGTTAAAACAAGTTTTTAATGTGATAAAACATTTGAAAGTGATACAATTCTACTCCAAACTGTTAGAGGGTGGTCCAGAGAGTTGGATTGGACGTTTTACCAAAGAGCTTTTGCAAATTGGCAACAACGCTGGATCAAATGTGTACAGAAAAGAGAAAGGTGAATATATTGAATGATTCTAATATATAGAGAACTATTATAGAAGAGAAATTCTTATATATTTTTTCTGTTTTCTAGTATTCGATACAAAGTTATAGTACCAATTATGAATTATTTATTGATCGAACCTTGTATATCACAGCACTCATAGCTTCAATGTCTGCTGACAATCTTCAGTTTGCCCTTCCTAATCTGCCCAGCATCTCCACCAAAGTTTTACTAAGAAAAATAAGGTAGGACAAATATGAGGATGACAAAGCAATTTATTTTTATAAAAATAAGTTATCAGCTTATTAACATCACAAAAATAATAGTGAGGCAATAAAGGAAATATGCAGATTGAGAAAATATCAAAATTTCACAAAAATTGATTCTGGCACATTGTCGTAAATATTTGTTAATTCAGAACAATGATAATTATTTATTAGATTTTAATATAAAAATTTGATATTGCTTGATCTATTACACTGGCCAACAAAAAGCAACTTTTTGTTTGTTACCGGCAAAGAAACAGCCGTTTTAGAATTTTTTCAATGTGCTGATTCTAAATCTGCAAACCTTTCCTTTCTATCAACTCTTGTTTTAGAGGTATCTTGTTGCCAACACATATATTGAAGATATTTTATCTCCTTTGTCCATGTTTCTATTCCAGTGCTACAGAGTCTCAGCCTACTTGAATATCAGCCAATATGGTGAAGACGAAGACGCTGCTTTATGTGGTGCCAGATACATCAGATACATTTTTTAATAGAGGAAGCAAAATGTGAAAATAATTAATTAATTGATTAACTAATTTTGTATCTAACACAGTTTATACATCTTTTTGTGATTTTATCATCATATATTTTTAATAGTTATTGCTTGCCCCACTTGAGAAGAGAATAATTGTGAAATATCTTCATATACAATTTTCATAAACGTTTTACATAACTGTCCACTATGAAAGAATTAAAAATTAAAATATAAAAAAATTAGAATTATAAAATGTATATATACAGCAAAACCTTCATATAAAGAACACCTAGTTGCAGAGCCAGTGTTCTTTAGGGAGAGGTGTCCTCTTACTGGAGAATTGCAAAATAGAAAAAATGATAATTTTGCGAATAAAAACTGCTCTTTATAGAGAGGTGTCGTCTAGTGAGAGTGTCCTCTCATGGAGGTTACACTATATATATATTAAATGTATACTACAGAATATCAGGAAAAGTATAATTAAAACTAATGAACTCCGTAATTCTATTAGAAACAATCCTCTAGATATTCTCCTTCTTCAAAAGCCATATGTATTAAATAGAAGGGTCGTGTTTGATAGACTCGAACATAGTATAATGTTTCACATCCGAAAAGTTTTATACTGCTACAGTTATATTTAATAAAAATATAAAACATGATTTAGATAATATAAAAGGGCATACCTGGATCTGTAAAGGAAAAAAAACATTTTTTTTCTTTACAGATCCAGGTACGCCCCTTTATATAATCTTAATTAATGGATCGCCTTTTGACTCAAATGATTTAGACAGTTTCAAAATCAATTTTGTATACATCAATCTCTCTCTATTAATACAACAAAATCAACGTGTTAATAGTTTCATTAAAATATGGCTAGCGCCTTTTTAAAGCGCAATATCTTCCTCAGGTTTTCATCTGAACCCCTTTCACAAATTACACAAGAGATTGTAATATAAATTTAAAAAATCATTTCGTTGTATTTATTCGGAATATTTCCATTTAAAAGCATACAACTTGGACGTTGGAATATTCGATTTCTAGGCACACACTATTTCATTGAAATTAGACCTTCGAGAGAAACGCTACGAATCCCCGCGAGACAAGAATCTTTTAAACTGTCTGAAGATCATAAATAAAGAGGACGATATTTTTCACCGATCCTGTGTAAGAGTAATAAATGTAAAACAGATTATTTTTAGATGCCATATGGTATCATACCAAGAAATATATACCATATTTTAAACAAACTTAAACATTTTTCTTATGTTGTGACAAATAGATATTTAATACCAATCCTTTACTAAATCCTAAACACAGCGAGAAGGAATTGAAGGAAGCTACGTTTAGCTTCGATTTTAAATTAATAGTTGCGAGTGGTAAGCTGGATGATCTAATTTGACGCTCATGACAGCCAAGAACTAAATCAGAACACGCATGGAAGAATCTTTAAAATAGAAATGCTCTCATTGTCTTCACCGGTATAGTAACTAAAATAAAATCTTGAAATTTGAAGTTTTTCATCGGAGTATAAGGACATTAGAAATTTGTTTTATATTTAAAATAAACATTCTTGCTTTAATGCTTCCATTTCTTATGTAAGTGTAAAACCGAACTCTGTTTAGATATATATACATATTTACATTGCAATTAGTCTCACAGCCCTCTATCAATTTTATTTATTTCTACTACATATGTAGATCTGAGGTGAAAGTAAACATCCCACAAACACACAAAAGCATCTTATACTCCATGTAATCTCCCGGTATATCCCCCATGTTCCAAGCTGAAGTGTGGCGACAGCTCCCTGTCATCCGGTGTCAACTCCCTGGCCGCTGTCACCATCGAGGACTTCATCAAGACTTGCTGCTGTAGTTCCATCTCGGACCTCTGGACCCTCCGCCTCTCCAGGATCCTGGGTACACCCCCTTTGTCTTAACTAGTAACAACCCTTATTATGAGATTCTTTCATTCCCTAATTAGTATGGCAGCGTTTTTATGTAATGGATATAGAATTGAGAGAAGAGGAAGAGAGGCATGTGCAACTACTAATCCATATAGGTTAAAATAATAAAATAGGCATATATAGGATATGATAAATAGGTTATTCTGGTTCGTTTCCAAGGTGACTCATGTGGCAACGGCACCCATTTTCTAATTGTGACTTCTGTGATAGAGATGCATGGGGACATCTGAGGCTCTTCATTGGACACGACAGCAACAACATAAATAGGTTGCAATCAAGTATCTGGTTGAATTTTAAAAGCTTTATTCGGACCTTTCGTAAACCTGATGTTACCATTTAAAAGTAACATATTTTAATAATGCTTACTTATAGTTAAGGTGTCTTATTTAAAACGTGTAGAGCGCACAGCGCGTCGATATTTTAAAAATATACAATGAAATATAAAATAATGAATTTTGTTTTAAAAGGTCGACAGCGGATCTCCGAAATGTCGTAATAGATTTTTAAAAAGTTATAGTGAATCATTCAAACTCAAATATAAAGCCAACCTACAAAATGGTGTTTTCATAAATTTATAATATGTTGTAGTAAAAAAAATTTGAGACTACTTTATTAAAGCTTCGATTCCAAATTAGAGAGTATTGGTGTGTCTAATATTGTCAGGACCTATATGGATTCTGGTTTTTGCCCCTTTATCTCTCTCTCTCTTATACCTATATATAAAAATTCACCTATATAATTTTAAATATTTATGCAAAGAGTAATGGGGTCATGTTTCAAACTCCTTTGCCCCTTCACCAAGCTAACACGGAATGTGCCTTACCATATTATATTTTACTAGACGAATGGCCCGGGCAACGCCCGGGTTTTACCCGAGTGCGAATATATTTTAAAAACGTTGTCTTGGGTGGTCGCTATTGACAGGGTGGTCTGTATAGACAGGTGTATGTATCACACAGCTGATAACAGGGTTGTCTAGAGTGGCCGCTATAGACAGGGTGGTCTGTATAGACAGGTGTATGTATCACACTGCTGATAACAGGGTTGCTTAAAGTGACCGCTATAGACAGGGTGGTCTGTATAGACAGGTGAATGTAACACTGATGATAACAGGGTTGCCTAAAGTGACCGCTATAGACAGGGTGGACTGTATAGACAGGTGGATGTATCACACAGCTGATAACAGGGTTGTCTAGAGTGGCCGCTATAGACAGGTGTATGTATCACACAGCTGATAACAGGGTTATCTAGAATGGCCGATATATACAGGGTGGTCTGTAAAGACAGGTGAATGTATCACACAGCTGATAACAGGGTTATCTAGAATGGCCGCTATAGACAGGGTGGTCTGTATAGACATTCTAGGAGCAAAGGTTCCCCAGGCCTGGAAGGCCCCTAAACCGAATACCTTTGCTGCTTACAAGGTCACACAGCCAAAAAGAATGATGCATTCTCCATGCACCGAGCGGCCTTTGGTAGGCCCCTCGCGCCGGCCATTAAGGTCTGGCTCCATGGGGTTGACCATTCACCCACAGGCGTCTCCGAGAGTTCATTGGCAAGGTTGCTGACCGTGCCCTCTCGTTCGGACTCAGTTAAACCCGTCCTACGCTCCAGTAGGACTCCCCCCCTTTAGCCCTCGTACCCTTATCCAGTACTCCCTGAATCTGCCGTGGAATCAAGGACCTCTGAGGCACGAGGTTTACGCGGAGAACCAACGCGAAGGCGGGGGGGTGTTACTACTGTGTGCACCCCTTGGTTTTTCATGGCGCGCACGACAAGGACGCTCCCAATGGCGCACACACAGAGCGAAGACCCAAAGAGTTTCGAGACTCGTGCGTCTCACGCCAGCTGCCCAAGGGCCGAAGCCAGCTTACAGCTTCACTGACTCCGGCCAATAGCACTCCGACGTAAGGCAAACACGCGGAGTCGCCTCTACTCCACTCCTCTCTAGAGTGAGTTAAGAGGGTGGGAAAACTTCTTCTCCACGGTCTGTATAGACAGGTGGATGTATCACACAGCTGATAACAGGGTTGTCTAGAGTGGTCGCTATAGGCAGGGACCACTATAGGGACCTATACAGTGACCGCTATAGTCAGGGTGGTCTGTATAGACAGGTGGATGTAACACACTGCTGATAACAGGGTTGTCTAGAGGGGGGCAGGGAGGACACGTGTTCGCCGGCAGCCAATGGGCGCGCATTCTATCCGTGAGCTTCAGACAGAATAAGGCAATTATATAAGTAGATAGTTATCTTTGAAAAACCCTATTGATTTTTTTTCGTTGATTGTCTAAATTTCTGAATACTTTGTTGATTTAGCTCAAATATGAACTGATATCAGCATCTAATCTTTAGATAAAAATTCTTATGGCGTAACTTTAGTATTCAAATTTGACAATAGAGCTCCGACTGAAGCAAAAAAGTCCACACATTAAGCTAGATGGTGTGATTTCGGTATACTAATAGTGTAGGAGAATAAGAGATTAAATTTTAATCAAATGTCATATATTTTATGTTAAAAGTGTATATAATAAAATTATAATTATAATTATGTTACAATTTGAAAACATTGATCCATTTTTATTTCTGAATATTGGCTAAAAGGTTCAAGTGATGAATCAAGAAATGCACATTATTTTACGCATACGTTTTTTTAAAACTAGGACATGAATCTTTAACATAAAACTTAGAATATATAGGCAATGTTCTTCCTGTAATAAAAAATATATATTCTGTTTGCCCTGTTCTCTCCAGCGGCGTTCTACGGGCTTGTGACAATCCTGCTGGCCTACGCTGCACATTTCCTCGGTGGACTCATCACCGTGAGTACTGTACTACATTACGTTTGTAATGAGGAACCAAATATGTTGACACTAGGCCAGTTACAAAGTCCACAGTATCGTTGGAGGACCTATGCTAGGAGTTTTCACTCTTGGCATGTTTTTTCCTATGGCGGAAGAAAAAGGTGCCTTGGTAGGTCTGCTGTCAGGGTTTGGCCTCACGCTGTGGATCGGCATGGGCTCCATGCTCCACAAACCCGAATACCCCGCAGCACCAGTCTTCACCCACGGCTGCAACGCCACTGTAATGACAACACCTAGGTAACTAACGCCCTGTTGGATGCCACGAAGTTCTAACTCCTTGGTGATGTTTCAGTCCAGAGCCTGTGTTCTGGGCGTATTACATATCATTCTACTGGTACACACTACTGGGCTGTTTCTCTACCATCGTCGTGGGAATGCTTGTCAGCTTAATATTTGGTATGTATACTTATTTGTTTCAATCTGTTGCTTATGTGTTAAAATGATTGAGATATTGAAGATGGAGTCTAACTCTCTGTCTTTACTAATATTAAATAGTAAAATGATACTGGATCAGAAGAATAAAGTTATTTTGATTAATGGGGAGTGAAAAACACCCAGAGATAACTAAGAATCAACAAACGATTGTTGCGAGTCCGAATTACTCAGAGTTAGTTTGCTACATCAAAATCAAGATTTGCTTTTGAGAAATCATATTAGCGTACAAGTTTTCAGACTGATTATTTTTCTTAGTGGTTAGTTGAGTGTCTGTATGAGGACGTTAAAGTTCGAAAGCTTGTACGAGTATATTATATTGAGAGAAACGCTTACACACACACAGACACACACACACCCAAAATGCTGTAACGATCTTTAGTCAAACTAATTTTTATTAACTTACTTTTTAGCCAAAATAATCTTTGTTTTTGGCTGTGTTATATACTTTCTCACTATACTAAGTATATATAAAGCAATAACGCGCCATCTACATATATAAAATAAAAGGATTTAAAAGCGCGAATGTTTCCTTTATACATAAAACGAACTTCTACTGTCCTTACTGCGATGAAAAAATATATTGGGAGGGCTTGGCTCATCAGTGGTGAACCCTCCCAGCGGTTTCGCCAATTTAATCCACCAGACCGCTTCTCAGAGCTCTAATACAGTATTGGATCATTCTGCTTTTATATGCTACACTGAAGGATGGAATCTTAGAAATGGTTTTCAAGTAAACTATGGACATAAGCTTATAGGACAGTAGAATTACATTCAAATATTTGCTTCGAGCAATGCTCTTCAACAAACTATATAGACAAGGCCATTAGGAATAAATTAACACAAAGCAATAACGCGCCATCTACACATATAAAATAAAAGGATTTAAAAGCGCGAATGTTTCCTTTATACATAAAACGAACTTCTACTGTCCTTACTGCGATGAAAAAATATATTGGGAGGGCTTGGCTCATCAGTGGTGAACCCTCCCAGCGGTTTCGCCAATTTAATCCACCAGACCGCTTCTCAGAGCTCTAATACAACAATATATATTCAATAATACTAGTTAAGAATCAATTTAAATGTATTAATATGTTGTTATAACATTACAGTGACGGTCAAAACTTGTTATTAGGAACATTATTGAATGCACTTACATTTACAGTATAATCATAGTCAAATGTCAAATAATATTGGATATATATTATATGGTGAATGTGATCAATTAATATAATAAAAATATTACATAACCCCAATCTGTAACATTGTCTTTCAAATGCTCAGGTGGTCGTCTGTTTCTAAGTGGTCTACTTGTCTTTGGTGTTCTTTTCAGATTTCTATGCATCCCGTTTGACTCTTTCATTCCTTCTCTCTGTTTCCAGTCTTAATATTTTCTTTTTGATCTGTATCTTGCATTACTCCCCCATACCACCTTTGTTCCTTTCGACGAATATTATCTAACTTCGTTTGGATTCAAAATAAAATGCTTCCGATCGAAAAGTTTTTCTTTACTGCCAAAATGTCTGAGAGTATAAAAGTTATTTATTAAATACACTGTTGTATGAAATGTGAATGGCAGAATAATTTTAATTATTAAAGAAATTATAGAAATAAATTTGTGTGTGTATTTAAATATGTGTTATTCGAATATTCTTATAATGATTTGCATGAATGGGTCATACATATGCAATTGTATAAATACGACCATAAAACATTAAAATTAAGCGCCTCATTTCTTTCTTTTATGCTTACATATTGTCAGATGGAAAATTATGAAAGACATACGCCAGGTTGATAAGGCAGTTCAGTTGATTCCAACAATTTCTAGATCACTATTCTATAAAGTCGGAGTAACGTGAGTGAATCTTTCAAAGAGTGGCTAACTGATCATTTTCTGATTTAAGTCATCAATCCTTCCGCCTTTCCTTTAAAAAAATTATTAGCTCAAGTAATACAAATATATTATATAAATTATACACTGGTAAAATACTTGAATTTTAGTAATTGAAAATCAATCGATTAATTGTTTGTTTCTATTGCACATCAGTCTATAGGATACGCGGTATAAGGGATGCTTTAAAACGAATGTGCTATCAGGATGTGGAATGAAGAAGTCCGGCGAGGTGAAGGATGAGCACCTGACTCCCCCTGTGCGGGCACTGAGGCGGTGGATGAAGGCCAAGCAGGTAAGCCGACCCCCACAGCTCCACCACAATCTCACAATGACCGGTATCTCCGCAGGCCGAGAACGTCAAGCTCAACAGCTTCTATAATCTCAACGGACAAGAGTTCTCCAAAACTTCCACAAGTTCTCATTAACATTAGTATTCATTAGTTATTTTTGTCATTGTTGTTAAAATTGTGTTAATTTTATTTTTATTTTCAAAACATAGATGTATTAAAATTATAAAATATCTCTCACAATGAGAGAGATAGTATCCTCTTTTTTTTAATTTAAAATGGAGGCTTTTCTTCTCTCAAGCGAAGATCCTTCTTCTCCCCAGGTTTCTATCAGAGGAATATCGACTATTTACTACTATATACTATATGTATGGATACCTACAGCACTATATATGTGTAGGACTGTTTGTATGGATACCTACAGCACTATATATGTAGGACTCTTTGTATGGATACCTACAGCACTATATATGTAGGACTCTTTGTATGGTTACCTACAGCACTATATATGTGTAGGGCTGTTTGTATGGATACCTACAGCATTATATATGTGTAGGGCTGTTTGTATGGATGCCTACAGCACTTTATATGTAGGACTCTTTGTATGGATAACTACAGCACTATATATGTGTAGGACTGTTTGATTGGATACCTACAGCACTATATATGTGTAGGATAGTTTGTATGGATACCTACAGCACTATATATGTAGGACTGTTTGTATGGATACCTACAGCACTATATATGTAGGACTGTTTGAATGGATACCTACAGCACTATATATGTGTAGGATAGTTTGTATGGAAACCAACAACACTATATATATGTAGGATAGTTTGTATGGAAACCAACAACACTATATATATGTAGGATAGTTTGTATGGAAACCAACAACACTATATATATGTAGGATAGTTTGTATGGAAACCAACAACACTATATATATGTAGGATAGTTTGTATGGATACCTACAGCACTATATATGTGTAGGATAGTTTGTATGGATACCTACAGCACTATATATGTAGGACTGTTTGTATGGATACCTACAACACTATATATGTGTAGGATAGTTTGTATGGATACCTACAGCACTATATATGTAGGACTGTTTGTATGGATACCTACAACACTATATATGTGTAGGACTGTTTGTATGGAAACCAACAACACTATATATATGTAGGATAGTTTGTATGGAAACCAACAACACTATATATGTGTAGGATAGTTTGTATGGATACCTACAGCACTATATATGTAGGACTGTTTGTATGGATACCTACAGCACTATATATGTGTAGGATAGTTTGTATGGATACCTACAGCACTATATATGTAGGACTGTTTGTATGTATACCTATAGTACTATATATGTAGGATAGTTTGTATGGATACCTACAAAACTATATATGTGTAGAACTTTGTATGGATACCTACAGCACTATATATATGTAGGATAGTTTGTATGGATACCTACAGCACCATATATATGTAGGATAGTTTGTATGGATACCTACAGCACTATATATATATATAGGATAGTTTGTATGGATACCTACAGCACTATATAAGTAGGACAGTTTGTATGGATATCTACAACACTATATATGTGTAGGACTGTTTGCATGGATACCTACAACACTATATATGTGTAGGATAGTTTGCATGGATACCTACAACACTATATATGTGTAGGACTGTTTGCATGGATACCTACAGCACTATATATGTGTAGAACTTTGTTTGGATACTTACAGAGCACTCTATAGGTGTAGGACTGCTGGTATGGTTACCTACAGCACTATATATATGTTGGACATTGTATGGATACCTACAACACTATATATGTGTAGGACTGTTTGTATGGATACCTACAGCACTATTTAAGTTTAGGACTTTGTATGGATACCTAGAGCGCACTCTATAGGTGCAGAATTTTGTATGGATACCTACAGCACTATATATGTGTAGGATTATTTTTACGGATGCCTATAGCACTATAAACGCGTAGGACTATTTGTATGGATAGCTACAGCGCACTATATATGTGTAGGACTATTTTTACGGATGCCTACAGCACTATATACGTGTAGGACTGTTTGTATGGATACCTACAGCGCACTATATATGTGTAGGACTATTTATACGAATGCCTACAGCACTATATACATGTAGGACTGTTTGTATGGACACCTACAGCACTATATACATGTAGGACTGTTTGTATGGATACCTACAGCGCACTATATATGTGTAGGACTATTTATACGAATGCCTACAGCACTATATACATGTAGGACTGCTTGTATGGATACCTGCAGCACTATATATGTGTGGGACTATTTATACGGATGCCTACAGCACTATATACGTGTAGGACTGTTTGTATGGATAGCTACAGCGCACTATATATGTGTAGGACTATTTATACGGATGCCTACAGCACTATATACATGTAGGACTGTTTGTATGGTTACCTGCAGCGCACTATATATGTGTAGGACTGTTTGTATGGTTACCTGCAGCGCACTATATATGTGTAGGACTGTTTTTTATGGTTACCTTCAGCGCACTATATATGTGTAGGGCTATTTATACGAATGCCTACAGCACTATATACATGTAGGACTGTTTGTATGGTAACCTACAGCACTATATACGTGTAGGACTGTTTGTATGGATACCTAAAGCACTATATATGTGTAGAACTATTTATACGAATGCCTACAGCACTATATATATGTAGGACTGTTTGTATGGTAACCTACAGCACTATATACGTGTAGGACTGTTTGTATGGATACCTAAAGCACTATATATGTGTAGGACTATTTATACGAATTCCTACAGCACTATATATATGTAGGACTGTTTGTATGGTAACCTACAGCACTATATACGTGTAGGACTGTTTGTATGGATACCTAAAGCACTATATATGTGTAGGACTATTTATACGAATGCCTACAGCACTATATACATGTAGGACTGTTTGTATGGTTACCTGCAGCGCACTATATATGTGTAGGACTGTTTGTATGGTTACCTGCAGCGCACTATATATGTGTAGGACTATACGAATGCCTACAGCACTATATACGTGTAGGACTGTTTGTATGGTTACCTGCAACGCACTATATATGTGTAGGACTATTTTTACGGATACCTACAGCACTATATACGTGTAGGACTGTTTGTATAGATACCTACAACACTATATACGTGAGTGAGATTACACCATCAAAGTATAAATGGCTTAGGGGACAAAGTACCATCAATGACGGTCACGTTATTACCTTTGTTGAGTTGTACAATAAATCATTATCTTGTAAAATTTCTAAATAATTATATTTCACTAGCGGATGCACCCGGCTTCGCCCGGGTTTTACCCTAGTGAAAGTTTACCTAACGAACATTTGTTAAAGCAATTCTATAAAACATCCTATTCCTACTGAATCTATATTTGCCAAGATAACTTTATGTTTGATTATCTGCTCCACCTAGCAGTACCCGTTCAAACGTTGCTGTCTTTGAACAAAAAGGCAGCTTTAATGCATAAATAATAATTTATTAATGATCAAATGTATACAATACATCAAAATGAAAATTAACGATAAAATTATCCCTACATAAATGTCATTTGAATATAACATATGTAAAAAATAATAGATATATTTTGATAATTTGAAACTCGTAAATTTGAATCTCTCGATAAAGTGAACATTTTTTCCCGGTCCCTTGAAAAATACTCGATAAGTTGAATAAAATCAATATTAATTATCATTATTCTTGTCTCAAATAAATTGCCGTGTCATCCTGAATTTTGTCTTTCCTAATTTTCTTGTAAGAGAATCAAAGGCTGGATCTCATAAAGTATTGTTTAATTAACAATAATATTATATTAAGATGACAAGGAACAAAAAGAGTCAAAAAGGCAAGCGCAGTAGCAGGAAGAAAATCAAAACTTAAACTACAGTATAGACAGTGTGGCGCCAGGTCACGTGATGTCTGGTAGGAAGGTGTCGTTGCTAGGCAACAGCTGATGTGCGAAGTTACTCTCCAACACTCCCACCTAACAAGCACTTTGTTGTTTCAAACAGTCCAAGTTGGCTTCTTAGTCTTCTATACCTTTCTGGAGGTAGAGCTTTCGCAAATATGTCTGCAGCTTGATCATTGGAGCAGACATAAAGAAGGTCAATTGCATGTTTTTGAAATTGATCTCTGATAAAGTGATACGAAATATCAATATGTTTAGTTCTTTTGTGGTATTCTGGGTTGTGAACAAGTCTTATGCAGCTTTGATTCTCGCAAAAAATTGTTGTAGGCTCTACTTGTTCTTGATGTAGCTCGCGTAGAAGTTGTCTCAGCCAAATTGCTTCTTTCGTTGCTTTGGAAGCCGCAATATATTCAGATTCTGTTGTTGACAGAGACACACAATTCTGTTTTTGACTGCACCAAGAAATAGGTCCATTATTCAACATGAACACATATCCGGTGGTTGATTTTCTTGTGTCTAGGTCTCCAACAAAATCAGCATCGGAAATACCTATCAGAGATGTAGTGCAGGAACTCCCACCAAAACAAATACCGATGTTTTTCGTAGCTTTTAAGTATCCAAATATTTTCTTTACTGAGGTCCAATGTGAAGGTCCTGGGTTGTTCATAAATTGGCTAACCCTGCTGACTGCGTAGGCAATATCAGGTCTAGTTCCAGTCATGAGGTACATTAAACTACCAATTGTCTGTCTGTATGGAATCTTGTTCATTTCTTCAATTTCCTGATTATCCTTTGGGCACATCTCTTTTGTTAGTTTTGGGTAAGGATCAGAAGGTACAGATTGTAACTTAATTTCAAGAAGGTTGTAATGTTCAAGTGTTCTTTCAATGTATGAGGCTTGATGTAGAAATAACATTTTAGTTGTTCTATCTCGATATATTTGCAGGCCAAGGAAATAATCGGCAGTAAAAGTTTTTATTTCAAAATTGGAATTTAAGTACTGTACTATATCATCTAAATGTTGTTTATTTACACTGCAGATTAAGCAATCATCTACATATATTGCAAGTAATATGTAAGCCTGTTTACATTTCTTTGTATAGACACATGAATCTGATATGCTAGGTTTGAGATCAAACTTAATTAAAAACTCATGAAATTTCTTGTTCCACATTCTGGGGGATTGCTTAAGACCATAGATGTTTTTCTGAAGAGAGCAAACATGATTTGGAAAATCTGGGTTTTCATAACCTTGGGGTTGTTCCATGTAAAGTTCTTCTTCCAAATCACCATTCAAGAAGGCAGATTTTACATCTAATTGAATCATTTCCATATCAAGTGATGCACAAAGTGATAAGATTGTTCTAATTGAATCAAATTTTACTACTGGATAAAAAGTTTCATCATAATCAAGTCCTGATTTTTGTGAATAACCTTTCGCAACTAGTCTAGCCTTAAACATTTTATTTGATCCATCTGCATTTTGCCTTATTTTGTATACCCACTTGCATGCAATAGCTTTTCTGTCTGATGGTAGTGTCACATAAGTCCATGTTTGATTTTTCATCAAGGAATTGAATTCATCGTCCATAGCTTTCCACTTTTTTGAGTTTTGTCCTACAATTGCATCTTCATAGTTCAATGGTTCTTGGTCATGGACATAACAAGCATATGAAATAGCTCTTGTACAGTTGGTTGATGATTGTTCCTTTTCTCTGATTCTATTCCTGAGAGGGTATCGACATGATTCTTCTGGTTTGGAACTGGTATTTGTGCTATCAACACTTTCTTCACTATATATAGTTACCTGCTCTTGTTGGTTATCCTGAATATTTTCTGATGTATTAGCTTCAGTAAATATTACATCTCTGCTTATGATAATTTACTAGCAATAGATCCCACATTCTATCATTTTTGTTAGTTTCAGTATATCCAACAAAAAATGTACGAATACTCTTTTTGTCTAATTTATTTCTGTTATCTTTTGGTATATGCATATGAGCGTTACATCCAAAAGTTTTCAAATGTAAGATGGAGGGTTTTCTCTTGTACCATATTTCTTAAGGTGTAGAATTTCCCAATACTTTAGTAGTACATCTATTTAAGAGATAGACTGCTGTGTTTACGGCTTCAGCCCACAGTTCAAGCGGCATTTTTCTTCCATGTAACAAGCATCTAGCTGATTCAACTATTGTTCTGTTATCTCTTTCAGAAATTCCATTCTGTTCTGGGGTATATGGAGCAGTGAGTTCATAAACAATTCCTAGAGATTTTAGATAATCAGAAAAATTCTTATTTAAGAATTCTGTGCCATTATCTGTTCTGAATCTTTTTATTTTATTTCCAGTTTCAGTCCTAACTCTTTTTACAAATTCTTTAAATTTCTCAAGTACATCTGATTTATGCCTAATGAAGTAGGCCACTCTAAATCTTGAAAAATCATCCTTAAATGATAAAAAATATAATGATCCACCTGGTGATCTTTTACTAATTGGTCCACAAACATCTGAATAGATCAGCTCTCCTGGATAGGTCGAATTTGGACTTGTTGACGCGTGAAAAACTTTTCTATTTTGTTTTCCATAGATGCATGCTTCACATAGTAAAGAATCAGGCTTTTCTCTAATTTTAATGTTTTCTTCAAAAACATTATTTTCAAACATTTGGGTTAATTTTATAGGATTTACATGACCCATTCTTTGATGCCATATATCTAGACTTAACTGATCAACATAAGTTTGTGAAGATGGCTTTGCTTTAATAAAAATTCTATAAAGATTTGAATTGTCCTTTATTCCAGTAACTAGCACTTTCGAAATTTTTGTCAATTTTATCTGATTTCCTTTACAAATGAGCGTCAAACCATGTTTTGTTGCAGAAGATATTGAAAAAAGGTTGGTCTCCAATTCAGGTATATAGAGAACATCCAAAAGAGTTGCATTAATTTCCTGACTATCAACATAAGAGAGAATATCAATATTTCCCTTACCTTTTGCATAGATCTTCTTTCCATCTCCAAGGCACACAGGATGAACACCTTCTGGTATTTCTTCGAACGTAGAGAACCATTCTCTTCTGAAAGTCACGTGATCCGTTGCTCCAGAATCTGCAATCCTGGAATCCTTTGTTTCAGCGAGGAAGGCACTTGTCTCAGCTGAAAAAGCACAGCTATCATCTCTGGCTGAAGAACTTGGCTGTTGTCCTTTTTGTTCTTCCTTTCTTTTATAGCATTCTTTCCACCAATGTCCTTTCTTCTTGCAATATCCACAGTGTGTGTTTTTTTTATATCTTTAATGGATTGCTGATGCTGCTGTTGTTTGTTGGAAGCTGTTGAATTTCTGTTGAACTTTGAAAAAGTCATCAAGGCATTATCTGGTTTAAAATTTCCTGAAGAACCCCAATGATCCTGTAAGCTTTCTTCTTTCAGTAATCTTGCTGTCAAGATTTATAGTCATTTCTTCTGATGAAACTGAATCCCATGCTGTTATGAAATTCTTGTATTTATCAGGCAAGCTGCAAATTATCTTTGTAATTAGGGCAACATCAGAGATTGGCTCACCTAGATCTTTCATTTGTTGTGCCTGAGTTTCAACTTTGGAAATGTGAGAAGCAATGTTATCATTTGGATTCATTTTATATTCGAAAAAACTTTGTTGCAGCAAATATTTGTTTGTTTCAGATTTCAGTTCATATATTGTTGATAATTTCTTCCACATTTCTGCTGAAGTCTGGCAATTAACAATCTGTTGAAGATATTTAAACTCTAGAGCAGTAGCGATCAGCATTTTGGATTTTGCATCTTTCTTTTTCCATTCAGAGAATTTTGCAATATCCTCTATTTCAGGTTTTACTTCAGAGCCATCAGTTATACTGAGAAGATCTTTTGCTTCTAGAATAATCTTCATTTGAAATTTCCATAGATGAAAATTATCGCCGTTGAATTTTTGAATTTGTGGAAGTTCAGTTGTCATCTTGAGCAAGCAAACGAATTTCAGCTTAGATAAACAAAAATATTTGATACCAACCAAGCTCTGCTGCCATGTAAGAGAATCAGAGGCTGGATCTCAGAAAGTATTGTTTAATTAACAATAATATTATATTAAGATGACAAGGAACAAAAAGAGTCAAAAAAGCATGCGCAGTAGCAGGAAGAAAATCAAAACTTAAACTACAGTATAGACAGTGTGGCGCCAGGTCACGTGATGTCTGGTAGGAAGGTGTCGTTGCTAGGCAACAGCTGATGTGCGAAGTTACTCTCTAACATTTCTACATTACAAAATCATCGTTTTATCTAGTGAGCATTTTTTACCGGTCCCTTGAAAAATACTCGATAAGTTGAATAAAACCAATATTAATTGGTTCCCTCGGTAATCGGAAGTTAAAGGAATAGTATCTTTGCCTTGGAATTGTATCATTATTCTTGTCTCAAATAAATTGCCGTGTCATCCTGAATTTTGTCTTTCCTAATTCTCTACATTACAAAATCACCATTTTATTTATTCTCCCAATATATATGTTGTAGATAAATGATAAAACTAACTTTGACTTGTGCGCAATTAATAGGTAGAAAATCTTACTTTTGATAAATAATCTTTAAGATAATAAACTTAGTGATAATAAAACTTATAGATAATTTTTTTTATCATCGTCGCAATGGGGGCGCTGCTTTCGAGTTAAATCTACAAATCTGCAAATAACTCTAAGGATATTCAAGATATTCAAGAAATTATTTTTCAAAAACCTTCCCAGTACTATACTAAATAACTTCCTAAAGTTTCATGGCGTTCCAATGAGTGGTTTGGTCAGGCATAAATGACAGACACACACACACACATACATTCATTTTTATATATATAGATTTAAAGGGCAAAAATGAACATATGTCATAATTTGCATTAATATTCAAGAGGTATAATTTCTTTTCGCCAAAATAAGTATGTCTAACTGTAAATATGTTAGGCTTGTGGTAAAATGTCAATATGCAAATTCATCCATGTATAAAAACTGCACAAAAACGCGGCAGACATCGCGGGCGAATGCTACGGCACGTCGCGGGTGCGCTGCTCACTTGGCTGGAACTAATTCTTGGGGATTGCATGCATAACGGTTGCACCCTTTCATTCGATCATGACATATATATATATATGTGACAATATAGTGGTAAATGATGTGGTGAGGTGAGAAATAATCACACGACGAGCTGTTAGAGCAATCATCCAGGCAGCCAGCCGAGAGAGAGAAAAAAAAAGGTAGCGAGCGAGACGTTATCTGCTGAACGACTGTTTTTTCCCTGTGTACACAAGCGGGGCAAACAAAAGATTAGTCGCCAGGTGTTGACGCCCCCCTCAGGAATGTGGTCAACAAAGGGTCGCAAGTTAGCTATCTTCGAATCGACTACGTCTCTCTCTCTCTGGTCGGCTGCAGATTTACTTTATTATTCCTGTAAGAGCATATATTATGACATATGGCCCCCGTTGAAGAAGGCTGAACATGGTTTAAGTATATTTAAAGCTGGAGAAGCCAGGAATAGAGAAAATAATTTTACAGTTAAAATTAGTTAAGGTAATGGTGACATAGTTTTATGTAAATAAAATATTGTATAGTACACAAATAAATATTATTTACAAGCAGTTTTACAACACCGGGGAGTTTGACATTTAAGGAAATCTTTGAAAATATCAAGGTTATAAAAAGCTATATACAACAAAATCTAATGTACTATAAGGGAAGTGATATGGAGGAGTGTGAACAACGAGAAGAAGAGTCACATACATATGGTGAAATTCTGAAGATCATTAAGACTGGGTAACTCTACACTTTAAGATATTTTTCAGGCGGACATGGCAAGGGGAAACTTGTCATGGGCTTTCTATGCTATAAGTGTAAAGTACGAGAAATGAGATTGAGGTTGACAATTGTGTGAGCTCAGGACTGCGGTAAATATAAAACTACATACAATGTTAGAACCTCGGCGAACAGAGCGAGGGGAAACTTGCTTTGGGCCAATCTAACTTATCTATGTAGCTACTTGTGTAGCGAGTCCGAGGGGAAAAGTCCCGTGGGTAGGTGAGGAAGTCGAATGGACTTATATTTAATTTTCGAAGATAAAATAGTTCTAGATGCAAAGGTAGAATATAGGCGGACAGAGCGAGGGAAACTTACTTTGGGCCACTCTACCTTAATTATTCAGATACTACTGGGTTCGTAAAGTCTTGTTGTCAGGTTAGTAATTGGTAAAGATTTCAGGGGATAAGTGGTTCAAATATCTTTGATCATCTTGATTGTAAGTGTAGTCATGTTGCTTCCGTGAGTTAATAGCCGTTTTAGTATGGATTAGAGTGTGATTGAAGTGTTTATATGGGAAATTGAAGGTATTTTTGGGTTGGTCTCGATCATTTACGGGCGGTGAAATAAATTGTTCGTTTTCCGTATAGTGTTTTAATTTGTTGACATGAATTGTATCTGTCTCACGACTTAGAGGTCGGTTGGAGCGGTTAATCCGTACGATTTGAGGGGAAATTATCTCCAGTATTTCATAAGGTCCTGAGAAGAAAGGTGCTAGTTTACCAGTGTCTGGATGGTGGTATGTTTTTGCCAAAACGAGATCGCCTACTTCAAAATCGGAAGCTCTATGTGTTTGGTCGAATCTCGCTTTGTCGCGTAAGTGTCGTTCGTGTGTCCTTTGATAGGCCAATTCTCTGGCGTCGTCGATTTTTGGGTAGTTTTGTACATGCTCGGATAGTTGTAGCGGGAAACTACCTAACAAAAGGTATGACGGTGGAAACCCGGTCACAGAATGTGGGGTATGGTTATAAGCCTGAAGGACCTGAGGTAGTAGTTTGTCCAGGCCGTCTTAGGTTGTTGGAGGCGCAACAGTTTAAGTTTGCCAGTAATCGTGGCGTTTAGTCGTTCACTTAATCCGTTGGCCTGAGGGTTGTTGCTTGTCGTGAGAAGTTGGCCAATGTTATGTCTAATCAAAAATCTACGAAATTTCGGAGAGGTGAAGGCAGGAGCTCTATCCGTCAAAAGTCGTTTAGGAGAACCAAACTGCATCACCTTTTTAATCACTTGGGTATAGGTGAGAATGCTGGTGGACCGCGATGGAAATGCCCACGCGTACCGTGTGGCATGGTCCACTACGACATGTAAGCAGGTCTGAGAATTTCCATATTTCGCGAATCCAGAAATAGTATCTAGTGACACTAGTTCGTACGGCAGGACCGCTGGGGGGAGTTGTCCCAATTCTCCGTAGATAGGTCCTTTTGGTGGTTTGACCAATTGGCATACTGAACAGGTCCTTACATGTGTCCTGATGTCATTTGTCATGCCGTCCCAATAGTATTGGGCTGCGATCAGTCTGGTCATCTGCGAAATGCCGGGGTGATTGAAATCGCGATGGGCTCGTTGTAGTAGGGTGCCACGGAGTGATGGTGGAACAATTATTTTAGTGACACCCCGTCGTATGATGGTCATAAGGTCCTTGTCATTGAGGATATACCTTGTGTCCCTCCGTAATTCGCCCTGATGATCTTTTATTTGACCTGTGGATAGGAATCCGCAGAAAGGGTTACGGGAGAGTAGGTCCGCCTCGTACTGACGCGAGCCCTTGAGGTATTTGACCTCATAGTCGTAAGCTGAGAGTCGAAGGCTCCAACGAAAGAGGCGTCCGGTGGGGTCTTTTATGGTCTTTAGCCATTGTAAGGCGTGATGATCCGAGTAGATGACAAACCTTGTACTTAGGAGGTACACTCGGAATTTGTCAACGCACTCTACAATGGCTAAGCACTCCAGTTCAGATATTGTGTAATTACGCTCATAGGAACGCAACGCGCGACTGTAATATTGTACAGGGTAGATGTTACCGTCAGGATGTACTTGTTTGAGTACACCTGCGATGCCCTGCGTGGAAGCGTCGCAATAGACCTGGCATGGGAGCCCTTCTTGAAATAGATGTAACACAGGTTGTGTTGCGAGGTGTTGCTTCAATTTATCAAAGGCTTGTTGACAATTCGGGCTCCAAAGCCATTTGGCGTTCTTTTTTAGTAATTGATTTAAGGGGTGGCGAAGTCTAGCATATTCTGGGATGAATTTATGATATACGTTGACGGCTCCTAAAAATGATTGTAGGGTTTTAACGTTGATAGGAGTTCTAATAGCGTTGATGATTTCGGTATTTTTAATATTAGGTGTGTAAGTCCCTGCGGTGATGTGGTAGCCGAGAAAATCTATTTCATTTTGATAAAAATTACATTTTTTAAGGTTAAGTTGGAGATTTTCCTCTAAACAGAATTTAAAGAAAAGTCGAAGGTGCGTAAGGTGTTGTTCTGAGGAGTCAGAAAAAATAACGAAGTCGTCATAATAATGGGCTATGAAAGAGAGGTGGTGTTTGTGGATCAACTGGGTAATCACACGTTTGTAAATAAATATACAGGGATGTAGAACGACATTTGAAAATTATCCCGCATGTGTTTCTTTTGACGAGAAATCGAAATTTATTTTAAGGAGAAATAATGATTATTCCTCCTTAAAATAAATTTCGATTTTTCGTTTAAAAAAAACCATGCGGAATAATTTTCAAATGTCGATCTACAATCATAAGCCGCATTATATTGTATTATATATAGGTATGCATCAAGGGCCATTTTTATGTGAGCAATAGTTACCCAGAATTATTTGAAAAAGTAAAAATTAAAACAGGTAAATAGTTTCTTTTTATTTATATTGCAAGCTTTCGAGCAATTATACTGCTCTTCAACGGGCGGATATTCTTTGTACAAACTAAATAAAATATATACACTGTAAAATTGAAAACTTTTTGTTATTAGCATGTGCTCTCGCGGGCGTGCATCAGACTGTTTCCAGCTAAAGTGATAGATATTATACTGGGATTAAATATATTTACATTCTAATAATTATTAATATTCAGATTATTTGTCAAGGATATTGTTATATTGGGTTGGGAGGTCTTTTACCTTAGAAAGTGAAAACAATAATGTCTTACCCTTCCTAGATATTCTAATCATCAGAACACCAACCAAGTACCATACCACAGTTTTTTACAAAAAGCACATGAACCCGTCCTATACCCACTATACCTCATTTTGCCCCATTAGCCATAAAATCACTGTAGTAAAAACTCTCACCAAACGTATTTTCACCCATTGCTCACTACCATGTTTTAAAACGATAGAACAGACCAACATCACCAACCATTTAACAGCGTTAGGTTACCCGATTTCATTCATCCATAGACATTCCTTCAATCCAAACTTCTCCCGCCAACCCAAAACATCCCGAACACATTGTACCATTCCTTATTCTAAAGTCAATACTACAATAGCTCATAAGTTAAATAAATATGGTATATCCACTTATTTTAGCACCCATGCCAATCTCGGCTCTTTGCTGAGAAACCCAATTACCAAAAATATTAGTTCCAATCCCCTATCTAAATCTAATGCAATATACTCTGTCAAATGTAACCAATGTAATGCCACATATGTAGGAGAAACTAGTAGGACAATAGAGACCAGACTAAAAGAACACGAAAGAAACATAAGATACAAAGACAATAGATCCTTAATATATCAACACACCAGCACCACTGGACACACATTTAATCTCAAACAAGTAATAGCCCATTATCAAGACATAGAAAGAAAGCAACAACGATTATTTCTAGAAGCACTGGTATCATCAAAAATAAATAGCATTAATAGAAAAATCGACCTCCCAACCCAATATAACAATATCCTTGACAAATAATCTGAATATTAATAATTATTAGAATGTAAAAATATTTAATCCCAGTATAATATCTATCACTTTAGCTGGAAACAGTCTGATGCACGCCCGCGAGAGCACATGCTAATAACAAAAAGTTTTCAATTTTACAGTGTATATATTTTATTTAGTTTGTACAAAGAATATCCGCCCGTTGAAGAGCAGTATAATTGCTCGAAAGCTTGCAATATAAATAAAAAGAAACTATTTACCTGTTTTAATTTTTACTTTTTCATATATAGGTATGTTATTTATATGTATCAAAAGTGGCTCCTACCTCTTTAAAAATGCATTAAAGCAATTTATCTATATACAGGTTGGGGTTCTACCTGAATTTTGCAAAATTCACGCTGTGCCACATTCTTTTTACGTGGGGCGATTAACCAGATACATTGTTTATTGAAATTTTAAAGGTAGAGGTGCCAATTTTGGTACATGAATATCATTCTCCTGCAACTTTATGTTATAGGTACCTACCTATATACACTTTTTCTTACATTATGTTTATACTATTTTTTTATCATTTTTGTTTATGCAAAAAAAAAGTCAAATATATCTTAGAAGAGGCAACAATGAAGCTCATGATATCGATTTTTATTTATTTAAATCACACTATTTACAAGTCTATACACGTCATCAAGTCATCAAACGTATCTTTGTAGTGTTTGTTTTTATTTTATCCCGGGTATTATGTAATTAGGAAGAGCTAGCTATTTACAGTTGTACATCACCTTAACCCGTTCGATGTCGCTGGCCGTCAAGGCAGACTTGTGACTGAGCTCGGTCAGCAGCTCCCCGTATTTCCTTGTTATGGTCGGGCGGCCGTTCTTGCTGAAGGCATAGCTGCCGTACATCATGATGGAGTGGATGTCGAAGTCGTTGATTAGGTCGACCCACGACGGAGGGTCTTTTTCAAATTCTCTAAACGCACCTGCCACAGGCACTCAGCGTTATACAAATATACCGTTCTAGCTGCGCGATGTTTTATTTCGTTTTATTTTATAAATAAACATCTTCCTACTATCTCCCAGTAAGTGCGATTCATCAGCTCGCGTTCTCTTCCCTTTGTGCCCACCGCTACTACCTATTAAATGGTTTAATGAGGTTTTCGGACTGGTTAGTCAAGCTGCCTGCTGTCCTTTAAGCCAGTAAGATGATCAAAATTGGCTATTTAGAGGAAGTAAAAGTCGTCTTTCTACTGTCCTTACTGCAAAGAAAGCTATATTGGGAGTTCTTGGCTCATCAGCGTTGAACCCTCTCAATATATTTTCATTGTAGAGTAAATAGACGAAACCCCTCTCTGGAAGGTTTGGTTCACCATTGACGAGCCAATCCTTTCTAATATATTTCTATCTCATCAAGGACAGTAGAAATATGTTTATATTTATGAATAAAAAATATCATTAAAATTGTATATTTTCTGTACACATATTAGGAAAAAGGCATTCCCTGATCGTGCAACTAGAAGTTGCTGATGGATTGAGCCATGCCACCTTTACACATTGCCAAATGTGTTTCACATATATCATCAATTAACCATACAATCAGGCTTAGACATACAAATATGGCTTAGAGACCATAGCCAAGTGGTTCAAAATCTAACAAATAGTGTTTTATGGATTTTTCAACGTTTAGCGATAATACAAATCAGGGGGGACATCTCAGGTAATAAGAAATAGATAAATGAGAAATACCATTAATACCAAGATCTCTTTCAGGAGTATATTCTTAGAAAGTTAATAATTTAATGAATGTATGTGGGAAAATCGTTGATAGATTGGTGATTAAATATTTATTTCATTTTTAAAAGACAAGTTTCTGCTCCCACTAAACGTAAGTTGAAAATATTAGCCTGTTTTGGCTCAACAGTGGAAAATCCTCCAAGCGGAAATTTACAAGTAATATTGCAAGTAATATACTTGTAAATCTACTTGTGCGTGCAACCAAGTTTTAAATTTAAAACGACGAATTGCAATATGCGCTTCTTTTATAATTTTATATTCTTTTTATAAATCTTTGTTTCACTTTTATAGTATACTAGCGGATGTAGCCGGCTTCGCCCGGTTTTGGCCCGAGTGTTATCATTGGCTATCAATTCTTCTTGATATCTTTCAGTTATCTATTTATTAGCTTGTCAGTGGAACAATGGGTAAATGCACGCTTGGTAAGAGTTTTCACGAGCAATTTTATGGGAGAAAAGACCAAAGGAGTTGGCATGGTGATATACTGGTTAGTGGCTTTTTTTTATATAAACATAATTTTGTAGCTTATTTAACTTCTTTTCGAAAATTTGATGACGTGATGGCCATTGTATCTTCAGACAATAGTGACAATACTTTGGCATTCTTAAATAGTTTTCACCACCTTTCAAATTTCACAGTTGAAAAATAATCTAATGGCTATCTAACCTTTTTAGATATAATTTCGAGAAAAATCATTAATAAACATTAATTTAAAAACCAAAGTATTCATACTAAATAAGATAATCAAAATAAGTGCATCATCCCATATGGAGCAGGATTTGAGAAAATAGCTAATATTTTAAAGACATTTGATAAAACCACCACTTTTCAAAATTGCACCATCTCTAAAAACATAATCCGGAATAATATTACCAAACACAAAGAGGAGATAGGAAAGGCAAAGGATGTTGTGCATAGAATTTAATGCAAAAAATTGTAACGCTCATATATAGATTGAATGTAATCTTATTTTTATTATTTATTCTTTCTTTTTTTTTTTTTAATATTTCAATTTTGTATTTTATTATTTTTTTTTCATATAATTTGACCAATGAGAAAGTTCATTTCATGCGATCGACACGAACTTGTAGACTATCTTTATAAGTTTGTTGTGCAATAAATTGATTAGAAGGGAGTAATTCCTCGAAATATTTTGAGAAAATATTGTTTTTCTTTTACAGATCGAGGTGCGTCTTTTATATGGTTATATTCAATGGGGATTGCCTTTTAACTCAAGAGCATATGTGCTTACCTTCTCTGATATTATCGAAGTGGATGGTGATGTGGTTGTCTCGGTCGGGCCGCGACTGCTCGTGCATGAGGCCGATGGCATGGCCCAGCTCGTGCAGAATCACCCCGCGCTTCCTGCACTTGTAATCCAGCGACAGAACTTGGCTATTGTTTTGGAAGCCCACGTAGGATGAGCATCTGTAAAACCGCAGTCGAGCTCAAAATAACGGTGGAAATAACAATATATGGGGTGAAGGGAAGCCACTCAACAAAGAAACATATAATTATCTATTGATAAAGTATGTCTATCATGGATTTTGCCATAGGATCTGTAAGAATGCTTAATTCCTTGAACCCAGTAAATAATGAATTTGTAAATTATATTAATTTTCTTGCTGCCCTGAGACATGTCTTCTCCTGTCGTATCTTTAATTTCTTTTCAATTTCCTATTTGGAACGATTTTAATGTAAGAAATAAGCATAAAGGTTTATTTTTCAAATAGAACAAACTATCTATTGAACATACTATGATGAGAAATATTGGGAGGGCTTGGCTCATCAATGGTGAGAAAAAAAAACTACTTAATTCACGAGAAAGAATAAACTGAACCTAGTATCCTTCCCTCCAAGATGCTAACCTTGTAAATATGTGAAAACAGTGTAAATGATATGAACAAACCTGTATATTGACTTCAGTGTAGATATTTTAACTTTGATTGCTCTTCTTGAGCGGCACCTAATAGAGTTATTTTGGAACGGAAAAACTGAGACTAATTCTAAATATGTCGATATAATTTATATCTCAAACTACATACCCTTTGCCAGTTGGTTTGATAACCAGATAGGCACGAACATTTTTCGGATCGGCTTTCTCAAACTTGACGCATGTATTTGTTGACCAGAGGTGCATGGCATCTTCAATCACCAAAACAGTTTCTTCGTCTGCCACACAAACTATTTATCAAATTTGAAGATAAAATACTTAAAATTGATTAGAGAAATATCAAAATGATTAAACCATACCTTTATCACACAACTGAACATTACGAGACGTTATCGGAATTGAAATTTGAGTTTTACTGGAGTTGAAGAAGGGTTAGTAGTCTCTCAACACCCAGTTGGATGATCAGATGAATATTCTCATCATCAACTATCGTCACGTAGAGGGGAGACAAACGTAAAAATGACAAAAGGTAGTTAATTTTGATCGAAACAATTACGAACTTATTTGCATTAAAGAAGAGACAATAAGAATAATATGGTTCAAATTCACATAAATAGGTACCGCTCAGAAAGAGCAACCTAGTTCATGATAATTGAACAATGAATAATATGTGAAGGTTATTCACATATTAAACAATTTTTAACACGGGATTCAATCCCGGTTCATGACTGTCGGGAATCGAGCGTGTTACCCTCTCATCCACCGACTTATTATAAGAATAATATGCTGAGATAAACAAAAGATGTACATTTATATAAAAGGGCGTACCTGGATCTGTAAAGAAAAAAAAATTCTCAAAATATTTCGAAAGATTGCTCTTTCTTTATCAATTTATTGCATAGTTTATTCCACTGTGTGATTAAATTAAATTGGCGAAATCTCTGGGAAAGTTCCCTTCTGAGTAAGTGTAAAGTCGAACTGCTTTTCACATGTGTAGACATGTGGTGTACTTCCAGTAAAAGCAGTCACCAACTTCTACCATTATGATTATCATGGCCTGTTAACACGTATACTAGGGATAATAATTAAAAAAACTCCTGATGAGTCAATCTTCCCAATTCTATTTCATTTAAAGTTCACTGATTGTGGAAATTGTTTTTTATAAAATAAATAAATATCGTTTAATAATTCCATCCTCATCTGAATAAATTGACCCCTCGGTAGTGGCTAGCTTGGGAACCAAAATATCCGAGTGCTCCACTCACTGTAAGAATTGTCGATTACATAAGGGATGACCGCTCCCGGCCACCTGAGATGTTTAAAGTTGATAGCACTCAGGTCCTACAACAAACCAGAACAACATTATAACATCGCACAGACCTGATATAAATATATTTAAGCCAAATATTTATTTATTTTATAAATACACTGCTGGCCATTCAAATTTTACGCCAAGAAAGACAAGAGATATAACAAAAAAAATTATTTTGTAGATAACATGTTGACCAAGTATCAAATGATTGAATTCATAGACTTCTGTGAAGTGTAGTTCCTGCCAGAATCAGTAGCCAGAGTAGCCACATTGTTGAAGATCACCGCTGCCACACGCCTCGGCATTGATTCAAAGAGACTTTGGATGGGTTCTTGTGGTACAACAGACCAAGCAGCCTCCATACGTTGCCAAAGTTGAGATCTAGTGTGGCAGCTGTGGATTTAATCTGGGTCAATTGTTGAGCAACCATGGACCACATTTTTTCTATCAGCGAAAGATCCGGAGATCGAACCGGCCAGGGAAGCAATTCAATCTGGCGATTGACGAAGAACCTTTGGACAATGCGTGCCACGTGTGGTCGCGCATTATCCTGTTGAAATATGGTTGTGTGGGCAAGCCCTGAAGGTAAGAAAGGACAACTGACTCCAACACCTCGGAGATGTAGCGTTGGCTGTTTAAAGTACCAGCAATGTGTACTAGAGGAGTGCGAGAGTGATATCCAATACCGCCCCATACCATAATACCCGGTGCAGGACCAGTGTGGCGGTGCTTAACGCAACTGTTCAGCATCCTCTCTTTACGGGGTCTCCAGACTCGAATCCGACCATCGTGGTGTTGCAGACAGAAGCGTGACCCGTCAATAAAGACAATTTCATTCCATTCTACCATCCACATCCTTCTTTCATCGCACCATTGGCGGCGGAGACGTCTGTGGTTCTGCATCAAGGGTAGACGAAGCAATGAACGTCTTGTGGGCAGACCACTTTACTGTAAATGGCGTCGAATGGTACGCGCAGAAACTGGATGATGCGTTACAGACTGAATGTGCTGTGCTACCGTTCGTGATGTGACTGAGCGATCTGTCACTGCCATGCGCACAATTTGCCTGTCAGCACGTGAAGTGGTGCACTGAGGTGGATGCGATCGAACACGTCGGTCCGTCATACCCTTTTGCATCCAACGATCACATATCCGCATTACAGAGATATATACATCACAAAGATAATACACAATCTCGGTAAGCCACTATCCTTCCTCTTTTTGAATTCGGATACTTGATCAAAAGATGATCGCTGTTTTCTACGAGGCATAATTGATCTTTAAAAAAACACAATTGGCGAACTTAAATCGTCGAAATCCCCAAGCCTCAAATAGTGTTTTGAAATGGAGCCAGCGCAGGTTCTCTCTGATTGTTCGGCCTCCCAAGGCGTGCATGTGATATCTAACGGTTTCTGCCACCTTCCCGAATCTTTGACTTTTCTTTCGATGTCATCGCAACACACCGGTTACTTTCAGTCAGGCATGAATAAATCAGTCTTTGTTGGGGAAAATGTAAATCGCGTGCAGTTCTCTAAAGGAATCAGCATACCTTTGCATTGTTTCCAGACATCCGTGCTTATTTCGACGGATTTACGATAAAGCGCCGTCATTTTGAAAGATTAAATTCAGCATAAACCATCTAATATTTGCATTAAAATTTACTCCTTAAAAATAGCAAAGAACAATATTTTTCTAATTTCGTTCCGTGCTCGGGCCTAGGTCTTTTGGAAATTCGTGGAACTGGGTATTAAACAATACACCGAACCGAATACTAAATAACATTAGGTGACAAAGAGAATAAGCGACGAGATTCGACACTGATGATTCAGACCTCTCCCCACAATGGCAGTTAAAGTTGGTACAAATTATATCTTCTCTATCTTCTCTATATTTATAAAAGTCAATTTCTGTCTGTCTGTTTCGCGATAAACTCAAAAACTACTGAACCAATTAGTACCAAATTTTGCATGTCGCTTTTTATAAACCTGAGGAAAATTTTCGGCTGCATTTTGATTAGTTTTTTTGGCTATTTTTTTTTTTTTATTTGAAGAACTTTTTTTTACGCGGACTAAACCGGAATGGAATGAATACCTAAATATGGCCATTTTTTTAAAGCATCGGTGGTTCAGTGGTAGAATGCTCGCCTGCCACGCGGGCGGCCCGGGTACGATTCCCGGAAGATGCTTTTTTTTTTTTGCAATTTTTAAAACTCATTTATAAAAAATATAATATAAATATATACTATTATATCAACTATATTAATTAAATCAAATACCTAAACACTAATATAATACAATTTTCGCCATCACACACACTTTTTTCCTGTAGTTTATGTGTTACTTCTGTATTGCTATTCTATGGCACTTCTAATATTTATTATTGATATACTTTTAGTATGAAGGAAATTGCACCCATGGGATTTCTCGGGCGAAACCGGGTCATTCGCCTAGTAAGTTTATGACAGTGTTTTCACATTCATATTCCACTTGTCCTGGTGTGGAACTAACACCTACTCACATATTCACATGCTCAGCAATGGCCGCAGCCTTGCAGAAAATTGACTTAGACCCAGAGCAGCAGCTTCACACACCCAAGATAGTGGATATTGCTGCTGCTGTGATGGAGATGCATGGAGACATCTGAGATTCTTCTTTGGACACGACAACAACAACAACTTACCTCGAATTCTTCAATTCCCATGATATCTCCTTGATAGAGATGAGGGTTTTCCAATAAGGATATTTTGAAACCCTGGAAACACCATCACACAAACAAATATCTCAAAAATGGTTGGAAAAATTGAAAGTCTCTTACATTCGGACTATCTCCCAGCTCCGTGTTCTGGGGTTGGACATGTAGTGGCCGACCTGTACATCCCCGGCCATAGCTCAGCTTTTCAAATTTCTAGAAAAGGGACCATTAACACTCTCGCCCTATATATACCGATGGAGAATGATTTGTTTTAACAATTAAGATAGAATATAAATTATATTATCAAAATTTAATATTTTGGCATGTAAAAAAATAGGAAAGAGAAACCTCAGGATATATGACACTAAGTATTTAATGCAAAACAAATTTTAAAATATTAGAGATGCGATGAGGAAAATTTACAAAGTAACAAAATATAAATATCAAAATCAGTAATATATTATCTTCTTATTATACTATATATAAAAAATGAATGTTTGTATGTTTGTTTGTTTGTATGTCCGGTATACAAATTCGCATTTCCATACATAGGTAAAAAATACGGGGAAGACGATAGGCTATTTTAAAAAATATATAAATCAATTATTAAAACTATATATTCAAATTATTCTACTTAGCTCACGAACAGCGCCCTTTATCAAAGATTAGATTAAATTATGCTGATGCAAACAAATAGATAATGCTAATAACAAACAATTATCTAAAAAAAATCTTATCTAAATATATATCACTCGGGTAGATATGCACACGGGTCAATCCCGGGGCGAAGCCCGGGTCACCCGTTAAGTATCTCATAAAATAATGATCAATTTACCACATAGCTTTTTCCCTAAGGGAGCTGTGACTCATAGAATACAAATCTTGTAGAAACTGACATGGATCTGTCATGTTTTGTCAATGATTCTCTCGGAGACTTGGAAGTTTGTCCTTAGTATGTATATTTGCATTGCTTACTTTTCTTGTGATATGAAGAGCGTTTTCGTCGTCACATTATCTTTTTGGTGGATAATCTTGGATTTGACAAAGCGGTGCAATCTTGGAGTCGATTGCGAAAAAAGGTAGTTTACAGCACCCATGGCCTCAAGGTCTGCTCTATGAGCTTCAGTTTATCTTGTCTAATATAACCCGCGCATCTCTCCCTCAAAATGTCACATAGAAAATTAGAAAAGACAAGTCTCGGGATGCCATGGCAATTTTAAAATTCTAAACAAATCAAACTTATGAATTACCCCATAAGAAATGATGAGAAATTACAGTGTAGAGGAAAATATAAATATAAAAATTAATAAATATGTCATAAATAATTGTAGATAGTATTTGTGGCAGAATTTTTTATTTTATTTCGACTTAGAGCGCTATGTCCCCCTAGGGACACTTGCACTACAAAGGTAAACTAAACATAGAAAGAGAGATATTTGAAATATGTACTAGAATTAGTATGCAATTTTTAGTTAGATGAAAAGAGAAAAATATCAACCCAATTGAAATATGTATAAGAATTATTTGCAAGTTTTTTTTAGGTGGATGAAAATAAAAAAAATATCAACACAATTTAAATATAGCAGAAATAATAAGGGTAGATCACTACCATTGTTTATAAATTTTCTGGCCACGTTATTATTGGCCAATCGATGTTATATTCTACAATAAATGGGTATCAAAATATACAAGTATCAGTCATCAACAATCAATTCTGTCATCGTTTGCTTTTGTGAATGGAATAAATACCCAAATATGGCCATTTCTTATAAGCATCGGTGGTTCAGTGGTAGAATGCTCGCCTGCCACGCGGGCGGCCCGGGTTCGATTCCCGGCCGATGCATTTTTTTTTTTTTTACAATTTTTAAAACTCATTTATATTATTATCCCTATATATATAAAAGTCAGCGTATGTATGTATGTTTGTCAACTATACACGTCCACAATATGTAACTAATCTGACTGAAATTTTAACAGTATATAAAGTAGAATCTGGAAAAACTCTTAGTAAAAATTTCAGGTCTCTATCCCGAATATCCGTCGTGATATTTACAAATTTGCTCTTTCGCTCGCGCCTCTAGCGGTGAAAATGGGGGTAATACCAGCTGACCTAATGTACATGTAAAGTTTGGAGCGGGACGTTTCACAAGAGTGACATCCACGGCTCCAATTTATAATTGTAACGAATAGTATTGGAATAAAAACATTTAATCGGGTAAAACCCGGGCGTTGCCCGGGTCATTAGGCTAGTATATATGTATACCCAACAGCGAGATGTATTTTGGATTTGGTAGTGATGGTACTTATCCCAAGTACGCTATGATAATAGCGGCAGTTCGACTTTTACACTAAAAAACTGTCGGTGCCTCGTTTGGCTACTTGCATTCATTAGTGAAGTTGAACTTTTGCAAGAACAGGGAGGGGGGGCCATTGAAACATTTTTTTTTTCATTAAAAAAAGTGTTTACAAATCGGGATTTGATCCTGGGTGGTGGAAATCGGAAATCAACAGTTTATACCACTTCTCCACCAATCCATGTTTTGAAGTTAACGGGTGTTACTCTGTAACACTCTGTAAGTTACTCTGTGTTTGTAAAATCATCATATATGTTGCCTAGCTTGCATGCTCAATATTCTCTAGCTGTAGATAGTTTTGTTGGTTTGTTGATAATTGTCGACTAGTCGTACTGACGTCATCAATAAATACTCACACATCTTAAGATATACAAAGAATTGATTTCTACGCTACAATATATTTTTTAAAACCAAATTTTTCAATTAAATCAGAAATACGCCTCGTGATTGATCATATTTGCGCTATATTTCTCAACAAATTGTCACTGAATATTCTGTCGTGGCCTACTCGGTCAATCATCATCAGTAACGTGACGTTACGTCAGTACAGTAGAACTCCTCAAATTCGGAAATCCTGAAATTCGGAAACTCCCAAATTCGGAAAGTATTGTAATGTTTTTTTTTACATACAAAAAATCAATTTTCACATGCTTTTATTTTGTTGATATTTCAACATTATTTTATTTTATTTTATTTACTTTTACTTTGCTTTTATTTTATTTTATTTAATTTTTATTAGTAATTTATTTTTAATTTAAGTGCTTAATTAATTTACTTTTATCGATTATTTATAATCGCTAATTAGGGGTTTATCCCCTTTTTTAAAAGCTTAAATAAATCAACAGTTTCATTTGACCTTTGTGCTTAGTTTAGGATATTGTCCAATAAGAAGGCAGCATTATTACGTCATAAGCCATTCACGCATTTTTTATTGCAAAGTTGATTCACCTAAAGTTCAAATTATCAAACATTTTCAGACATTGTAAGTTTCAAATTCTTCTATTCAACTCTCAATTTTTTGCATTTACAAGTTTGTTCTTCAACAAAATGGCATCCAAAGAGGAGCGGCAAAAACGAGGCAAGTACCGAATTCTTAAGCTTGGTGAAAAGTTAGATGTTCTTAGTGACATTAAAAAAGGATTAAGCTATACAACGATAATGCAAATGTATAAAATTTCTAAAACAACTGTTTATGATATAAAAAAGTCTGAGCTTAAACTTACAAAGTTTGTTGATTCTACCGAAAAAGATGTCAAAAAGTTTTCTCAAGTAAAAAATCCGTTATACGAAAATGTTGATAAAGCAGTTAACATCTGGTACGAAAGTCAGAGATTATCAGGGGTTTCTATTCGTGGTATTGAACTCCAAACAGCTGCCAGTCATTTTGCATCAAAATTGAATAATCTCACTTTTAAAGCTAGTGGTGGATAGTTGTCACGATACAGAGCCAGACATAATTTGAAAAATAAAAAAGTTGTCGGGGAAGCATCGAGTGCTGACGAAGATGCAGTTGAAGCTGTTTTGAGTGAAAAAAATGGAAATCAGCAGTTCTGATGATAGTTCCTCAACTTCTGAAGACAGTTTGGAGCCGGATGTTCCCAGATGCGAAGCGTTGAAAAGTTTGGATGTTGCATTAAAATATTTGGAAAAGCGCACTGAACCAGAAATGCTTGCAAGCTACAACACCATCAATAGTCTTCGAACTATGCTTATGAGAGAAGAAGAAGCTTTGTTAAACAAGCCAAAGAAACAGACAACAATCAGCAACTTCTTTGCCAAGCCATAACTTACTTGGCCATCAAAATTTGCGTTTATTGGACTGCATATGTACATAATTGGTTTTTATAGACAAGAATGCAGGTGTGTGTTTATGTTACTTTAATACAAATTTATCTATGTAACACGCATTACATACATAATAAAATATTTTACTATTTTTCATCGGTTTCATGCTCAAAACTCATAAAAGTCAAGGAACATTTGATTAAAAATCGTAATTAAAATTATGTAATGTACGTATAATATTCAACCTAAAACTGTTCATATGCTTCAAAATCTTTGTCTCAGTCATCTAAATGCCTATTTATGCCACATAAATATTCACAAATCTAACTCTCTCAAATTCGGAAAATCCTCAAATTCGGAATACCTTGCGCCCCAAGCTTTCCGAATTTGAGGAGTTCTACTGTACTTCGTTTGTGTAAATTAATAGATATTTATTTACAATCATCATCATTAAAGTGACGTTACGTCAGTACTTCGTTTGTAAATTAATAGTTATTTATTTACAATCATCATCAGTAACGTGACGTTACGTCAGTACTTCGTTTGTAAATTAATAGTTATTTATTTACAATCATCATCAGTAACGTGACGTTACGTCAGTACTTCGTTTGTAAATTAATAGTTATTTATTTACAATCATCATCAGTAACGTGACGTTACGTCAGTACTTCGTTTGTAAATTAATAGCTATTTATTTACAATCATCATCAGTAAAGTGACGTTACGTCAGTACTTCGTTTGTAAATTAATAGCTATTTATTTACAACTAGACGAATGGCCCGGGCAACGCCCGGGTTTTACCCGAGTGCGTATATATTTTAAAAACGTTTTAATTCAAATACTATTCGTTACAATTATAAATTGGCGCCATGGATGTCACTCTTGTGAAACGTCCCGTTCCAAACTGTGTGTTTTTAAAATGTTTTAATTAAAATACTATTCGTTACAATTATAAATTGGCGCCGTGGATGTCTCTCTTGTGAAACGTCCCGCCCCAAACTGTGTGTGTCTTGAAAATATAAAAATAAAAATGTGAATTTTCATAAAGATTTCATCATGTCGATTTTTTTTTTTTTTGCATTTCACCTACTAAATCGATAGAGATAATTACATTTGCAACATGAACTTAGGTATATTGACTAAATAGAAAACTGCATAGTAATAAAGATCATTTTTTAAAGGCACCATATCGTTTTTTTTTTCGATAAAATCGAAACAAAAATTAACGATAATTGCCTTAAAAAGAAATTGCCTTAAAAAAAAGAAACATTCGCGGTGATTTTGTCTTGCATTCGTTTATACAATTATTATATACGAATGACCCGGGCAACGCCCGGGTTTTACCCGATTAAATGCTTTTATTCAAATACTATTCGTTACAATTATAAATTGGCGCCGTGGATGTCATTCTTGTATAATATATAAATGAGTTTTAAAAATTGTAAAAAAAAAAAAAAAAAATGCATCGGCCGGGAATCGAACCCGAGCCGCCCGCGTGGCAGGCGAGCATTCTACCACTGAACCACCGATGGTTATGAAAAATCCCATCCGTGAGCTTCAGACAGACAGAATAAGGCAAATATATAAGTAAATGAAGTACTGACGTAACGTCACGTTACTGATGATGATTGACCGAGTAGGACACGACAGAATATTCAGTGGCAATTTGTTGTTAACTCTAGTTAATATATATATCCCAGGGTTTTTTTGATATCTGGAGAAATTTGTAAATACTTTGGTTTTTTAAATATATGTCTCATGATTACAGTTCTGGTCTCCCATATAATCTTTATAGGAACCAATCGAATATGGACGTGAAGTCCATCTTCCTGGAACAATTAAAATTCATATATAAGTGAGCGGACTATATAAGGTAATGGCAATAATCTTTGTAGGTAGAGCCAAGACTTAGTTTGACTTGTACATGCCAAGTCTCAACAAATGTAAATCATTGAAAAGAAAAGCGCCTTATCGAAGATTTTCCCACAAAAAAAATACAAACAAACAAACAAAAAACAATAAAAACCTCCGAATAAGATTGAATAGAATGCAAAATTGGAGTGAGCTGGCTCTTAGATACGCAGATGAAATCCAACTTTTGTGCAATGAATTCAACCCAAAAATGGAAGAGAGTGAAAATTTAGCTAGTAGTAGGTGAGTTGAAAAAAGACTTCACTTGAACACTATCTGATCTCCCCAGATTAAATTGAAGAACTGCTTAACACTTGTAAAAAATTAGATTTATTCCAGCAAGAATATAAAGAGAGAGTGGAAAAGAGAAAATAAGTATTTAAGCTAAATCCCCAAAGGTACCATTATTATTACCAGCCATGAAAGCAAGATTTTCAACCAAGAAGACAATTATTCCAGTCGAGACAATATGAAGGTAAGCAAACTTAAATAGTCGTCATAAAAATATCTCCTAAATACTCTTTAAAAACAACTCACCGCACACAAAATTATAAAAGAAACACAGATAGAAAAGCACAAGAGACTAAAGCCGACGATTGTAGGCCGATATGCTTCAAATGCAAATAGACCTGGACATATCACTAGACACTATAGAACAAAAAAATCAAAAAGGATATACACCCCCCCCCCCCCCCCCCCACCTCCTCAAAAACAGGGAAAATAGTCCTTAACATCCAGAACCGATGATAATGGCGTCGATCAAACACATCCCCAGTCTGAAGACCTATGCCTATCTTTGTGCAGACTCAAGTATATCTACGCATAACCGATATGCTGTCCTAGACGATTTAAACTAGGCGACGCGTTTGATTCGAGAAATCAAAGCAAGTCGACCATCAATATTATTTAAAATTATATTTAAAGTTTAAGCTCCAAGTGTATGTGAAAGACCGGATTTTATAATGCTTTGGTGAACACAGGCACAGAGTTGTCAGAATGGTCAACATTATTACAGCAAAAAAAAAAAATCGGACATGAAATAAAGAAATTCGACACAATTTACGCTGCTGGTTCAGATGGAAAAATTCTCGATATAATTGAATATATATAAGTAAAGAGATATTCAAATATTTATGATGAATATTTTTATATCATATCTTTCTTGTAATTAAATCAAACTTAGAAACGTTCATCCTGAAAAGAAACCTGTTGAAAATAATTAAATCAAAAATTTATTGCGAAGACGAACTGATAGAATATGATATCAATTATGAATCCAAAAATATTGAAGTGAAATACATAAACGTTATAATATTAGAATAATTTATTATTCCTGGCTTTTCAGTCAAATTTGTAAAAGCAGAAATTGAAGCGTATGACGGTGAAAATATTATTGAACAAAATAATAAGCTTATTCATAGCAATGGTCTCAGAATAGCTAGATGTACTTTATCACTGTGAAAAACAAGCAATCTCATGCTTGGATAACAAATGCTTACTCACGCTCCCTAAGATAATGAAAAACCCAACACTCGGTTTTTGCAGTTCTCCTTTATTATCAATTAACTATATAGAATATACAGCTGAAATAACCGAAGCTCTAGTCCAGATCAACCAAAGCTCGCCAACTAAGGAATAAAGTGAAATAAAACAACTTTGATCAAACTATATTCAGATTCATTCTCCTCAAAATAAAGTACAAACAATTAAACGAAGCATGGAATAAATATCAAGAATAATAGCCCAATCAAACACAAGCCTTACAGTGATAGTGCAGCAGATAGAAAGACATAATTGATGAAAAACTACAAGATATGCTTCTTAAGGGAGTCATTTGTCATCATCAAGCCCATGGGCCTTCCTAGTTCATATTAGTTAAGAAAATGAACGTTAGTTGAAGGTTTTTCAGTGACTACAGAAAGCCCAATGACATAATTCTTTGAATGATGTTTAACCCCACCATTTACAGAGTCGTATATGTATGTCATGGACAGACTTCATAAGAGTCTAAATACTTTTCAGTAATTGATCTTAAATCAGGGTACTGGAAAGTTGTGATATTGAGGAGGACAAAAAAAAAACCCCCAGCTTTTACAACATGCTACGGTTTGTATTAATTTAATGTTAGGCCTTTTCGATTATGTAATGCGCTCCAGCCACGCTCGAACGTTTTATGGGTATTAATAAGTATGAAATGGAAAATATAAATATACTATTTAGATGAAGTCATTATATACAACCATGATTTTTTAAAACTAATCTCAAAAGACTGGAAGCAGTTTTTAAATGTTTCCGTGAATCAAATTTGAATTTAGAAATTAAAAAAATGTAGATTTGCCTTCGAAGAATTAGGATACTGAGCCACATAACAAGCCCTACACAACATGCGGTAAGAAAGAATATGGTTTTAGGGGCTACTAACCAAAATGTATGGTTTTTGAGCCCAGAACATGTGGTAAAGCCATCAGATCGTAATATCAAAGAATTTGAAAATTTTACGAAGCCCATGAAAATGAAAGAGTTTAAATAATTTTTAGTACTCTTTGTTCTGACCACAGAATATTTATTAAAAACTTTGCTCACTTTAGCCCAAGCATGTCAAACTCGCGGCCCGCGGGCCTCATGCGGCCCACAACGAATAAATTTGCGGCCCACCAGACAATATATTTTAATAAAAAAAAAATTATAAATTAAAAAATAATAATAATAAAAATTTGTAGCCTAATTTTTAAAAATTGTAATTATACATAATTTATTTATTAATAACGAACCACTGGTCGCCATACATAAGTCGTAAGTTTTGATAATATTATACCTACATACATAACGTATGTACATCGCCATAAGTATTGTGTGCCTTAAAGTTTAAAGAAAATATTCTTTCGGAGTACTAGAATTTTTTATTTTTTTTAAAGTTACGTCAATAATTTGTGCAGTTATTCTGTGTCTGGTAAGTTAAAAAATATTAATAAAAAAAAATTAAATATTAATTAAAACGTTTTATTATTTTGTGTTAGCGATTACTAATTTTTTTCAGACCTTTGTATTCAATATGTCTTCATCAAAACCAAGTGGCAGTAAAACTAAACGAAAAATTGCTGACGAACATTTCAAGAAAAGTGGGAATTAGAGTATTTTTGCTCTGAAGTAAAAGATAAAATCATCTGCTTGATATGTAATAATTCTATTAGTGTACCAAAATTATATAACATTAAACGTCATTATGAACAACATAAATCAAAATATGATACCTACGAAGGTTCAATGAGACAAGAAAAGTTAAAAGAGTTCAAGTTGGGAATGAAAAAACAACAGTTTATGTTTAATAAAGTATCACAAGAGAGTGAAGCGGCGGTGCATGCAAGCTACGTTTTATCGGAGATGATAGCTAAACACTCAAAACTTTTTACTGAAGGTGATTTCATCAAGGAATGTTTAATTAAAGCTGCAGAAATTGTTTGTCCTGGAAGTGTGAAGACGTTTCAAGCAATATCTTTGTCTCGAAATACCGTTGTGTAAAGAGTTACTGATATGGCCAGAAATTTAAATGATCAGATAAAAGAAAAATAATCTTGTTTCGAAGCATTTTCCATTGCCTGTGATGAGAGTACGGACATTGGGGGCGTAGCTCAGTTAGCTGGGTTTTTTTCGAGCTTGCGACACGGATTTCAACATTTTTGAGGAATTATTGGAACTAGTACCGATGCATGGCACTGCTACAGGAGAAGATATATTTAATTGCGTTTATGATCTTCTGCAAAAATACAATTTACCTCAATCAAAATTGACTTCTGTAGCAACAGATGGAGCTCCTTCAATGACTGGAAAAACCAACGGTTTCGTAGCATTACTGCGAAAAAAACTAAGTGAAATTTCTGATGGTTCCAATATTCATCATACGCATTCCATTATACATCAGGAAGTATTATGTACGAAGGTAATAAAAATGGAAAATGTGTTGACACCTATAAAAAAATTCATCAATTTCATAAGATCTCGAGGTTTAAATCAGCGACAGTTCTCTCTGTTCTTAACTGAATTAGAAAGCGAATATTCAGGTTTATCATACTATACCGAGGTACGTTGGCTATCATGCTCCAAGGTTCTCAAACAATTTTGGGACTTGAAAGAAGAAATATGTCAGTTTTTAATAACCAAGAATCAAGACATCACTTTGTTTTCTGATCAAGTATGGTTGCAAGATTTTTCCTTCATGGTTGACATAACAAAACATTTGTCGGATTTAAATTTGAAACTGCAAGGAAAGGATCAGATCATTACCAACATGTGTGACGAAGTTAATGCATTCAAATGTAAGCTAGTTCTTTGGGAAAAGCAGTTGAAAAACGAAGATTTAATGCACTTTCCGACATGCAACATGTACAAATCAAGTTTTAGGTGAAACTGCATCGTATCAAAAATATGCGGAAAAAATATAAGTCTTAGAAATGAATTTGAAACAAGGTTTTCTGATTTCAAATCTTTGGAAGGCAAGTTTACTTTGTTTTCTTCGATTTTCTCGATAAATATAGAATCAGTACCTAATCATATGCAAATGGAGGTAATAGATATCCAGTGCGATTCAGATTTAAAGGCAAAATTCATTGAAGTTGGCGTTTCTGAATTTTACAAATATTTGCCAGCCAGATTTGAAAACACTCGAAAATTAGCATATGAAATTATGTCCATGTTTGGAAGTACTTATCGGTGCGAGCAGTTATTTTCACTTATGAAAGGAAATAATTCTCCAATCAGATCGAGAATTACTGACGTTCACCTTGGGTCAGTTTTAAAATTAATCACTGCGAACAAGATTTCCCCCGAAGTAGGAAAGATGGTAGCAGAAAAGAGATGCCAAATATCAGGGAGAAAATATTAACTTTACTTTATTTTTTCTTATTAGTATTTTTTAAAATAAACCTACATAAATGTTACTATAAAAATTTAATTACTTGTTTTCTTTTTTTTTTGCGGCCCACATAATCTTATTACTTTTTTATTTGGCCCGTGTTAGGATTTGAGTTTGAAATGCTTGCTTTAGCCGATCCCTTACTAAACTTACAAAGTTAAACATTCCATTTGAATACGCTAAAGCAGAAGAGAATTCATTTTAAACTCTTAAGATGGCTCTATTAAATTCACCTGTCCTAAAACATTTTGAACCTAAAGCTCCCACCTACATTCACACGGATGCGTCGAACGTGCAGTCCTAGTGAAAATAATCGACGAAGAAGAAAAGAACGGTTGTGTCGTATATTAGTAGAACCTTGGGTGAATATAACTATTTTTCCAAGTTACGGCCTTATCTCTATGGTAAGCGGTTCAAAGTGGACAGATCATCATGCTTTATGCTGGATAAAAACCTAAAAGACTCGACTCGTAGACAAGCCCGATGGGCTCTCAAAATTCAGGTGTACGATTTTTAGGTTATATACAAGTCAGGGAAGAAAGATTTATATGCAGACTGCCTATCAAGAGAACCTTTGCCTGAAAACCTGAAAGTAATTAAGATAAAATATTTTCCAGGCAAATAATGACTGAGAAAGACGATTTTATTGACGTGTTAGAAAGAGTCTTAGGGGAAATGATGGCAAGCGCTCCCTCGCCCAAAATTTCAAAAATGGACTACTCTATGAGAAGAACCCAAACCCGAACGGTAAATTCTGACTACTTGTTGTTTCACAAAGCAAAAAAAAGGACATTATCAAACATTTCCATACAAATATGCTCTGTGGTCATTTAAGAGTTGCAAGAACTGTCACTTCAATGGGGTCAAAATTAATACTTAATTATATTTCGTATATACCTTAATAAGGTACTTATTTTTGCATTAGAAACCCTTGTTTAAAGGTTTTTTTTATTAAAAAGAGAGTGACTTCAGAAAATATGTTAAAAGATAAAAGGTACTAAAATATATTTTATCGAAAATCCCCCACCCCCCAGATAACAACAGCCAAGCGTGTGTTTGTTTACATCTTTCGCGTTAGCCAATTAGAGGACTCCTATCTGAAGTGGAAAAAAAAACGTCAGTAATGTCCTAGAATTTATTATATTGTTCATATAATTTATGTTGTGATGTGAAAATCATTTTTTGGTTGGAAGTTGATTCAGAGAAAAACACAGCCTCATCAACCAATAGTTTATAAGTAAAACTGGGCTTGTAAAAAGGCATGTACAAGGTGTGATCAATAATTTCCAGGAATGAGACTGAATCACGTAAAATATTCAAAATAATTAAATAATTTTATAAGGACCTTATAGATAAAACATTTATCAACACGTAGAAAAAAATTTGATCACACAGAGTCACGCGCTCACGTTTTTTCGAATTTATAAGCTCGAGTATATCAGAACATTTTCTAACTTCAGTATTTACTGTATTGAAAAACAGCGATTCTGCATAGATTTTTGCTTTAAATTAAGGAAAACAGCTTCCGAATCATTTCAAATGTTGAAGCAGGCTTTTAAAGAAGATGCCCTATCACAATCGAGGACATTTGGATGGTTTGCACGATTTAAAGATGGTCGAACAAGCGAGAGAAAGCAAGGCTGATCAAATCTAAGATTAAGTGTCTTCTTATCACTTTCTTTGATGTAAAGGTATTGGTACACTATGAATTCGTGCCCGAGGGTCAGACCATTAATCAACATTACTATCTTGATGTATTGTGACGTTTAAGGGAGGCTGTGCGTCAGAAACGACCCGAAAATGGCATCGGAAAAATTGGCTCTTGCATCATGACAACGCACGGCCACATACGGCCGTCACTGTACAACTCTATTTGGCTAAAAACGAAATTGCTTTATTACCCCAGCCACCCTATTCTCCTAACCTTGCTCCCAACGACTTTTTCCTTAACCCTTAAATTTAAAAAAAGTCTTAAAGGGCGTTGATTTGACTTAATACCTGAAATAAAGGATAATTCGAAGAATATTTTGAGAAGCCTGAAAGATGAGGATTTTCAGAGGTGTTTTGATATCTGGAAAAAAATATGGAACAAGTGTATAAATAGTGACGGTGATTATTTTGAGAAATTTTAAATAAAACTTTATTATACATTTGTATTTCTTTAAATATTTAACATTCCTGGAAATTATTGATCACACTATGTATATAAGTAGAACTAGGTTTCAAAGTAATCATTCCCCTGAAGAGAGTAAGAGGAAGTTACTGAAACGTCGGGAGTTGAAATAACCTATTGGTTGATGTGGCTGTTTTTCTCTGAATTATGTTGTGAAATTTTTCTTTTTCTTTTATAAAAGTGATAAAGTTATAAAATCGACACATATTTTCTTACCCCGGTGTAGTGGAGCTGGGAACAGTCTGAAATTTTCTGTTATCTCATTACAATTTTAATAGAATAAAGAATACCAAAATTGTCAAGTTGCCAGTTTTTGATCAATTAGATCTAGAAGCACCTCAAAACTTTCAGAATTCAATACCCGACATTTCAGCGACCCACTGTCGCCCTTTTCAAGGCAGAAAACTTGACACAAAGTTGACTTTTAGACAAAAGTCATGTTGCCTAGTTTAAACGAGAAAATATTTCAAGAGAACGTGACAAAAAGTAGACTTACCCCAAACCACGGTTAGGCTTGCAGACAAAACTAAAGCTAATAATATTTTCATTTTGGCACGAATTTTATTATCAGCAAAGTATCGTTTGGTGTGTATTTCTAAAAATATTCCGTCAAATATTTGACTACTTAAATGACAGATTATTATCAGTGAAAATATATTACAAATATTACATTAGGTATTCCATATATATGCAATAGTAATTTGGAATAAAAATAAAACCCTAATAATAAAAACTATTTTAAAATGAAGATTTAATACTGTGAAGCATGTTTTAATATTTAATACCGAAAATGCAGTTCATTTAAAGTATATTTGTGAATAAATTGTTTATATCAATTACATGAGGGTTAATTAGAGCCTGTTTTACAGTAGTTGCTCGCATGTCTGAGCATGTCAATAGCAATTCGACTATGTACTTTCAAGTGACCATTATCGTTCTGAGATTTGTCTTCCCTAATTATGACATTTTGATGGAGATTCTGGGTAGATTAGGAGAGAAAACATGAAGATATCAGAGCATACCTTGAGACTATTGACGCTGTGAACAAAATTTTTACACGACTGAATACAGGATTACACCCCCAAGACTGCCCTCCAAGAAGATCATGTCCCTAGTGATAATATGGCTATAAAGCTGCTTTCCACGCTGCATGAAAAAGGGCGCAAAGATATTAGAGACAAACTTCTATGTCTCCAAGATAACACTGGTCAACAACATTTTTGCCCAAGAGAACCTGATGGTGTTTCTAGTGTAACTTTTCATGCTGAACTCAAAAATATAATCAGAACATTTTCATCACCAATGGTTTTTGCGTGACAGCCTTTTTTTGGTATTGGGATAAATACAGCAAAAAATGCAAAAAACATTACGTAAGCATTTTTGCATAAACCTTATTACATTACACTGGTTTATTAAAAAATATTTTTCTTTGTCCCAAAAGAAACAGCATATTATCTAAATTCAACTCTTTGTTCTGATTCCAAATATACCATCAGTTTTTTCTATCACGCAAGATTTTTGAGATACACCTACTGGAAATTTGGAAATGTTTTTAATTTATAGGCCTATATGAACGAAATATATTTATTTTATTAAAAGTAGTGACAGTGGATTTTCTTCTATACTTTGCTTGTGGTACATCCCTCTTGAGTGTCCAGCAGTAGTCAGCAAGCATACCGGGACTCCATTTAACTTGGTACCGCTTCTCCATGCTTGATATATCTTGATGAAACCTCTCCCCATGCTCATCGCTAACTGCACCAAGATTGTCTGGAAAGAAATCCAGATGTGAATGCAGGAAATGGATCTTGAGAGGCATGTTACATCCCAGTGACTTGTAGGAAAGCAACAGATCATTAACTATGACTCGGTAATTTTCAACCTTGACACTTCATAAGAAGTTCTTGCAAACGTTTCTAAAGCAATTCCATGCTGCTGCTTCAACTTCATTCAAACTATTTTGAAAATTTCCATCCTGCAGAAATTCTCGAATCTAAGGTTCAACGAAAATGACTTCTTTAATTTTCGCATCACTTATGCTAGAACATTTTTGTTTTAGGTAGGCAAATCCACTGGCATTTCGATCCATTGCCTTGACAAAGTTCTTCATTAATCCCAGTTTAATATGTAATGGTGGTAATTAAATATTTTCTAAATTGATCAGAGGAGGATTTACAATATATTTATGTACGGAGTAAAGATTTAACGGTTAGGCCAGCTTTTTTAAAAAATGTAATGCCTTTCCCTATCTCTGCTATCCCACTCACACAGAAAACAACAAAATTTTGTATATCCAAGCTGTAATCCACGCAAGAGAGCAATGACTTTCAAATCGCTGCATATTTTCCAACCGTATCTTTCATATTTTATCTTTTTCAAAAGCAGTTTCATGTTTTCGTAAGTCTCTTTCATGTTGGGTGCATGTTTGAAGTATCAACGAATAAACGCCGCTCTTCTGTATCATGGTCATGACCAAGCGCTTCCATTAGGCTAACATCATTGCAATATATTAAATCATTCTCTTGTGAAAAGAAGTCTTGAAATTAATCTTGACGCTTGCAAAAAAGCATACTTTTGAGCCTTTATGCAGCAGATTCCAGCCTTTTAACGTAGACCCTAAAAGTTCACTCTGTTTTTTGGATGAATCTAAATCACATACGAGGTAGTTCAAATCTCCTCGGGTTAACAAATGAGGTTCAGATGAAGCACCTGCTTCAAAATTTGTGTCATCCGACTGTTGCTCTCATCTATCTGAATCATCGTCTCTAAATATTACATTTTCAGGAGGCTGTGGCACAGGTAAAATATCACTAAAAGGAACCGGTCTCATAGCAGAAGGCAAATCTGGATATTCAACTGTATGTCTTGATTTGGATATAATACCTGTAGTCTTTATCAAACAAAAATAACAGTCTGAAGAATGGTCTTTAGGTTCCATCCATATCATTGGAACCGCAAAAGACATATGACGTTCACCTTTAATTCACCCTGTAAGACGTCGAGCACAAATTTCACAACAATGATGAGGAGCCCAAGTCTTATCTTGGTCACCGACTTTACAGCCAAAATAAAGTTGATAGCACTTTTTTATGAGCTGTGTAAGGTTTCACTTTTGAATTATGAAATTTAATTCCCCACAAATGTAACAGAAATTATCAGGAATATCAATGCAAAGCCTCGGCATATTGACACAGTCTAGGGCACACGGTTTATAAAAGCAAATCGATAGAGAAGAATAAACTGATCACTTCAAATTTACCTGTCACTTCTGATGTAAATATATTAAACAAATTGTTAGTTTCAATTTAAATATATATATTAAAACTGTTTTTCAGCAAATGGCATTCCAGAGCTTGTCGTTATTTTTTAGTTGAAAGCAAAACATATTGCATTATAAAATAAACATATTTAATCGAAAATTCAATAATTTGTTATTTAAATTAATATTTATGATTATTAAAGAGCAAAATTTAATTAATTACAAATAAAATAAAGCTTTTGGCTCAACATATCAACTCTTCTTGTCAAAAATAAAGCGCTAGCTAATGTAATGATGTTAACTTAAAAAATGCTTACGTAAAATTTTCTGCATTATTACTGTATATACCAATTTATAGATAAAATGGTTAACCTGCAAGAACTATGTTTGATGGAAAACTTCTGATTTCATTTTTGAATTCAGCATGAAAAATTACATTAGAATCAACATCAGGTTTTCTCCGGCAAAAAAAAAAGTTTTTTTTGTAGACCTGTGTAATCTTTGACGAAAAATATCAGTTCCGGGTCATAGCAACAAGATTTACAAGCTTTGGGTCATAGGTCCCATAGGAAAGGAGCTATGTAGCAAAATATTCATTATTTTATTAACATATTGATACATTTGATATTTATATTTTGCTTTACTTTAAATTTTCTCTATTTACGCTGATATTTATTTTGTTTGCATTAGATAAATGGCTGTGACCTTCTGAGCTATGTCTTTTCTAGTTTTATACATGGCAATATTATATGTTTTTGTTAAACTAGCTGCACTTGTCCGTAAATCTTGGTAGAGTAATTTGGACTGCATCGATTTAGCCGATATTTTTCAGGTGAAGGTGACATGGCAATATCTGTTCTAGAAGAGTAGAAAAAATCCGTATATCAATTTTCTAGAAAATTGAAGATATATAAAAATATATGTCAGTAAGGTTTTAACATATTTTAAACCATGTGTGTGTCAAATCCTTTGACCTGGATACACTGGATACATATATATACACATGAATACACTGAGACCTGGATACTCCACTACACACCAGAGTCCAAATAGCAGTCAAAGCAGTGGATAAGTCCGGTTGAAAGGGATTCAAAGAAGGCAAAGACTGCTGTGTCAGCTGGAAAGGTGATGGTCGCTGTCTTTTGGGATTTACAAAGAAAATTTCTAATTGACTACTTGAAAATGAAAAATAATAACGGGAGATTACTATTTAACATTTATGGATCGATTAAAGGGAGAATTGTGAGCCAAATGTCCGTGATTGGCTAGAAAAAAGGTGCTTTTGACCACGATGATGCTTAGTCCCACAGGTTGAATGTTGCAGCTGCCAAATTGTTCGAATTAGGTTTCCATTTGGTTCCTCCCATGCTTATTCACCAGAATTGGCCTGGGGTGGCTTCTTCCTCTCCCCAAATCTAAAGAAATAAATTGAAGAAGGAACATTTTCATAAAATGAAGAGGTTTTCGGCGATGTGTGTGTGTGTGTGTGTGTGTGTGACAATTTGACAATTGAAAATAGTTTATTGTCTTCTAGACAATGTTACATCTCAAAGAGAAAGAGAGAAGAGAGGGGTATATACATTAGGTTAGCGCTTGCCGCGGTGACGTCTAGTCTTGGGAGCCAAGGCCCTCCTGAGCTCGGACAACCCGCTGAGGATCCTGGGATGGGAATCCCGAGCGCGCTCGATGGCCGCCTCGAAAAAGACAGCGTAGTTTTTCTTCAAAATAGGCGAGAGTCTCGCAAGGAAAGGCGCCCTAGAATGGGGATGTAGGATGGCATCAATGGCGTCGGTCCAGGAGGTTTCATCATCGACCAAGGGTCCAGGGTTGATTTTGGACATGATGATCTCTCTCAAAATTTCATCGATGCAATCACCCAGGTTCGGCGGCAGGTCTTCCTCCATCGGGGTAGGTGGTAGGGACGGAGGTGTCATAGCCGGTGTCGGATCCTCTTTGTGGGGAGCAGATGGTGTCGGCCCAGCAGGCTGAGGCGCAGGCAGTGGGGGTGCTGAAACTGCGGCTGGTGAGGGAGCAGAGGGCTCCTCAGTGGTGGACATTTCCACGTCCGGTGTTGGGGCCGCAGGCCCGAGGGTCTTCTGGGCGGGCAGAGGGCCACGCGGGGCAACGAAGTCCGGCCGAGCGGGAGGCGGCTCTGGATGTTGTGAATTGGCCGGGCGAGGGCCCACGGGACCCTCAGGCGCCTGCAGGGACGGAGCAGGGGTCACAGGTGGACGGGCAGAAGGCGCCTTCTCCATAGATACGGCCGGGGCCACTGGTGGAGATGGCCGAGGTGCTGTAGATGTAGTTACAGCTCGGGCCTCAGGAGGAGCGCCGGGAGTCTCCGAGGCTGGGTCGGAGGATGCCGGTGCAGGAGGCTGGGCTGCTGATCGCTGAGGCGGTGCAGGGGTGGTCGGTGGTGGGACGCCGGCAGGAATGGTTGGTGGGGCCATTCTGGTGTTGTTGGCCAGCCCTGCAAGCAGGGGGCAGATGGCCCTACGGTGTCCTTGACCGTGGCACCTGGAACACCTGATTCCAGAGGTCAGGTATGCGGGCCAGGTCTCGCCTTTTATTTTGATCTCGAGGCGGGTAGGAAGCCTTTCGATAGTCACTCCTTCGTGGAGGGCAATGAACGCCTCTCGGCGGCCATCATTGTAGATGTAAGGGCCAGCCTTCATCAGTTTGGGCGCGATGGATGTAACACGCCCAAATGTCGAGAGGGCGTTGATGATGACACAGTCCGCCACGAAGAAGGGCAGGTTTCCAACTGTTATCCTCTCCGCTCTTTTGCGGAAAGGGAATGCTTTCAGGAGTGTGCCCTCAACCTCGAGGCCCTCGCTTATGAGGCGCTCGACCAGGCCTCTGTTGGTTAGTCCCAGCAGGTAGAGTCCGTTGACCTTGGAAACCTGGACGACTCCGCTGGTTCCTCCGACCATTCTGTCCAGTGCCCTTAGGTAGTGGAAGGGCTCTAGGTCGGGGCTGCGTTCGATATACACGCAGTACTCCTCAGAGGAGGACGCCTGCTGCGCCCTGGCCTCCGCGATATGCGCCCTGGTGGTCCTAATCTCCTCCGCCCGCGGCGCCCATCCCGTGGATGATCGCGGTCGGCGATCGGTCCTAGAACCTCCGACATTGGAGGATGGTGCATTCGCTGTAGGCGAATTCCCCGAGCCGCGGCGTCTCTTCCTTCTCTGGACAAGAGTAAAGTTGTCCTCAATTTCAGGATTTATATCCTCTGTCATGTCTGCCCAGTTTCTTTGAGCTTGGGCTACGGCATTGGAAGATGGATTAGCCGCCAAGTTGAACGGCGCGGCCAGATTTACATCTTTACCGCCGGCGGGCAAATTTGCATATTTATCAAATGCTTCTTGATTATTAGAGTAATTGCTCTGCGAATCGAAAATTGCAGATTTCTCTGCACAGAGGTGTGCTTTCAAGCCGTGCCTTCCAGGCATCTGATCAGCTTTTAATGGGCTTTCAGCCCGTGCTAAACTCGGCGTACCGCCGGTAGCCATACACCCGCCAGGGTGGGAAAAAGGCGGAGCTCGACAAATGCGTGCCGCACGGCCGAGTGTGTGTGTGTGTGTGTAAATGGATACTTTGTGGACCTCGAAACATCATATTTTTCTGAGGGGATAGAAAACCCATAACATCGCTGGACCAGGTGTGTGGAGATGTATGAAGAATATGTTGAAAATGAAACATCATTTTCCAAAAACAAGTTTTATTTATTTTTCACCTCACTTATCAAACAGGTCTCGTATATGCATCAGAGCGATGCTATATGTTAATCTCCTTAGTAAAGAACTTTATTAGTGGTGATGGAGAATAAGCCATAACACCAATTTTGGGAAATTCAGACAAAAGGCCAACCTGTATACCATGGTTTCGGACTTTGGCCCTCATCAGTACAGGGGGCGGCTTCGATTTCATAACATTCACGAGAGGAGTTATGAAATCGGTCTAATTTACCAAACAGGTGTTTATAAGCTAGTGAGGTAGCAAAGGCCGATTTTCAGGCTAGAATATTTGTCTAAATTTGCCAAAACTGGTTGTGTGGTCTTCATCATCATTAGTAAAGTTTTCACTAGGGTGATAACATAATGCCATATCGTTCTGAATATCCATCAATAGTTCTGATGAATAATTAAAGGGAGAGGGGCCTGAACAGCCTTCGTGCTGAGGTGCGGAAATATTTGAAAGGAATCGTTTCCTCTCATTTAATCAACTTATGCTCTATATCTTGAAATAATTTCTTTCGCATAGGATGCTTTTTGTTTACTTCTTTTAAAATATTTCAATTGTAAATAAAAGATCGAAATCTGCGAATATTCTAGTTCACTTAGTACAGAGCCACATGGCGATGCCAATATTCTGCCGACCCGGAGAGGACAGCTGTCCCGAGACTGTCGCCAACCTAACGAGAATCGACCCAAAGATTTTTTTTACTTGATTAATCTCTAGACAGCTGTTTCATATATCCGTTTCTCTCTAGGATGTAACCCTGGATTTTTCAGACCTGGCTTCTTGGCGTCTGCTTTAATTCTGAATAATAGAAGACACACAGAAATGGCGAAGGCTAAAATCTACAAGTACCATCTTAGGCTTGTATCAAATTATCTTCTTATTCTTTCTTATCTATATTAAATCATATCGGGGTATCAAGCGACAATAATCATTATTGGGTGAAAGTAGAATGCGTCTGCCTTTTTCATTAAGACTGGGAGCACTACTCAGTGGCATGCCGACTTAGCTCCAAAAGAAATGGTCACCTCTGACATGAGGAACAGACGCCATGTGCAGCCGCTTCTAACATAGAGTACAAACACTGCTCATCCTGTATCCCTAGATTAGGAGCACTTACAGGGTTCTGTCAGCCGGGCCAGCTGAGCCCAGCTTTTTTAGCGAGCTTGTTATTGCTCCCCCTCCTCCTTTTTCATCCGGGCTTGGGACCGGCAAAGGCGGAGTTTCAAATTATTTTTACAAAGTATACTTTTTCTGCGAGCTCATCTGTAATCAGTAAAAAGGTATCTGATAAGAGATAATTTTCCAAGCCATTTGATTAATCAGGTGATGACGGATGTGTTTATGATATAGAGAAAATAGAGGTAACCCGGGCTCTTGGAGCGTAAATCGCCAACTACCCGGATTTTTTTAATGATATATAAAAGAGCAAATAGTATGCAAGAGAGAGATTATTGGACGTTATCTGAAGATCAACACCCAGATAGTTAGTGACATTTTTACGCTTCAGGATTCCGCTTACATCAAGAAAGAGAGAGATTGAAACTAATTTATTACATCGTTCACAAATAACAATATAAGATTGAATATGCACACACACACACTCGAGCGAGCGGCCACGCTTTTCTCGAGCTCCGCCGTTTTTCGCCCTGGCGGGTGGATAACTGCTGGCAGCATGCCGAATGAGGTACGGGCTGATAGCCCTTTAAAAGCTGAACAAGCACCTGAAAGGTACAGCTTAGTACCTCCAACCAGCGCAGATATATCTGCGAAAGTTAATTTTCAGAACGAAAATTCAATTGAAATGCAGGAAACTGACATAAATGTAAATTCGCCTATTGGCGGCAACTATGCAAATTTTGCCACTTCGCCTGACTTCGAGACTAAGACGCCTTCAATTGGCGCTGTGAATGCCCATACGAACTGGGCAGACTTACCGGAGCATGAAGATCGTGAAATCGGGGACGGCTATACCGTCATACAGAACAAGAAGAGACGCCGCGACTCGGGAGCATCGGGCGTCACGACGGCGCAGTCCAACAGCGCCAGAACTACCGGAGCTACTCGGCGACAGCGATCGTCGGAAGCATGGATACCGCTCGTGCAGGAGGTGAAAGCCACGAGGGCACACATCGCGGAAGCCAGGGCGCGGCAGGCGTCCTCTACTCAGGAGCAGTGCCTATACATAGAGCACTGCCCTGAATTTGCGCCTTACCACTATCTCAAGGCGATCGATAAAGTGGTCGGAGGGGCCAGGCACATCATCCAGCTCACTAGGATGAATGGACACGTCCTGGTGGGCCTGGTCAGCAAGAACCTAGCCGAACGCCTTATCGAGGAGGGCCTTAAAATCGAAGGCGTGATCCTCAGGACCTTCGCCTTCCGTAAAAGGTCGGAGAAAATAACCATTGGAAACCTCCCCTTCTACTGGAGGATGCCGTCGTCATCGAAGCCCTTTCGCCCTATGGACGAGTTACTTCCATCGCCCTCAAACAACTCAAGGCTGGTGAGTACGACTACGCTGACGGCCGCCGTGAGGCTCATATTCTCCTCCACGACTGCATGACTGCATGAAAATCGAGAGGCTCCCTACCCGCCTTGATATAAAAACCAAAGGCGATACCTAGCCGGCGTTCCTGACCTTCGGGATCAGATGCTCCAAATGCCTCAACCAAGGCCATCGCAGAACCAACTGCCCCATGCTTGCTAGACAGTCCACCGGCCCCAAGCGGGCTTCACCACCCTCTCCCACTGATGTCCCATCATCTCCCGCGCCTCAGCTGCCCAGACAGCTAGCACTCGCGCCTCCTGCACCAGCACCCCCTACTCCATCTATGGAGGTCTCCAACATTGGTCCCGCGGCCCGGGCTTCGCCCCATCGACCAGCTGCGCCTCGGCTCCCTGCACCAGCACCCCCAGCTTCATCTGTGAAGGTGCCGCCTCCTGCACCAGCGCCCCCTGCTCCATCTGTGGAGGTGCCAAGTGATGGTCCCACAGCCCAAATTTCGCCCCGTCGGTTCACTGCGCCTCAGCCTGCTGAACCAGCGCCGCCTACTCCCCATGAGGAGGAGTCAGCTCCAGCCATAGTAACCCCACCGCTTTCACTGCCTGCCCCAATGACCCATGAGCTCGAGTCCGACTCTGATTACTTTATCGTTAAGGAGGACGAGAAACAGCTGGACAGGATTCTCGTCCAGCTGAACGATCGGCGTTTCCTGAGCTCCCTATATGAAGAAGTTTACAGGGGAGAAATCATTGGCGGGATTCTAGACAGCCAAGAAAGGATGATACTCCTCGAGGAACTCTCGCCTGGAAACAAGGTTATTCTCTCAGAATTCCTCAACATTGTCGTAGAGCATACTGGGGACAAGAACTCCGCCATTGGCAAGGGCCTGTGCACACTCAAGGCCGCTTTCAGCTCATGACAGGATCCAGACGTCTCTTCGGAGAAGGCCTCTTCTGGTGTAAATATTTTCCCTACTATTTTAAACTTTGTAAACTCTCTTTTTGCTGTTGACTAGATGTCAATAAACTATTTTTAATTGTCACACACACACACACAGGTAAAAAAAATAATAAATAAGATTATATCTTCTTATATATAAAAGTCAATGTCTGTTGTCTGTTTCGCGATAAACTCAAAAACTACTGAACCAATTGGTACCAAATTTTGCATGTCGCTTTTTATAAACCTGTGGAAAATTTTCGGCTACATTTTGATTAGTATTTTTGGCTATTTATTTTTTTCATTTGAAGAACTTATTTTTACGCGACGTAAATACGAGGCGAGGTAACAACACCAAGCCAATTAAGCGACCAATGAGCGTTAGCATTTTTTTTTCAAGTTGCTTGCGTACTCTTTTTGAAATATCTTTTTATATGAGTGTTACTTTTTTCACAAAAGTATTGAGTGAGAAATTTATATTGCTAACTAAGTTACGGTAAGTGCACACAATGCAATTTTAAAACAACTTTACAATATTAGCGTTACTGTATGTAAATAATGGCTTTCGTATTTTTAATTCATTTTTGTTCTGGCCTTTGTTTTTTTATCCCTTTAAAAAAATCGTTTAAATTCCAGTCGCAGTCATTAGAAAACACTTATGTTTGTCTAATTTCCACGTGCTCTTTTATTTTTACAGAAAAATATTTACATGCCAGTATTTTGGATTAATTTTTTTTTATAAACCTATTTTTATTTTTCTTACTGAGAAAGATGGGCATCGCAGTCAAGATCCATCGCAGTCACTCACTCAACTCAGGCAATTTCAAGGGTTAATGCGCTGGGGCGGGTACCTTTGGGGTTAGGCGGAAAAGCTGCCATCTATTTAAACTATATTGATTTTGAAACAACTAAATGGATTGCAAAAAATGATTAAATCAAATACCTAAACACTAATATAATACAATTTTTGCCATCACACACATATTTTGCCTGTGGTTTATGTGTTACTCTGTGTTGCTATTCTATGGCACTTCTACTATTTATTATTCATGTACTTTCAGTATGAAGGAAATTGCACTCGGGGGAATTCTCGAGCGAAGCCCGGTCATTCGTCTAGTGATATATACGTGTGCATAAATATAATAACTATATAAAAATAATGGATAAATATTGTCACAGCCGACATAGACTCATGTAAATATTTTCATTAATAATTTAACTTATTAGACAAATCAAGGTTGATTTGTTTATTCTTTGTTAACATTGTGCAGCCAGCGAGCTCGCGTCGTCAAGTGACCTCGCGCCGGCGTTCTTCATTATTCTTTTTGTAACCTCACCAAAATAAAGCGTTAGCTTTTTGATGTGAACTCTTTCTGGTTTATTCTACAGTACAATGGAAACCATCTACATCTCAAGGTGTAACAATATATACATCTATAATATACTTGGTCTTCATTTGCGCTCCAGTAACCCGAGTTACATCTATTTCTCTCTCTCTCGTTAGTGTCTTTCACTGGGTGAAAGACTTCACCATCGATGAACAGAGAGAGTTCTTTCCCAGCGATCCCTCAGATGGTACTTGTAGATGGGAACCTTCGCCATACTTGTGAGCTTCGTTGCTTCAGGATGGAGGACAACGCCGAAGAGCCAGGCCTCCAAATCAATGGGTAGGTCGCAGGAAGCGGACACCTCCCGGTCTCACGGCTCGGCAACTCCAATATATGTTGGTAAGTAACTCATCGCTGGACCCACAGGCGGCACAGGTGGTACGCCTCGAGGCAGCATGGTCAGGATGGGGTAGGGCGTGGAGAGCCTGCCGTAGGGCGACATCTGCAGCGTGCCCCGAGAAGCAGTTGCGACGCAGGTCAGCCCAGGAGATGGAACGGGACACGTCTACGGTGGTAGTCAAGCGGGTTTCAAGCTCTCTAGCAGGATGTAACTGCAACCGTGCCGAATCCAGATCAGAGACACGAGCTCATAAACTGAGCATCGTCCCCGAAGAAGAGAGCGATGTCATCAACATAAGCTACCACGCATCCTCGGCCCAAGATCCTCTCGAGACGGCGTAGAAGAAGTCAAACTCCGATGCTGAAGAGGTCAATTCTGAGGCGGCAGCCCTGCTTCACCCTGTTAAGAAGCGGCAAGGCCTTGGTGTAGACAGCCCTGCCCAGAATGGAGCTCTAAAAGGCGGTATAGTAATTTATATTAGAGAAACCGCTGGGAGGGCTCATAAGGAGCCAAACCTTTCCAATATTTTTTTCATCGCAGTAAGGACAGTAGAAGAGTGTGTTTTATGAATAAAGAAACATTTGTTCTTCAATTATTTTATTGCCGTTATTGCCTTATAATAAACAGATATAATTAGAAAACTGAGTGTTATCTGAGTATATCGCTTCTCTACTTGTATGACTTTATTTTGGTGCAACACTTTTCTCAGCTTTAACTGAATCTGTATATCCCTGTCTTATTTATGATGTGTATAAAAATTGATTAACACAAAGCAATAACGCGCCATCTATACATATAAAATGAACTTACTGCGATGAAAAATATATTGGGAGGGCTTGGCTCATCAGTGGTGAACCCTCCCAGCGGTTTCGCCAATTCAATGTTCATACTTAATCAGGCTCTTCAAGACGATCGATCTCTAGGCATAGAAGATGTTGTTTTGGTCCACTCATCGATTCTTTTGTGGGGAAAAATGCGGTAGTTTCTCCTTGTCTTCCGCACCCATATGACATTCCCTAATAGTAGGTTTGTCTTTCTATAGAAGCTGTTTCCAATTAAAGGGTCTTCCTTCTTATTAGGTAGATGTTTGGGGATTTATCCCGATTTCTGCAGTCCCCTTCTTGGTTTAGACGCTCAAGTCCATTTGTCCACCCTCCACCACTTGGAGGCGCACGGTAGGGTTTTCCCTTCCTAGGAGATGGATCTTAGAGCAAGGCTTATCCCACACTCCTCCAGTACTTTGGGGAGCTCTCTTCAACCTTTTTCTTTGGTTTGAATATGGCCTTGAGCGTTAAGATTACTTAGGATCATATCAATTGAGCACATTGTGCAAAAATATCAACCAAAGTTATTTATTAACCCTTCTAGTGACATTTTCCTAATGGTATAAAATCAAAATTACAGAAAATAGGTTTTTGACTTATTAAAATTAGTACAGTCAAACTTGTGGGGACAATTCGAAGCCCAAGGGACCAAAAATAATTTGAATTATCCCAAAATTTGAATTAAAAACTGAAATTATATTTCTAGGAAAAAGTCTAGGGACCAAGATAAATATTCGAATTAAAGACTTTTTCGTATTAAAGTCGTCTGAATTATCCAAGTTCCACTGTATTTGCCATCTCTTAGTTTTTCGTGCAAAGAAGAGAAAATAGCCTATATTTATGTGAAAAAATAGTACAAATGTGATATTGTACTGGGATAAGGTGCATAAATTATGAAAAAAGGCATCCACTTATCGTGCAAATGAAAGTTTCTGATGGCTTGCGCCATCTATCGGAATAAATATCAACCGTTCTCGTTGATTCTTAATTATTCCAGAATTGGCCAAATACTCATTCTTGATTAATCAAGAAAATCTAACAAAGTATTTGGTCAATTCTTGAATGATTAAAAATCAACGAGAACAGTTGATATCTATTCCGATAGATGGCGCAAGCCACCAGTAACTTTTAGTTGCACGATAAGTGGATACCTTTTTTGCATAACATATTATATTTATGTTTAAAATATACCTTCAGATACGCACTCCCCTATACATGTGACATTTTTGTTGGTTTACTCAGTAGATTGATACAACAGTAGTGATGGAGAAGGGTAGCAAGTATCGATTAAGCATTAGATATATGTATATAAGGATGTTCAAAATATATCAATCCTAGAACGTTCAGCGCCTTTAAGAACAAAGTCTTTCGAATACTATCAGTTTGAGGAATCTATTTTTTATAGACAAGATATATTTCATTTATTAATCATAGTAATTCCACTTTGAGTTGAAAAATATCAACATAAATATATGATATTTCCATGTAAAAATTCAACCAATATTAAAATCACTATGTGTATTGCTGAGTTCTATTGAGCACAGAAGTAGCTGCCATGGTGGCTGTGTGGTTGGAAACATAAAGCCTAATTATTTCGGTTTCTGCTTCCTATAAATAGATTCCAACGGAACGAGGTCGACAAATTGCATGCATTTTATATAACCGGAAAACCTCCATTGCTAATAAATTAAGAAATAATTATAGTGTTCTGGACGATAAAAAAAATATCTTTTTAGTGTTTAAGGAAGTTATCTTGGGTTCCAATAATTTCCTCAATTATAAAGGAAGCAGAACCAACGGTCTTTCGAACATCTTATCAGCACCTTTTTGCTATTTAATTTCAGCCGAGCTTATGGTATCTTATGAGGTATATGATTTACATAAAACCCTTACAGAGAGGTTTTAATTATAAAGGTTTTTTCTCTCATTCCTTTCGGAAAATCATGTAGGAATTCTCAATTTTCAGAATTGTGGTAATTACCATTTTGAAATAAGTCTTTGGTATATTAAGAAGTTTTCTTTTAGTACATAGTTGATAATGGCATTGAAACCATTATATCTCGACTTCCTACAACAATACTTGACATTGGGCAATAATATATTGCATTATTCATCTACACTAGATTCCGTGAAGTCATCTAGAACTATCTAAGTTCCATGCAACAAAAAAGTAATTTTCATTGTCACATTCCTAGAGCTTTGATATATTTGGAAAGTCCATATATTATTAATTAAAGATAAAAATAGATACAAGGTGTATGTGTTTGTCTGTTAGAAAAGTATCCGACCTTATATTGTTTTTTCGAAAACCTGGTAGATTTCAATGAAACACGCTTGTATGAAGCGACCATGAACCTTCATTTGAGTGTTTAGTGCTCTCGTCTGATTTTCATTGTGAGGAAAATCACGGAACGACTGGAGCAGCGCTACTACATAAACATTTTGGCAGAAATGAACACTATAATTACTGGTGACGAGTCCTGGGTGTACGAATACGACCAGGAAACCAAATCCTAGTCTTCACAGTGTCCACCTCACCAAGACCAAAGAAAGCCCGCCAAGTGCGCAGCAACGTCAAAGTAATGCTGAATGCTTTCTTTGACTCCCACGATATGGTACACCACGAGTACACACCACAGGGTCAAATAATCACCAATGAGTACTACAGGTAGGTCCTCTGTCACCTACGTGTGTGGTCAACAAGCAATTGGCGCCTCCAGCACATTCTCTTCGCACTTTATTCAGACCTTTTGGCGAAAAGTCCTACTCATGTGGTTCGCCAGGCTTCTTTCTCTCCTGATATGGCTCCCTGCGACTTCTGGCTGTACCCCAAACTCAAGAGGCCATTGAAGGGAAAGCGATTTCAGACATGAAATGTAATTATGACTGCATCAACAGCCTAGCTAAAGACCATTACGGAAGAGGCTTTCTCAGAAATATTTCCAACAATGAACACCGCTGGCAGAATTGTGTTGAGTCCCAAGGAGGCTACTATGAGGATGATCAGGTTTAGGATTAGGTAGAGAAGAGGGCCACTTAATTCTCATATTTTCAGCTATCCCTTTCAAGTAAATTATCAAGTAAAACCGTGCTATGTTTTAATTAGTTTATTCAAGGACATAACTATAAAGCTCTAGATAATTCTAAACCCGGATAACATTTCTGCGTGTAGAGCCTGATGTTTTAAGGCTCAAGAACAATCAATATTTAGTTACGATCTACTCGGCCTGTGGGGAGAATGCGCCGTTTCGAGAGTTTTCTTTCGTGGAGCAGGTTTTTTCGAAATGGAAGTTTTCTTGGAGCGCTCGGCCTGATGACTCTTCATGTGCTCCTTCTGAGAGATCTTCGCATTCACTGGGGCGACTTGTTTTGGGCCTGGAATGTTGGGCTTAAACTTGCTTGCTTCTTTTTTATTTCCCTGTATTTGATTATCCACTTTGGTTTGTTCACGAATACTCTTTTTTAGCGTAGGTTTATATTCTAAACTGGGTTTGCTATTGGACTTACTTTGAGTTGACCGGCTCAAGTTATTTTCTTCATAAGGCTTGGTTTGGGAGACGAGTTTGTTGATACTCTTTTTGCGATCGGTAGATTGAACTGAAAGTTTTGATGTTAATGGCTTTTGAGAAGAATTAAAAACTAAATTATACTTAGACGATGCTTTGTCAGGGCTGTGATCTAAAGGCTGTCGCTGAATATTCAACGTATTGGGATTCAATTTAACATCGTACCATTCTGCCATCTCAGCTTTTAAACTTGGCATATCATCATCATTATCTTCTTGCTTACTGGTTGCCTCCTGTGCAATGCTCGGAGAAACCGGCGTTTCCATATTGGGGATAGACGTATCTGAGACTGCTTCACTGACTGAGACCTCGCTTGTCACTGCGGGCTTTTCTTGTTCAAGGGGAAACCTTCTACCTTCTTCCAAGCCGAGCTTGATTAAATCGGGATTAGGAACGAGGCGCGTAAACTGTCCTTTTAGCTCGCTCGGGTCAAACACCCGGGGGATCTTGTCCCAGGCTGGCAGGGACTGTAAGCTGGGATGGACTGTCTCGTGGTCCCGGCAACAGTCCAGGTGCCGTTGGGGGCTGAGGTTGGAGGGGAGGTCAAACATGTCGCCCTCACCTCGCCTCGGCGGGGAGGGAGGGAGGGACGGTGGGGGGTGGCCGGCCTGGCGCCTTATTGTTGCCTGGGCCCTTGATCGTTTAAAAAAAAAAAGTGATTTATTATACATTTTCTATGGTAGAGACTTCATAATTAAATAAGATACGCAAATAAACAGAGGACGTTTACTTCACGTGAAACTTCCTAGAATTGGAGCCTTCAGACATCTTCATTTTGATTGGGTGACAGTTCTACAAGACTTGTTGCCTCAGTTGCAGGACTGGTTATAAAATAAAAAAGTAGAGAAAATGTATACATAGTTAAATACTGGACATTTGACAACACCCGACTGAAAGCACGAATCTCTTAAAGAACGCGCCGATATATAAAAAAAAAAGAACAAACAACTTCTTTAAATGGTTCGTAGTAATATTTTTTAAATGGCCGTTTTCGAAGATCAGAAAATCCACACTAAGTTTCAAATTGAAAAAGTGCTACTGAGGCACATGCATTGATCAAAGAAGCTTTGTCAATGCTTTTTATACCGTTCAAGAAAATTTGAATAATTTTCACACTTCCAAAAAGGTCGGGAAGAGGTAAACGATGATTAACATACTGGGAGTCCAAGAATATTACGTTTCGAGAAAAACATGCTAAAAAATAAAGGTATTAATTAAAGATAAACATTAAACACTATTAAATACTTATCTTCACAGGCTGGGCTATATCTGTAGGATTGTGTTATCAAATAGTAACAAAAGATTTGAATATTATACGAACCTTTTTAAAATCTGTTCCACGGATTCTAACGAAGGAAAAAAAGGAGGTTAGAATGGAACTCTGCCAAAACATGATCGAAATGACTCCGATTGATCCAGAGTGAGTCAAAAATTTATTACCGGGGATGAGACATGTGTGTATCAGTATTAACCGTAAACCAAACGTCAATCCAGACAACGGATAGAAAGAGGGGAACCAAAGCCCAAAAATGCAAGGTTCGTAAAATCCAAAGTCAAGACATTGCTTGTTACGTTTTCAATATTAGGTTTTGGTTCACAATGGATTTATTCCTTTTGGACGTACAATTAAGCAAGAGGTTTATTGGGGATAATGAAGCGTTCAATGAAAACAGTGTGCCTTAAAAGACCTGAAAGATGACGAAACAATGACTGGAAACTTTACGTCGATAATGCTCGACCGCTCACAGCCCATATTGTTTTGCAGTTCTTGGCCAAGCATTCAACCACACAGCTCCCTCATCTACTATATTACCCCGAATTAGCCCCCGATTACTTTTTCCTCTATCCTAAATTGAAAATTCTCTTAAAATAATATTTTATCTCCTGCTTCGACAATTGTAAAAAAAAACAATGGTTGCCTGTAAAGTCGGTTTTACGGGCGAAGATTTTACGTGACAACGGTAGAATATTTATTGATATGAATATAATTAAATTGCACAATAGGAACAAGGAATTGAATGAAAATAAGAATTGCACAAATTTTAACTATAGAAATATATTTTGTTTACTAAAACATTGTACATGTAAACTTAAACTTAACTAATTCCTATTTGAGTGATTTTGTTGAGGATAGGACGATGATAGGAGAAATATGAAATGAAAGGAAGTGTTTCTGCTGTAATGTGTCTTGCGAAAGTCAAGTCGATAGTTGTTCCTTTTAACGTAGTTGACTTAGAAACGTTTGATACGCAATCAAGATTATACGTATTTTTCATGAATTTAAGAAACGAGTTGTCAGGCTTTACGTTTTTGTTAAAATCACCACACAGAAGAATCGGTATACTAGAATCAACTTGCACGAACGGTGGCACGTACTGGCTGTTGTGAATGTACGGACCGAGTCCTTGCCATAGTAACATTCCAATATCCTGCATACGAGCTCCTGGATGAATATATACAGCACCGAGTATAAACTTGAAGCTAGTATTAGCGGCGAAGCAAGTAACTTCAGTCATGCACATGTCACCCTTGGTTTTAATGACACGAGTTACGTCTGTAATCGCAACTTGGAACACTTCCGCCGTAGATGTCGATGATAATTTACGATAGATCGCCACTCCACCAGCCGCGTTGGTATTTGAAAATCAAAACACTTATTCAGATCGAAGGTTCAAATTTTTGCTAAATAAATTTGAAATTAAATAAAATTTGTAATTGTAAATGATAAAGTTGAAAATTAAAACATTTACTTAAATTAGATGTTAAAATTCTTGCTCAACACAGTTTAAATAAAGTTTTCTTATATCTGCCACTTTTTCTTAATATTTGTAATTTTAAAGAATCAATTCGAAAATCAAAACATTTATTCAGATCGAAGGTTCAAATTTTTTCTAAATAAATTTGAAACTATTTAAAATTTGTAAAATAATAATTAATTAATTAATTAATTTTAAACTAATAATTTACTTAACACTATCAACATTTATCAATAGTATGACATAACCTATAAACTCAGTTTCTCAACTTTTGTGTCAATCTAACAATTAATCAATCAATCATAGTTTACGATAATGAAATATCAGTGTACAATTATTTACCTTTATTGTTGTAGTTGTTGTAAATGACGAATCTAAGCACTCCACATTTTCACTACAGACACAGCTGACGATACTTTAACCACACGTGTGAACTTGTATTATGACGCTTTCTTGTTTTTCCAACGCCAAGAACGTTCGAGAAAGACAAAGACAGAGACAAGCATGCGCCGATTCAATGCGCCTAATTCTCTAGCGCTGCGCGCGCAGCACTCTCGTTCGATGACTCATCGTAACGTTACCGGGCGTTACACTTTTTCATAAGTGACTCCCAGCCGCAACCTAATTTAAGACGTTGTCACGTCAAAAAAAAAAATGTCACAGGTGTGTTGAGTCAGAAAGGACATATTTGAAAAAAAATAAAATTATAGTATTCATTTATTATTATTTTTTTAATATACGGAACATTTCTGGAAATTAATATATATTGGGTGAACCATTATCTTCTGTGTCATTTATGCGATGTATATGGCCAATGTGTGTAGTTCAACTGACAAATTCTGCCAAAGACAATGGACAAAAATTGTAGGGGATTGAGAGAAATGTATTTCTGTTTATACATATGTCAGTTTTTCAGATATGATCAAAGAGTCCTTCCTCATACATCGCTAGAAATTCCAAAGGGTGTGGTTTGTTTTGTACGAAAATTATTTGGAAACTAGCCGAATGACCCGGGCAACGCCCGTGTTTTACCCGATTGAATGTTTTTATTCAAATACTATTTGTCACAATTATAAATTGGCGCCTTAAATAAATGCATATATTAGTTAATAACTAAATGGAATCCTCTCTTTCTTTTTCCCAGTAAGAGACGCCTACGGAAGCCAACAGAATTTCAGAAGTGGGATAACCCTGAAGAAAGAAGAATTGCTGGAGTGATTAATCAACAACAAAGGATGCGCGACGCCATGTTGGATTAACCTAAAGAAGAAGACACCCTCTCCGACGCAACCCACGACGTTCCTGCAACGCAAAGTTCAATCGAAGACGATTGGAATCCAGGAATGGCCGAATGTAGGCGCCATCCCGACCTTTACCGACACCTGAATGGCGCTCTCCTATTGGCTCGCTACGATCACGCCACCACTACGCGAGACACTTTGTTTTTGACTTTGCCCCCCCCCCCCACTCGCTTTTTGGTTTTTGTAACTATTGTGTTGGAGCGGGTCGCTCCTTAAATAAATGCATATATTAGTTAATAACCAAATGGAATCCTCTCTCTTTTTCCCAGTAAGAGACGCCTACGGAAGCCATCAGTACATAGACAGATAAAGCACATAGGCTATAATTCGGTAGATAGACCATAAATCTGTACATAGACAGGAAAAGCACATATATTTTAATAATATAAATGAGTTTTAAAAATTGTAAAAAAAAAAAAAATGCATCCGCCGGGAATCGAACCCGGGGCGCCCGCGTGGCAGGCGAGCATTCTACCACTGAACCAAAAGCAAACGGTGACAGAATTAAGAACGCATGACGCTGATAACTGTATATAGAAATATGCCTGATATCCTTTACATTCTACAATACGCATCGTAAACCTTTTACCATACTTCGGTGTAATTTCGGTATAATCTCGCCTAGTGATACATTCACATTTAAGACCGTGGGGGGGGGGGGGGGGGGGGGGGTTCATTAGTTACCATGGTGAATTCACGAGTTATTAGCATCCTCCATTTTTAACTATCTAATAATCCTTTATCAATAAAATGTAATTATTCTATCTTTATTATCGTAGTCGAGTTTAAAAGGGTATATTTCTGTTTCTCTCTCTCTATTAATAATTTCAATGTAGGAATAAATAAAAATTTAATTTGGAACTTACTAAAATTTATTTCAGGCAATATTTTCGGCCTAGCCACTCTGCCAGCTAAACACCTCTTTGGTGAGTTCTAACGATTTCATGATTCCAGTGTAGATTTGATGCGAACCAAGCCCGCCCTGGACTGGAGAGTGACATTGTCTCCAGGTGGCTTTACGGAATTTGGCAAAGCTGGTATTATGGTTTTGTCATCATCCCGATTCTGTTTGCTTCCAGAGACGGCCTATTGGTGGCGTATAGTGTTTTTACGTATATTTTGATGGGAGAGTTTCCTTCATTTTTATAGTTCAATATGTGATGTATCTTTTACTACCAAATTTTCTTGTTCAACTTTTATCTATCTATTTATATATATAAAAATGAATGTATGTGTGTGTGTCCTTTATGCCTGACCAAACCACTCATTGGAACGCCATGAAACTTTGGGAAGTTATTTAGTATAGTACTGGGAAGGTTTCTAGCAAATAAAATTTTTGAAATAACTTTTCGCCTAAAAATAATCAAGATAAATAATCTAATTTATCTGTTATAATTCAACAATCTGCTCTAAATATTATCATGATGATACGATGATTTTGTAATGTAGAAAATTAGGAAAGACAAAATTCAGGATGACACGGCAATTTATTTGAGATAAGAATAATGATACAATTCCAAGGCAAGATAATATTCATTTAACTTCCAATTGCCGAGGGAACCAATTAATATTGATTTTATTCAACTTATCGAGTATTTTTCAAGGGACCGGGAAAAAAGTTCACTTTATCGAGAGATTCGTTAGACAAACCTTTACTCGGGTAAAACCCGGGAGAAGCCGGGTACATCCGCTAGTATGTTATAATTTCTTGAAACATTACTCAGACACGACAGCAGCTTCACCAAGGCCGGGGCGTGACCAGTATTGTCTGCTGATGGTATAAATCCATATATGTATAATACTATATTACAATAGTAGCAGCAGGATATCATTGTTGGAAGAGACCAAAGGTAGACGCGACGTGTTTCTTGATTTAAAAGGCCGCGAGCTTTCGGAGTACAAGGTCCTTCAACAGGCCATTACACGAATAAAATTGGTATTCACTTAATGGAGCCTTTTGAAGGACGTCATTGTCTGAAAGCTCCAGCCTTTTAAATAAAGTAACTCGTCCCGTCTACCTTTAGCCTCTTCCAATAATACTGTATGTCTTGATGAATGCTTTTGTGTGTGCATAAGTCACCTTGATAAATATATGACGTTCATACAATAATCGTCGTAAATCTAGAGTTATGTCGATTTAAAAACATCATATTTATCATTAGGTTACCTATGAATTCTATAATATTTCTGAGTCTAAGATACACATGCAAACTGGAAATATCTATACAATATGCATCAAGTTGATGATGGATTTTTTCAGTGCTATTTTTTTATGATATAGGTTGAATTCATACAATTGATAGAGAATGATACAAATGATAAAGAAGTGAAAAAATATATGAGAAGGCTTGACTTATCAAAGGTGAATCTTCTTTGCTATATCCCCAATTTAACCTCCAGATCGCTGGAATCACTGTGCCTATAGGGTCAGAATTGGAAGATTAATTTTGATGATACTATTTAAACGAAACTAAGTGTAATTACGCTTCTGTAATAACTGGAGGATCCCACATAAGCACAGCTGGTACAGTGGAGTGGAGGAGCTTTGAACCTCAGAAATAGACAGCATCAAATAACACTAACAATATTTAGAACAGGCCATCTCAAGCCATTGAAGATATAAAATAATAACAAAATCTACCCCACTTGCTCAAAACGTAGATTTTCACCTGCAGCTACAGAACACATTTTGGCCTGCAGTAGATGCACTAAACAGGACCTTTGGGAGAGTCCGCTGTTTATCATAAAACAGCTCGAGCAGGATAAGCTCACGCAATTCGTGTAATATTTGCACAAGGGGATAAGAAATAACAACAACGATTCTATAATTGTACAAATTACACAAATATATCAGTGCTTTGAAAACAGAGGTTTCGCCTAAAGAACAAAACAAATAATACAACAAATTACTAAAATAAAAATAGCAATTGAAGAGTATAGACATAATGTATTGTTACGTCGTACTCAGACGCTATTCGTGTACTTTGTCTAGCATTATGCCACAAATATACACACGTGAGTTCGAAGGGATGCAGCTAAAGTTAGCGCTTTATTATGGCACTAAACAGAAGGAATACAATAAGTGGAACTTGCCTTCAACCTCCCCGTCAGAAGAATCCTTTACGTCGTGGATGTCACTCTTGTGAAGCTTCCCGCTCCACACAACACGTCCAGCCTGGACTTCACCGCCTTGTAGGCCGCTCCGATGTCAGTCTCTCCTGCAGGATCATCCACACGCCCGGAGGCAAGTCGCCACGTCTTCTTCTCCCCGCAGATGTAACCAGACTCTGTCCTCTCCCACACAGGAATACTGTTTTTGGCGCCTGCCACATGGCAGCGGGAGCAGCTGGAGTCCATCCCTCTTTCCTCAACTTTAGTATCTTGGCCTTGTCATCCATGTAACAAACAGTATGAATAAAACACTTATCTAATTTTAATCTAAAGTACTCAAACAGTAAGCTTATAACACATATTATAATAAAAATATTACCACAGTAATACCTCGCTAATAGGTACCTCTTTGCTGAGAATTTTCTGATAATACGGATTTTTTTGCTTGGTTCTACCAGCCTAACATCTAAATGGAGATTAAAATGGCGAAACCGCTGGGAGGATTCACCACTGATGAGTCATGCCCTCCCTCTTTTTCAAATTTTAATAATCGCAGGATAAGGGCTGTAGAAATTATTTTAATTCTATATATTTTAAAGGAAAAATGGCGTTAAATAAATTAATTATGATATAGAAATTATTGTAAAAAAATAATACGGATTTTTTGCTCTGGTATTCGTTAATACGGATTTTATTTTCGCTTAAAAAAATTATAATTTTACTCAAAAAAGTTTTAATTATCGAAATAATTTATTAATAGGTTTTATTTTCTACATTCAGTTTTTTTTTATAGTAATCATCATATACATTAAAATATACCCTCACAACCTACAAATGTTACACTCTGCTTCCAATCCCGGATAGTTATCGTTCTGCTCTCCAGGAAACTAGGTAATAACTATCAATCTTTCTTGTTCAGATGTTTTTACAGTATTTATTTACATTTTTAAATTTGAATTAATTCAATAAAATGAATAACTCGGTGCTCTTCAAGAATCGTTAACAATATACATAAATAAAGTCAATTTCTTTAGAAGACAAGACAAAGATAATTGATAGAATTGTCATCAAAAAACGAAAACAAAGAATTTACAAAACAATTTGGCAAATATACATTAACTGTCAATTCCATTTATAAAATTCAAGATAATATTTTGAAGTATTTACAGAGCGAGTCATTTATAAACAATTAAGAAGTTTGTTTCACTAAATTTCCAAAAATTGAAGAAGCTTTAAGTTTCTAGATCAAGAAAAACAAACTCTCTGAATATTCCTTTGACTTAACAAGCTATAAAAGAAATGTCAAATATTTTTCAGTCAATTTTGGTTACAATTCCTTAAACACTCGTGAAAGAGGTTCATTTGAAGGAAGATGTATCCGTGTCTGTAGTGGCGCCGATTTAGGTGGACTAACAGTTTTCTATGTTAATCTACGTGGAACTGCGAAACAGTTCTCTATGTTGATATACGTGGATCCACGAATCGTCACATTTAATAAGTCGACATTTTGAATTCTCTTGTCTCATGGTAGAACTATTGAAGCAAGAAAATGATTATTCTTTGAGTGTGAAAGCTTGTAAAAAATAGGAACTTACCCTCTACCTTTAATTTGTTTATTTTCTTTGTTGTGTATTTTGCATAAGTTGAATCTGGTTAGAACGATGTATGTAAATTAGATGATTCTTTTGTTGTCTTAAATACGAGGTAATTAACTCGCTTCTTTTTCTATATCTAAAAATGTTTAAAGTTTAATAAATTAATTTTATAAATCTGAGAGTTGTCTTCATAAACGATCCAACAACTATTATAGGAAATTTACTCCTATTGAATAATACACGACAAGCATTCACAGAGTTTGACTGTGGTAGAATATATTCAGGAGCAAATAATTGAGAACATGGAATGGTCAGATAGATTTTACGAACTGAATACCATCGCCCATATTTAACATTTTATCGGGCAAAAACTTGCTACTATCCATACTTTTATTTAAGGAACCACAGGCGCTCAGATCAGCTTAACAAGACCGATGGCAGTTACCGAAGACATATGCACCTAACTACCGAATCATCGCTGTAGCGTCTGTATTGCTCTTCGGTGTCATCACATCCCATATTGTAATGACTGTTTGTATACTAAATTGGAATATACATTTTCTTAGTCTCTCTGTGTGAATCATGCACACCATTTAGAAAATAAAAAATAATTGTCAACGTATAAATGTAATATTTTGACACATTATTTCTATCTATTCCTTTTCAAGAGCCACAGGTAAGTTTGGGAACATGTTTTCCAGTTCTAATGACACTATACGGTGATATTGAGATGAGCAATGTTATGGATTCCCTTTGTCTTTCACATCGCAGACCTTGAGACATTACCATTGCATATCTTACCTATATACCTTAGTGCCAGGTGCATATATGCTTGTATATATACCTTCTCTACCAAATTTCAGGACATCTTAAACAATTATTTTTTTTTACAGTTATATAGATATTCAATTAATTTTCTCCCTAAAATTTGCAAGCCATTTTAATATCAGGAGCTAAAGCTCTGAAAATATAATTTTAATAAATGATTCCAAATTTATAGTTGGAATGGAATCAAAGATATGTATATTTCTTCAACAAACTTTACATATATAAAAAGTAAATTTCCCAATATTTCTCGTGAAGGCATCCTTTATTCGTTGTCATGCATACATTCTATGTCTTTAGGCAATAGACTCTTCAGAACTCGTAAGCTCTTTTAAATCTCGACGAATTGAAGAAGCTGAAGAGAGACCAAATCCTCGATCATCTAATGAATCCACGCTCTTCGAGAGATTCACTTGGCTTGACCAAAAAGAGTAGATGCTTGGAGTCGCTGGGGTCATTTTACTAAGGATATCAAAGGATGATTTTTCAAGATGTACAATATTGGAATTTGATGGCGAAATATTCGTTTTTGAATTTTGACTTATTTTAAACCTTTTTGAAAGAACATTTTTAACTTGTCTGGGTAAAGGATAATCAATACTTGTTTCGCTTTTGATTATTGAAGTATTCAATGTTGCTCCGTTACTTTGGGCTCCAACTGTATATAAAGTATTGCTAGAAAGGCGATTGAATTTGGATTTTTCAATTAAAGATTTCATAGAAACTGAATGGTATTTAAGCTCCCGCATAGCTTCTTTCAAGGCTAGGCATCCAACTTCGCAGGAATTTGTTGTACTGTTTTCCACGGATTTCCTGTCCGATAATGGCCGATACCTATAATACTCTAAAATAAACTTATTCGGTTTTTCAAAATCTTTTTCTTGATAATTTTTCCCAACTTTATAACGGTAGTTTGTTACGCCGTCTTTAAATGTGATTAGGGAATCTGGCGCTTTTATTGTGGTTTGTGATGATTTCTTCCGACTCGATTGTCGTTCTAACTCATATTTAGAATAGGCATTCTTGGATCTTACTGGATAACTAGAGGAAGCTTTTGGAATCATTTCTGATTTATAAGAGATTCCTTTTGATGATCTGAGACTCATTAATTGGGATCTTTTATTCGATAAACCCTCTTTATATAGTGTCTCGTACAAGGATGGGTTGGATTTGCTATTAGGCGTACAAATGGTGGACGACTTGTTAGAATATAGATCATAAGGCTTATTAAGTTTTGACGTACAAGTGGTGCTACGATAGCGCTTATTTTTAGAGCAGCAGCAACATTTCTTTGATGGTTTATAATCGTTGATTCCAGAACAATAGGTGGAGGAATAAGAACTTCGAATTAAATCTGAATTTTTACAGTAGCATGGGTAACATCTGTAAGATTCCATAGAATCATCTGAAAAATTGGTTTGGACTTCCTTATTCAATAATATCTTAGATGCCCCAGCGCACTTCTTGAGGCAGGACTTTGGGAGGTGACGAAGAGCCTCGGTGCAAGGGATTTGTTTGATAAAGGGGAATGTGAATTCACTACATTTTCCAACACATTTCGGCGAAATGCATGGCTGGAACTTGGAACATTCGAAACAATGGGAATATAAATTTGAAGTTCTACACATTAAAATCTGAATACATTTTTTATAATCTTCATTGTCTACGAAAGTTTCTTTTGACATTATCCAAAATAATAATTTAAAATTATAGATTGGCAAGTGATTTTAACTATTGCCATTTTGATCAATTCAAAACACTTTATTTTTTTATTTAAATTTCATTTTGGTGATAAATTTTTTTGGAATTTTTAGAAATTTAAAATATTTTTTTTTTACTGGTTTACATTGTTGTGGAGGTATAGGCTTGGGAGAAGCATAGCCTAACACTTTAAACTATTTAAATTTCATTTTGTAGAGAGATATATTGGATTCGGTCCACGACATAGATCTGAAAGCCAATAATAAGAAGTCATATCTATTATTGGTGAATGGTTTTTGTTTTACAAGTCTTGTGTGTGTGCTTATGAATACAAAATTTGAATTCTTGATTTAATGCCTCAAAGAGAAAATTCAAACGTCCGAACCTTTTAAAATAGAATATGCCCCATGGATGAAGAAGGATGGATACCATTGGAAATAACGCAACGGAGAAGATAATGATCCAGACCGGTAATGTAGCAAAGGAGGACGGGATGATCGACTACCATATGTCAGGACTGCAGTGAGGATTCAACTGGACGGGATGTAGCTGGTTGCTCCGTGGAGGTGCGACAAGATTAGATGGTGGTCGAAGCACAGTGTATTTGGAGCTGGCGACCCGACTAAGCGATACGAGGCATTGAATGCTCCATGGAAGCCCGACGGCAACGTCTGCGAAATTAAAGTTACACGCAATGTGTTAACGCCTTTGTCATGCATTCGATCCGTAGAGATGTGCGCCACGAATATTTACCCAAAGTGCAGGAAAAACAGCTCCAGCATAATAAGAGTTCTATCAAAATTGTGGCTTTTACGCAGCCCGGCTGGTTTGCGAAGTCCATAGTTCAGTACAAGGTCGACCAAAAAAGTCCAAGTCTAGAGATCTTAGAAAGAGAAAGCCTCATGATCAAGGAAATGAGAAACCGGCAAATTGGGAGGCTGATGAAAAAAGGTGTGTTGGACAGCCACAATATTGGCGCCCTGAGTAAAAGCAGAGAGATTTGTAGCCCCGTCGTGAGCGATTTTCAAGCCTCAGGCGAAAACATCGCTGAGGCAAGGCTGTTATCATGTGTAAAACCGCTTTCCTGTTATAAGAAGGCCACTCAACAGCAAGTTGAGTTAATGGATTCGGTACTGATTGAGAATGGAAGGAGAAACCGAGTTGGAATGTGGTTCTGCAAACAATCCGTGATTTAGTGCAACTCTTTAGGACGACTGACAAACCTAATGTGGCCAGAGATTATTATCCAAATGACAGAAAGGGAGACTTTCCCTGTTTAAGGACGAACAGACATTAAGAAAAGGCATTGTTAAAGGAGGGATATATATAACCCAGGTTCCTGGAGCGCAGAGCGCCAACTACCTGGGGAGTCCAGATCACTAGATGGACTAGTGTTGAGCGCTTTTATACTCGCGTCCTGTTTTGATTGCTGAGTTGAACCAGTTGATCAGGAATTTTCATGCTGAGGTTGAGTCTGGAAGGCTGGCCATAGATCTAGGATTGAGGTGGGTCAGTCCGAGCAGGGTAGCTGTTTGCATCCTATGTCTTAGGAATGCTGGACAGCTTAAGAGAAGATGATCGACTGTCTGTGGCTCTTCTGAACAGTGGATGCAGGTAGGGTCTGTTTCGGGATGCACACGTGTAATGTCTGCCAATACACGACCATGGCCCGTGAGGATTGTGGTGGGGGCCTCTCCATGGCGGATTTTTGGTAGAAATTTGTAGAGATGGCTTGGAGTGGTAGCAATTCTCCTGAGGTATCTGATCGAATGGTATTGCAAATATAATACAGTCCATGATGATAGAGCAGCCTTACGTGTTAGGTTTCGAGCATGAGTTTGAGGCAGGAGGACAGAGGTAGAACCATTTTTTGCTGCACTGTCAGCTAATTCATTGCCATTGTTAAAGCCATAGGGGTTTGAATGGGAGAGCCTTAGCGTGCATGGCGTGAAGGAAGGGCATGATTGCTCGCGCGCGCCGCTGTGCAGAAGTATGTTCGATTTGAAATGGGCAATAGAGACCATAAACAGATTTTGAGAAATATTCGATTGTCAATATGTGTAATTATATCCTTTTTATGCATTTACCCCTCTTTAAAGGTTTCAAAAATATACTCCTATATCCTTGAATTGATTAGAAATTCTATGTAAGAAATTTGAGCATTTAAGAGGTCAAAGTTCCCACAAGGAATAGGTTCGGGTCGGTTACCCGTGATTTGGATTCTCCATAAATTTCCAAATTTGGATAAATAGATGTTGTTAAAAATAATCGGTTAAACAAAAGGGATTATATAAGAAATACAAGGTGCGTTCATTAATTTCCAGGACTTGTTAAAAAATAAAATAAATAAAAAAGCTAAAAAAAATATTTATACAGAGTTAAATATTGGACATTCGACCACACCTGACTGAAAGCACGAGTCTCGTGGCGCACGGGCCGATCTAAAAATAGAACAAAACAACTTCCTTGTAAGGTCGCATTTCTAATTTTAAAATGGCCATTTTCGAAGAGCAGAGAATCTGCATTAAGTTTTGTTTTAAATTGAAAAAAAAGTGCTACTGAGACGTATGTATTGATTAAAGAAGCTTTTGGCGATGCTGCTTTATCCCGTTTAAGAACCTTTGAATGGTTTCACGCTTCCTAAAAGGTCGGAAAAAGGTAAACGATGATCAGCATACTGGGCGTCCAAGATCATTACGTTGCGAGGAAAACAAGCAAAATAAAGGAATCTGTTTTAATGTCCATCTATACAGAGAGCTAAACAACAACTGACTCACCCGTGCTGGCAAGGTCACGCTCCGCTGCGTCACGTGGGAAAACATACGTAGGTGTTTTCTTACATGTTCTCAGCACATCCCCCTTTTTAAGACTTGAAATATATATATACATTACAAACTTTAAATGCATAATATAATTAATAATGAAGGCGATCCACAGGTTTAACAATTCGTCCACTCCGGGTTCTTATCTGGCCGTCTTCTGAGTCGTTAGAGGGATGATCCACAACTGGGGTCTTTTCATTTTCAACCAGTTCCTCCTCCGAAAAGGTCGGCGTCGATGGGTCGGCTGGATATTGCACTGTAACTCCTTTTCGTAGATGGAACCTGTTTCGACGTAAAGTCCCAACTGGAGTATCAACTATATACGACCTTGGTGTCGATGCTTTCTTCTTTACAATCCCCCAGGTTCGCATATCTGTAATCCAAACCGTGTCACCTTCGGATAGCTCCTCCATGTCCGTAGCTCCGCAGCGTCGATCATATCTGGATTTCATATCCTTTCTCCTTCTCCCCTCCTTTCTTTTCAGGGCCTGAGAGTCCACCAACTTTGGATTAAGATTCTCTGGTGCAATTGGCAAGGTCGTTCGGAGTTTACGTCCCATGAGAAGCTCAGCAGGGCTGTAACCGTTCTCCAAAGGGGTCGATCGATACTCCAGGAGTCCAAGCGATGGGTCTTGATTTTTCTTGAGGATCAACTTAGCAATTTTCACACCTGCTTCTTCCATCCCATTGCTCTGCGAGAATCGAGGACTTGAAGTGACATGTGTGAATCCGTACTGCCTTGCAAAATTTGCAAACTCACGAGCAGCTCCAAATTGCGTCCCATTATCGCTTACAACAGTTTCTGGTACTCCATGTCGGGCAAATATGGATTTGCAACTACGCACCACCACATTGGCTGTGAGCCGATCCAGCTGAACCACTTCAGGAAATCGAGAATAATAGTCAATGACGACTAGATACCACTTATTCTCGAACTTGAACAAATCCATTCCAATCTTTTGCCACGGTCGTGTAGGAAAGTTGGTTGGTATCAAAGGTTCATGTTTTGAGACGGCTTCCTGGATACAAACACTGCACTTTCTGACTGTTTCCGCGATCTCTTCCGAAATTCCAGGCCACCATACCGTCTCACGTGCGCGAAGTCTTGTTTTTGTAATCCCGAAGTGCCCAGCGTGCAACTTCTCTAGGATCTCCAGTTTCATACTTGCTGGAATAACAAGACGACAGCTACGCATCAGTAGTCCATTTTGAACGCCGAGTTCATCCTTGACATGCCAATAAGAGAGCAGAGCCTGTGACATCTTCTTCTTATCTGGCCAGCCTTGCTCAAGGTATTTGACTACTGCTTTCAGGGTCGTATCTTCTTGTTGAGCTTCAAAAATCTTCGTCAACATCTCGTCTTTGTCGGTTATACTCGAGAAAACTGCATTTATATGCGCTGAGGTTGGCCGTTCGTCTTCACCTCCCTCGGTTGTAAGAAGTGGTTGTCTGGATAATGCATCGGCGTCGAGCAGCTCCTTTCCAGGGATGTCCAATCTTGTCTTGAGCTTTTTCATCAAAGGTATTGGTACCCGTCGAGGAGTATGCACAGCATACGGTTTTGCTCCAGGTTTCAATTTGATTTCGTAAGGGTTTCCGATCTGTCCCAGTCCTTCAAATACTTCGGGGAATTCCTTAATCGGTTTAATTCTCGTCGCAACCACTTCAATTCGCCTCGCCAGGTTCAAGAGCTCACATGCCCGGCGACTCAGAAGAGGTTCACTCAAACGACGAATGACATAAATCTTCTCCTTGATTTCATAATTGCCATTTCGCAGCGTTGATATAAACATACCCACAGTCTGAAGTTCGGAGAATTCAGCAGCTCTAGGGTTGATATCACTTTCCACTAGTCGTTGCTGTCCCATTATCTTCTTGAAGAGACACAGAGGAACACATGTAACATCCGCCTGGGAGTCGAGCTTGAACTTCACCTTTTTCCCGTTCACTTGGATTTCTGCTGTCCATCGCCTCCTGCACTCGCCTTCATCATCATCGAGATTAGATGAATCCTCCACAGCTGAGACCTCCAGGAGAAAACCAATTTCTTCATCAAGTTCAGAAACAGCTTTGACTTCCGCAGTCTTCGCCTGCTTATCTGGGCAGCAATTTGAAAAATGGCCAGTTTTTGAACATAGGTTACATCTTTGTCCTTCAGCACGGCAAGCCTGTCCTTCCCTGTGGGTGAAACCTCCGCACTTTGGACATCGTGATCTTGTTTTGGCTGACTTCTCCTTCTTCCTCGAAGGCTGCTGTTGTTGTTTCGGTGATTGTTTCTTCGAGTTGAACTTCACCTGACTGACCTTTTGGCTTGTTGAGGGACGCTGCAGGTCGACTTGCTGCTGTCGAACGGCTTCCTGCTGTCGAACCATTTTCACCGCCTTTTCCAAAGTCAGTTCGCTGTCCAACTGCATTCTTTCAAACAAAGCTTTGTCCCTCACTCCAACCACTATTCGGTCACGGATCAACTGCTCATGAAGACCCTCAAATTCGCAACTATCAGCCAATTTGTACAATGAAGTGATGAATTCGTCCACTGACTCCCGATCCTCTTGGATTCTTGAATTAAATTTCGCGCGTTCGTAGATAATATTCTTCCTGACACAGAAGTGGCTGTCGAACGCCTTGAGGACGGAATCAATTTTCGTTGCCTCTTCCTCCTTTTCGAACTTGAAGGTCCTGAATATATCATCCGCGCGGTCACCCATCAAGTACATGAACAAATCGATCTTGTCCGCCTCCTCTTTCTTCTTCATTCCATTGACCACGAGGTATCGTTCGAATCTCTTCCTCCATTTGGGCCATTCGTTGGGAGTCGAGAAGTCGAAAGTTTCTGGAGGTTGAATCTGAGCCATGTTGAATTATCTTCCAAGGTACGCAAAAATCGATATTTTGCGATATACGGGTTCGTATTTTATCCAGTTATCGCTGCCACCATGTTTTAATGTCCATCTATACAGAGAGCTAAACAACAACTGACTCACCCGTGCTGGCAAGGTCACGCTCCGCTGCGTCACGTGGGAAAACATACGTAGGTGTTTTCTTACATGTTCTCAGCACAGAATCAATTAAATCAAACAGAAGAATTTATATTAATATTATTATATTTCAGAGACTGGACTATCTGTAGGACTGTGTCATCAAATAGTAACAAAAGATTTGGACATGATTCGGACGTCTTCAAAATTTGTTCCCAGGATTCTAACAGAGAAACAAAAGTAGGTTAGAATGTATGTCTGCAAAAACATGGTTGAAATGACTTCGGACCGATCCAGAATGGATGAAAAAAAAATCATTACCGGGGATGAGACATGGGTGTGTCAGTATGACCCGGAAACCAAACGTCAATTCAGCCAATGGATTGAAAGAGGGGAACCGAAACCCAAAAAGGCAAGATTTCCAAAATCCAAAGTCAAGACATTGCTTGTTACATTTTTTTATATTAATGGTTTGGTTCACCATGAATTTATTCCTTTCGGACGTACAATTAATCAAGAGGTCTATTTGAGATAATGAGGCGCTTAAGGGAGGCAGTGCGCCTTAAAAGACCTGAAAGAGGGCAAAACAATGACTGGATACTTCACGTAGATAATGCACAGCCGCACACAGCCCATGTTGTTTTGCAGTTCTTGGCCAAGCATTCAACCATACAGATCCCTCATCCACCCTATTCCCCCGACTTAGCCCTCAGTGACTCTTTCCTCTATACTAAATTGAAAATGAAGTTAAAAGGAAAAGGAAATTTGACAACGTTGAAATGATACAAGCTGAATCGAAGGCAACCTTGAGGAACCTCTCAAAAGGTGATTTTATTTCCTACTTCGACAATTGGAAAAAAAGATGGAACAGGTGTATTGAGGCAGGAGGGGCATATTTTGAAAAATATTAAATTAGTTTTTTTTATTTGTTTTATTTTTTCAAAGATACAGAGCAGTCCTGGAAATTAATGAACGCACCTTGTAGAACAATTTAGCGCACTCGAATGTTTCTTCTACCAAAAAAAAAAAACCAAAAAAAAAAAACCAACTTTCTGCTACTCTTACTGCGATGAAAAATTATTGAGAGGCCTTATGCTAATTTCCATAGTCTGCCTAAATACCATATACTAAGGTTACATTCGTCAGTGTCGCATATATGTATAAGTAAAATATTCCAATACAGTATTAGAGCTATAAAAAAGCGATCTGGTGAATTAAATTGGAGAAACCGCTGGGAAGGTTCTCCACTGATGATCCAAGCCCTCCCAATAATTTTTAAACGCAGTAAGGACAGTATAAAGTTTGTTTTATTTGTGATAATATTTTATTTATTGTGTATAAATGGCGCGTTATTGACTATAAAAGGAATTCTGTTAATTGACGTGTTATTTCGCTGAAAACTATATTTACTACCCCAAGGTGTACAATACATTTAAACCCTTCCATCGTTACCTTTCCATCCACATAGAAGAGGCAGCATGGTCAAGGCCTAGAACCGTATTGAGGAGGAACAAACGATATTTTAGGCAGAATGGGTTAAGCCTCAGGTTTTGTTTTTTTGTAAGCGTCCTGGTGGTAGTGGCAAAAGATGAACACAAGAGACAGGACTCTGGAGAAAGAACCTACAAGGTGTAGGCGTCAGATAATACTGTTTCTTAATCATAGATACAAAAATGTCTATAGTCCTCTATTAGGAGGATCTGGAAGTGAACCCTGGGCCCAAGAATTTTGATAGGATAGGTTTACGATCTTCTGTAAAAATAAAGAATAATGCATCGGCCAACATGGAGTAACAAGGATTAGCATTTTCTAATTTGGAGAACTTCTCTTTTGTACATTATACGAGGATATTTATCGAATGCTTTAAATCATTGTTCTTAATTTTCTTTTCTTAATAAATCACCTACATATAATTTATTCAATGTACAGTACGTAGTGATAACAGGCGACACTCACACACAAAACCTTCCAGGATAGAGCTAACCAAGATTTGAAAAAAATATCTTCACCAAAGTTTAGATGTGAGTTAATGGATATGGCCTTTTTTTAGAACTAAACTTCAAACAACAGATATCATGAATATCTTCTTATAGGGATTAAATTGGCAACAAAAATGTTGATTTGGACATTAACGGCGATTGAAGAAGTCAATAAACTCAGGGGAAGATTTACAATTTCTCTCTCATTTCACACAACACGGCTAGCGCACATTCTCCAACAATATGTTCCTTTTCACAGATGTGGTTCTCACGATTGAAATGTTTCTTAAATAGATATGACACAAGAAGGCGCGAGTAAAATAAAAAAAGTCAAAATGAAATAAATTCCAAAAAAGTCTGAGCTTTTCTCATACATTTCCAAAATCAGTATAATATCTATAGCTAAGCATATATATATATATATATTGTTTGAGAGAAGTAACTAACTGTATTGCTATTGTGAAAGGATGAGCGGATTGGAGACATAATTGTTTTGTTTAAATGACGCGCGCTCGAGTGACGCGAGGCTCGTGATCCCTTCCAATTCTATGACTCGTTCGCTTTGAATAAAACGTTAGGATTCAAATATTGTATCTAGTATATGTATAAATAATAATTATATATTAGGTATTGTCGAAGATGCGTCGAAGCTTTTGTTCAAGAGACTTGAGGTATTGTATCTTATTCTACTTTGCATAGTGGAACACTTCACGATTTTGCGTGTCATCCTTGCGCAGGGGCCATGCTAATCTTCTCTGTATCGTTCCAATTTTAGTGGCATAGTGGCAGAGATCTGCTGGGTGGCCGAGGAAGAACGCTCTACAAGGCGCAGATGAATAGTACGAGAACTTGCCCCCGAGAACATAACTACAAGGGCCAACAAAATCGAGGTGACCATTCAGGTGAGTGTGATGTTTTTCCAGAATGTGGCGCAGAACCCTTCCATGTTCGCTGATGAGATTGGCAAGACATAACCACTGGGACGAGTCGCTCATTCTGGCTAACGTTTATATTTGCCTTTACGGTACTATTCAACTGAGGTACGAAACTAATGATGAAAAAATCACATCGTGGAAGATATTCAAGGACGAGGGCCAAAACTACAGAATTTTACATTTAGAAAGTTTTGCGCCTATGCAAGGGTTGGATGCCCAGATATGCCGGAAGGAGAGAGACTCTTATTTGAAGAAGGGAGTAGCAGATAATGTGTACTTGTCTCTTCTGTCGAGGGACATAGCGACGATGGATCGGCTCGTCGTGGAGTGTCGCCACTTTGAGGCGCTCCAAGGACGGCGAGTGACTGCCGCCAAATTCGAAAATCCGAAAACTGAATTTATGTATAAATATTTAATAGTGAATTAACAAATAATACACACCAAGAAATTTAAATACTAAAATTCAAAAAGAAGGTTCAATTTTGTTGTTTTACAAAGTCTTAGAGAGTGAGTATACCATTTAAAATGGTTATCTCTTGTATCTTTAATAAAGCTCACTGTGTATCAAATATCTTTCAGAATTATTGTCTGAATCCAGATATACATAATAATAGGTACAACTTCCTTAATTTTTGTTCAAGAGTGTACTCCATCAATGAATTATCACAAATTTAGCTACATTAATAAAGCTAATTTAATTTTTAAACAACACCCATATTATCCAACACCTTTTGATTGAAAACCACTAGAAAAATTCTAGTTGAGGTGTTGCTTGCTCCCAAAAACCTTCTTGCAATAGCAGCAGAGGTAGGTGAAAAACTTCACATTCTCAGCGCTCTGGATTTTCTTGATCGGACGAAGGCCTTTGTTCATGCACCAGGGGCAGGGGTAGCTGATAGGGAAGTGATTTTCCTTGTAGTGGACTTGGAGAAGTTCAGTTTGAGTGAAGGACTTCTCGCAGATGAAGCACTTCAGATCAGTAATAGATGTGTTCGAGGCATCCGACATATAGGGCGAATAGGCCTGGTTGGATTGGGCAAAAATATCCTTTAGATTGAAATCAGTTTTTGGGTTAATAAGGTAAATATCATTGCTGGTGAATTTCTGGTTTTCAGATGTATAGCGGTATGGATGGGAAGAGATTGTGAAGTCGTGTCCTAGTAAACTGTTGCTTGGGGCCTTGGATCCTTGCTCAGATAACTTGAAGACCGAGGGGGTGGATTCAGAAAAGGTTTTCCCGCAGGGAGTATCTTCCTGCTCGGCCATCTCGTTCTGCGTGGTCACTGTAGTGTCTGACTCAAGGCCGTAAGTCCGTCGATCGTGGCGGGCCTCTCCGTGATTCTCGAAGTGGGTCTGAGCGCCAACCGAGTTGGAAGAAGTGTAATAATTGGGAGGGTCGCTGAAGTAGTCTCCTCGCAGATGCCCTTCCGGCATGTCAAAATGGAATTCCTCATTGTCCCTCTTGTAATTCTCCACATTCATCTTCGAAGCCTGTTCCGTTAATGAAGGGATAGGTGTACCTTTGAAGGAACCTATGGTAACAGGAGAATTGGTTGGAACTGGAGGGCATTGGATCGAATCATCTTGGGGCTTCTCTTTAATTGACTCATCACCATATTCATTGATAGTCTCAACTAACTGCTCAGCGTCTTCCAAAATGGTAACAGATTTTTTCAGGTCCAATATATTTTTCACGTCGCCAGCACTTTTGATAGAGGCGGAATCCTGAATTTCGTCATCCTCAGCAAGTTTTCCTTTTGCCTCTTCGATTGCAGCTGCCAGTCCCACAATATGGAAGTTATTTGCTACGAGTTCAAAACTGGCGATTTTTTCATCCTCGACAGAAGTTTCGCCCGTGTACAGAAAATTTAGAAGAGCTTTCAGGTTATTGGTGTCCACACCATTCATCAGTACAATCGGATGCTTCGATGGGTTGGTGGCCAAGAGTTTCCGAAAGTAAGGACTGCCGGACGCCAGCACGACCTTGTGGGCCTTGATGCTCACGTCCTCGTTGATCAAGGTGACGTCGACCAGCGCTTCGTTCTCGTATAGATCCTGGAGGGAGGTGAAGAAGTTGTTTTTGTGGCCTTCGTTTTTTATGACCTTCATTTTCACGGGCCGCCCACACTCAATTTACAAAATCAAAACAATTTTTAAGGCCCTATCACTTTTCGGGACGGAATTTAAAGGGAGATTAGCCTCTCCGTTATCTAAAGATATGAATTATTGAATTTGCCAGGAAACAAAACCATAGTTTCCATGCCTACTCGAAACAGCTGAAGATATTTGACATACCAAGCTCAATAGAATGCAGACTTCACTAAAACACAAACTGAGGATATATACCTTAACCTCAATTTACCGACTTAGCATTTCCTTTAGACAAACCTTCAGGTCTGAAAGAACGCGTTTTATTAAAAAAACTAGCGTCAGTAAATTGAATAGGGGAAATTTAGCTTTGTGTATACCCCTCTTTTTCTCTTTTTATATTCAAAAATATTTCTGAATATCTCTCTCAATTGCTTTGAAGATATTTTAAAAACCTATTTTTTATTTCACAAAAAAAAAAATAAATAAAAGGAAACCCGCACATTTTTCAAATTTTTATAAACAAGTATATACACACACTTTTCGGTAATTGAAATAATAAAATAAAATATTAAAGTATATATTACCATATATATATGTTGTAATATATTCCAATATCCCCATATGTAATATAGCTATATTATAATAACCAAAACTAAAAACAAAATTCACCTGGCCAGTTTGACTATCATGCATTACCAAAACAACATAATAAAGTTAGATTGAGTGACAGCGGCAACAGACAGAAGGAAGGTCTCCGAAAAACAAAATCGGGTTACCAGGTGTGCCCCTTTGGCTCAAAAAAAAGATCAGTCCGCTTTGAGACACGACGATTGACAGACCCCTTGAACAGACCTGCCTTGACTGGCGTCGGCTTCACTTACTCTCTCGCCATCTCTGTGGTGACATCCAACATGTCTCGTTCTTTGTTGAAATATGCCTGAAGCCACTCTGAACATTGAGGCCACAACGAGTGCATCTAACCACCACACTACAGTTATCATACAGAATAAAATACACCACAGCATATATATAAATTTATCATTATGCCTTCTAAAAATACAAAATAATTTATAATTTTCTGGGAGGATACTGATATGTATTTTAAAAAAATAATGGCCACTTCTGTTGTCAAAACAAACACAAAACATATTCCCCATAGAGATGGTCTCCTCAAATTATCAGACAAGAGTGGGTGCCAAATCACACAAGACCAACTTTAAGTAATTCAGACGCTTACCTGAAGACCTGGGCGGGCTTTGATTTTATGAGATCCATACAGGATTCATTAAATCTTCTAAATCTGCCAAAGAGGTGTTTAGCTGGAAAATTGACTAGGCCAATTCTATGGCTGAAATATTGATGGATAATTTACAGGAAGGGTATTAATCTAAAATTGAACTTGAATGTGACAAAATTTCTATACATTGTTTTAATATATTTTCTGGGCAATATTGAAATAAACCTTAAACAAATTATCTCACATGCACATTGTTTTCTTTCTTGAAATAAATAAAATTTAAAAATTTATTAAAGAGTTGAAAATTTTGGTTCTCAGTTTTCATCCTAAAATAGAATAGAACCTACTGCCTTATATATTGACATAAAAAAATATTGTAGAATTACACTCAACTCTTGCTTATATCAGGAGAGGAATTATTCTCTTCTTTTGAGGAAAAACTAGAAAATACGTGTCGATTTGCGCATGGGTTTGAAATATCACAGAGTTTTTGGACGACGATACGTATATTGTTTCCTTAAGAGAATGATATCGAGAATAAATCGCTACATTTTATATATACAAAGTACCAGACATCTATTTAGTTATAATCTGTTACATAGCTCTTTCCTTATGGAAACTGCGACCCACAGCTCGCAAGTCTTGTTGCTTCGAATTAAATTATATATATTTTTGTATATATATATATAATACAATATAATGCGGCTTATGATTGTAGAACGACTTTGACAATTTTACCGCAAATGTTTATTTTGAACGAAAAATCGAAATTTACTTTAAGGAGAAATAACGACTATTTCTATCCTTAGGGATGAAGTATGAAAAGGTGATTTGTGAAGATTAATGATAAACGGAAAAATAAAGTGTCCAGGGATATTTGAAATTTGATATTGAATTTGAGGTTACACAGTTGTTACTTCATTTAGCACACCATATAGATTATATTATAGATGACATAGAATTGATACGAATTGGGCACATTTAAGCGCTTGTTTTTATACACAAAATGGTAGCAATTATCTACATCCTCTTTTTGCCATCAGAAAATTACATTTTGAAACCATATTGATCAACGATTAATCCTATTTGCAATTAAACCACTTCATTTCCCGGCCAATCACTTATCAATATTTTAAAGTGACAAATATATATGAAATAATAGTAAAAAGGTGAAATTGTAATGGGACCAGGGGGATAAATTAGTAGGAAAAAGGCATTTCCCAATCGTACAACTGAAAGTTCCTGTTGGCTTTAGCCATCTGTCGGATTAATTATCAATTAATTGTTGATTTTAAATTATCTTAGAATTGGTCAAAAACATCCATCCTTGATTAAATAAGAAAAGCTAACCAAGTAAGCGTTTGGGGCTGATGGTCCTCATCAGTCTGGTGCAAGCTGTACCTTTTTCAGAATTTTTCAGGATGCCTGAATGACCTTTTTTATCATTTAGCTTGCACCATGCTGATGAGGACCAACAGCCCGAAACGTATGGATACGTGGTTAAAGTTTCTTGATTAATCAAGAATGGGTATCTGGCCAATTTTGGAATAATTAATACTAAACGATGAAGCCAACAATAAATTTCCTATTAGCCATAGAAGGATAAAGGAAAGAAGAGCTTCTCTTATTGTAAATAAGCCACACACATATCATTTGGAGAGAGATATATATAATATCAAATAACATAAACTAATTGATGTAAATAATTTTATGTAAATAATCTTTGTCAGGATTAGAATGACGAATCCTGTATGGGACTTTGATTCCAGTAAAAGGCTTGTTGCTGCTGTTGTATATATTCACAGTGTAGAAATATACTATACTATACCTACTACTTATAGGTTTCTCTCTGTATTCTTAGTTCTCTTCTCTTCAATTACTCTGTTAATTGGCGAATCCTTTATAGGACGAGAGGTCCTCAATAAAGGCTAGTATTGTTGTTGTACACCCAATCTTGTAGATTGTAGAAAAAAATCAATTTCTTGTACAATCAACGATTAGTGGATATTTTTTCCGACAGATGACGCAAGCCATCAGCAACCTTTAGTTGCACGATTAGGAGATGCCTTTTTCCTAAATAAATCTGTTTTTTTTTTTTTTAACTTTTTAATATTCAATTCTCAAAAAAAGTGTTAATCTTCATCTCCTCAAATAAAAAATACATATAATTTTTAGAAGCTAACATATATATATAGAGGAATATATTTATAGTTTTAATAAGAAAATTTCATTTAAAAAAAGGTGATATGTGAATATTGAATCAGAGAATGGATCAATAAATCTTGGCAGTAATTCCACGACATCTAGGTTATCAGCCCCAGTGTTAGAGCCATCCAAGCAGAACAAGGGAATGTTTCCGCCCGACAAAAACAACGGCGACAACCTAATCCTTACACCTCCTGCAGGAATTTGTGATTTTAATTTGTCAGCGGGAGTCAAGATGGAAATTTCCATGTCAGTGGTTGAGGCAAATTCTATCAGGAAGTCAAGGATTGTGTCACATGAGATTATTATGTTAAGATATATCGAATAAATAAATTTACTGCTCGAATAGGTTTGAAAAAATAAATATTAAATGGATTATTTGTCCTTTTTTTTTTCAGAAGACGCACAAAAGGCACAAATTTAACAAATAAAAGAATTTATAAATATACGTAATTTTGAAAATATTTCTGGATTGAAATGAATTTTTAGATGTTGTCTACAGAAAAATATTAATTTTCATAAAAACTATATTGATCTGTGATAAATAAATAAAGTATTACACGTTAACACATGTGCTTGAATTCGCAATTCATATTATCATGTTAACGGAAAGGGTTGAGTTGACACACGTAAATTGATGAAAATTGTAAAAATGTTCAATTTTTTTTGCAAATTGTTGTAACGCTATTCAAAAATATACACGAAAAATTTGTACAATCAGTGAAGTGAAATTTGTGAGAACGAAAAAGAATTGGCTCCCTAGTGGTGAACCTTCCCACGAGCATGCAATGGCTGTAGCGAGAGAGTTAGCTTTGCGAAACCGCTGGGAAGGTTCACTGCTGATATAGGCCAAGATAATTGTTTTTAATCTTTAGTTGATAAATTTCAGAAATTCTTCCTTAATTAAAAATAATGTTAAATAGTTCTATCTATATCTCTATATATATAAAATTGAATGTCTGTCTGTCTGTATGTTTGTACTCTATAGATTCAAAAACCATACATACATCCAATCGCCGTGAAATTTTAGGATATTATTAGGTATATCCCCGGGAAGGGATTTGAAAAATAATTTCTTGAATATCTTGAATATCCTTAGAGTTATTTGCAGATTTGTAGATTTAACTCGCAAGCAGCGCCCCCATTGCGACGATGTTAACAAGTTTTTTTATCTATAAGTTTTATTATCTTAAAGATTATTTATCAAAAGTAAGCTTTTCTACCTATTAATTGCGCACAAGTCAAAGTTAGTTTTATCATTTATCTACAACAAATACTGTATATTGGGAGAATAGATAAAATGATGATTTTCTAATGTAGAAAATTAGGAAAGACAAAATTCAGGATGACACGGCAAATATTGAATTAAAAATTAATATATATATATATAAAATTGAATGTCTGTCTGTCTGTGTGTACTCTATAGATTCAAAAACCATACATCCAATCGCCGTGAAATTTTGGGATATTATTAGGTATATCCCCGGGAAGGTTTTTGAAAAATAATTTCCTGAATATCCTTAGAGTTATTTGCAGATTTGTAGATTTAACTCGCAAGCAGCGCCCCCATTGCGACGATGATAACAAGTTTTTTTTATCTCTAAGTTTTATTATCAATAAGTTTATTATCTTAAAGATTATTTATCAAAAGTAAGAATTTCTACCTATTAATTGCGCACAAGTCAAAGTTAGTTTTATCATTTATCTACAACATATATATAGGGAGAATAGATAAAGTGATGATTTTGTAATGTAGAAAATTAGGAAAGACAAAATTCAGGATGACACGGCAATTTATTTGAGTCAAGAATAATGATACAATTCCAAGGCAAGATACTATTCCTTTAACTTTCAAATACCGAGGGAACCAATTAATATTGATTTTATTCAACTTATCGAGTATTTTTCAAGGGACCGGGAAAAAATGTTCACTTTATCGAGAGATTCAAATTTACGAGTTTCAAATTATCAAAATATATCTATTATTTTTTTATAAGTTTATTATCTTAAAAATTATTTACCAAAAGTAAGATTTTCTACCTATTAACTGCACACAAGTCAAAGTTAGTTTTATCATTTATCTACAACATATATATTGGGAGAATAGATAAAATGATGATTTTTTAATGTAGAAAATTAGGAAAGACAAAATTCACGATGACACGGCAATTTATTTGAGACAAGAATAATGATAATTAATATTGATTTTATTAAACTTATCGAGTATTTTTCAAGGGACCGGGAAAAAATGTTCAATTTATCGAGAGATTCAAATTTCGAGTTTCAAATTATCAAAATATATCTATTATTTTTCACATATGTTATATTCAAATGATATTTATGTAGGGATAATTTTTTTGTTAATTTTCATTTTGGTGTATTGTATACATTTGATCATTAATAAATTATTATTTAGGTATTAAAACTGCCTTTTTGTTCATAGACAGCAACGTTTGAACGGGTACAGCTAGGTGGAGCAGATAATCAAACATAAAGTTATCTTGCCAAGTATAGATTCAGTAGGGATTGGATGTTTTCTAGAATTGTTTTAACAAATGTTCGTTAGGTAAACTTTCACTAGGGTAAAACCCGGGCGAAGCCGGGTGCATCCGCTAGTCTTCAACATAAAGGTCCATAGCATAGGAATCAGGGGATTTAGAGGAGAAGTGGGCGAATGGCATATTGAGATAATTTTGGTAGTCTCCGATTCTCAAACATTACTTGGTAGAGAGATGTGTATTCATATTCTATTTATGTTGGAATCCCACAACTTTGGAAACTCTTTTTATAAGCCTCAATTTACTGAGAGGGGAAAAACGGGTTAAGAGGACATGTGGTTATTCAGTGGTGAACCCTCTCAGCGATTTCGCAAATTCGTCTCCATATCGCTCAACTTTTGCATTGGGCTGTTTGTCTTATACAAGATGTAATTTCTAAAGAATGCATGATAAGGACACGAAGAAAAAACTTATGGACATTCAAGATTTATAAACTAAGCAATTTCAGCTATTTTTCTCCCATTACGGCAAAGTCTCTTTTGAATTTCATTTTCTAAAAAAAAATATAAGGTATAAAAATACATTACTTCACAATTTTTATTCTAAATCAAGCTTACCTTTTTTTGTAAAAATAAAAGATTTAAGCCCTAACAAATTCGAGATTAAAGAGGGAAATTACATGCCATTCCACGTTTCTATGCTATGACATGCGTCAAACACTACAGATTGTTACTACTCTTTGACAGAAATAAAAAAAATCTTCTACCATACTCGAGCATCTATGAAATAACAAGAACTCTGAATAGATTCTGAACCAATTTGACATGTTCCGTCACTCTCTTGTCCAGTACCAATACCATCTACGGAATACAATTGTGTGGAGAATATACGTAAGAAGAAAGTCCTTATCCGTCTCCTACAAAGGCTACCAACCAAAAGGTAAAGAAAGTGTGGTCATTGAGTTCAGAAAAAAATAAAAAATCTTCTAAGACGTTAGTGTACCATCTATAGTCAAGAATAGAATGACCCACATCCTCCTTCAAAACATTCTAGATTAAAAATTGAGAATTATTAACGTTCTATAAAGGCTTGGCAGGCTTGGCTCGAAGGGCTTGGCAGCCCGAAAGCTTGTAACATATATTTTAATAAAGAAAACTTTTTCTCTTCGTTTTTAGCACTTTCATAAGCCATCAAGGAGAAATTTCGTGATTTTCGTTTCAAAATTAACGTTCTATATTTTAAAAAATCTATTTTTACTATACAAAATACATACAAAAATAGAAAAAAAACAAACTAAAATTGAAGGACATGAATCATCAATAGGGAACCTTTCAGTGTTGGCAACTAATATGTTAGGCTGGTTGCCAAATTAAATCAGGAATATAGGGTAAAAGTGTTTACCTAATGGAATAAGTTTCTAGGAAAACAGAAATAATATATATTTACCTATACACAATAAAGTCGCGGGAGGATAATATTCATGTTCGTATATTAGCAATTAAGTTCTCAACACAATAGTGTGACAAGGTGATGATAACGATGATGATTTACATTCTGGATTGTACTTTAAAAGAGGCCAAGATGGAAGTAAAATAGTTGTACCACATTTCTTGGGATATAATAACCTGATTATTTATTTATAAAATCAGCGAATGCTCCCATGAAAAGATTTGCCTAATATGCGGCGCGGCGGGAAATCATGAGTGTTCGCGTAAACAAAAATGTTTCAACTGCGCTAAACACCCGAGGTACAAGAATGGAAGGTCTCTTGATCACAAGGCGAACTCCAGCGAATGTCCCCTGTACAAAACCCAGATGGAAATAGTAATACAAAGAACTCAATACCATTCAGATGAATGATAACAATATCAGATGTATACAATTTAATGCAAGGAAAAGTATGATGGCAACTAGTGAGTTAGGTGTGACAATCGCAGACGATCTTCCTGACATCATATTTCTACAAGAACCATACATGTGCAATGATACAGTGAAATTTGGCAAGAATTCACGAATAGTATATTCTAGCACAGATAGGCAAATTTATACTGCTACTATTATTTTGAACCGCAACATAATATATGAGAAAATTAGCAGGTTTACAAATTCCTTCTGTACAGCGATCTCTCTCTATTTCAACGGGAAAAGAATAGTTATTGCCAATATTCACATACAACCAAACTCAATGGCTGCATTTCATATCCAATTCATCTCAGAAATACTTGAGGCCTTTGGTCAACTCCCAATTATCCTCTGTGGAGATTTCAATTCAAGACATCCACTCTGGTTCGATTCAACGACAAATAAAAACGGATACATTCTAAAGTCTATTATCGAGGAGCAGAATCTATTTGTTCATAATCTTAAAATCCCAACTTGCAGAAATGCTAGTATAATCGACTTGACAATTTCTAATAAACATTCCATTGGTCTTATACATAACTGGAGAACCTCAGCACTTTCTGTTACCTCAGACCATTTGGCAATACTTTTTGATATCTTCAATATGATAAACTTGGCAAACAATAATAGACAGACATCGACATGGAAATTCAGAGAAAAATCGGCGAATTGGACCAAATTTGCTGAGAGTATTTCACCTTCGGATTTACTGGATTTAAATTCAGCTTCTAAGCACATTGTCAATTGTGAAGATATTGATAATGTGGTAAACAAATTGACAAATTTAGTAATTGAAGCTGCATACTCTTCTCTCGACGTCAAGCACCACACCTCTATAAACACGACTACTTCCAAAAATTGGTGGAATAAAGAGCTTGATCAATTAAAAGAACATTTACATTATCTCAGGAATTTGTATTATAGAGGGGGTAACCTGAATCCGAGTATTTACAGAGCGGCAAGAAATAAATACTTAAGAGCCATCAATAGAGCAAAAAAGACGTCGTGGAAAATATTTATTGAAGAAAATGAGTCTACGAATGCTTTCGGGAATGCATACAGGATTTTTAAACGGTTAAGATCGGCCGATATTCAAGTGGGCATACCATTACTGAATAAAACTGCAGAATGCATGAGAGAGCAAAAGATGAAGGAAATGCTAACAGCATTTTTTCCTGATGATGATGTGCGGTTGGACAATGAAGAACACACTTTAATTAGAAATCACATCCCAAGTTTTACCAACAGGGAAATCATTTTTATTACTGAAAAGGAAATAAAGGATTTGTGCTCGAATCTTAATATCAGAAAGGCTCCTGGTCCAGATAACGTGAGTAATTATATGATTAAGCACTCATTATTATCAATCCTACCCAGTTTAGTCAAACTCTTTAATGAGTGTCTGGTGCTGGGTTACTATCCTGAAAGCTGGAAACATTCGGTATTAAAAATTATTACGAAACCGCAAAAAGCTGACTACGAAGCAATTAATAGCTATCGCCCAATTTCACTAACATCAAATTTCTCAAAAATATTTGAAACGATCATTAAAAATAAAATACTCAATTATTATAATCATAATAACTTACTGAGCCATAGACAACATGGATTTACGAAAAGAAAATCTACAATAACGGCATTGGACAAAATAACCGAGACCATACTGAAACACAAACAAAACGAATTGGTCGCATTGATTGCCATTGATATAAGTGGTGCATTTGATAATGCGTGGTGGCCTGCCTTAATAAAAAGAATGGACGAAGACCACGTCCCAGCAGTTCTTATAAAAATTATCCAATCATTTTTAAATCGGAGAAGAAAAACAAGTCTCACCTTCTCGAATACAACAATTTCTAAATATTTATCAAAGGGATGTCCTCAAGGCGGACCATTATCACCTTTATTGTGGAATATAGTCCTGAATGATTTGTTGATCAACTTCGCATCCCCAAATTCTGAAATAATCTGTTATGCGGATGATGTTTCGATTGTTTGTTGGCACAAGACCATAGAAGGGTTAAAAAATGAAACAGAAAGAACTTTAAATTATGTAATACAATGGTGTACAAGAAATAAGCTAAAGCTAAGCCCGGAGAAAACCGGCTTAATACATATGCACGGCAAACAAAATATTCCAATGGGAACTCCAAATTTCATAATAAAACCAGTGGAAGAAGTAAAAATTTTAGGGATAAAATTTTCTAATCACAGAATTAAGTCAAAAATTAACTTCACACCCCACATTAATGATATTCTTTGTAAAATCAACCGTATGAAAAATCTTTTATTTTCACTCTGTGGGAAGATGTGGGGATTGGATGCTAAAAAAAGATTAATTTTATATAAAACTCTTTTCAGGCCAATACTAACCTATGGATCTGAAATATGGTATAAATTTATTAATAAAAGAAGTAAGCAAAGATTAAACTCTCAGCAATATCAGATTCTTCTTTGGGTAGTGAGAGCCTATAAAACGACCTCATCAAATTGTATTCATAGTTTGGCAAAAATACCTATTCTCACAGATCAAATAGAATCGTTGATAATAAAATACGATTTGGCCAATTTATCAAAAAAAGAAATTAATGTATTCAGACCGCATGCCCCGACTATAATTCATAACTACATAGAATCAAGAATGGCTGAAACAATAGCTAACACTAATGAAACATTCAGAAATTTTTTCCCATTTGGAATTCCTTTCTATTTTCGTCCGAATTTTTATAACTCACAGTTCGTCACGGGTCATGGTAATTTTGGAGAATTTCTGTCGAAAATCGGGGCAACGGATGATCCTAGCTGTTTCTGTGGAAAAGAAAACCAAGACTCAATGCATTTATTGATGGAATGTCCGATATTCCACAGCTACAGAAGTAATCATTTTTATCCCATCGAAGAGGTTTGCGAATTTGTATATAACAAAGACACTTATGTAAAATTCAATAATTTTTGTAAGTTCATTTTAGATTTTCTCTTCTGTTTAAGAAAACCATAGTTTCAGTTTTAATTGTGTTTTTAACCGGTTATTGTGTTGTATATACTGAATTGTATATAGGTTGCTAAAATAATTTATTTTGGATTTTCTCTTCTGTTTGGGAAAACCATCGTTTCAGTCTTAATTCTGTTTTTAGTCGGTTATTGAGTTGTATATAGGTTGATAAAATAATCCATTTTGGATTTTCTCTTCTGTTTTTAGAGTGCCATCGTTTAAGTTTTAATTATGTTTTTAGTCCGGCTGTTGTGTTGTATAAAATGAATTGTATATAGTCTGCTAAAATGTATTTAGGCGCAAGTATCCCGAGCTGGGATATCGCGTCCGATATGTCAAATAAAATAAATTTAAATTTAAAGTGCTATGTCTCCCTAGGAACCCTTGCGCTGTCATACATGTATGCCTTTACATTTGTCTATATATATATTATATAATTTAAAATGCAAATATTTTATTTTTTAAAAACACATGTTTTATTTTCATTCATTGACTGTTCTACATTTTTTTACCATAGATTTAGAAAATAGCACTTTGAATATTATTGTAAATATGTATAGTTGACCTACCTATTCACGAATATAGAATTAATTTTATAAATTCTATATTGCTGTGAAAAATAATTTTCCGTGTAATTTGCTTCAAGTAATTCAAAATAAAAACGATGGGTAAATAATTATTTTTCCTATATTTACGACTGCACCTTTAATTCTCTATCTTTTTCAACAACAAAACAAAATAATCATAACATATATACAATAATTTTAGGCCGTGAATAGAATAGTCATATGTTATTAACAATGAGAAAGAGAGAAAAAACGAGAAAGAGAAATGTGTACAAAAGAAAGAAGTGTCTGGTAATATGTACAATCAACATAATATAAATTAAGAAAAAGGCATCTACTTATCGTGCAACTGAAAGTTGCTGATGGCTTGCGCCATCTATCGGAATAAATATCAACTATTCTCGTTGATTTTTAGTTATTCCAGAATTGGCCAAATACCCATTCTTGATTAATCAAGAAAAGCTAACCACGGACGCGTTTCGGGCTGTTGGCCCTCATCAGCGTGGTGCAAGCTGTGCATTTTGCCATCGGCAACTTTCAGTTGCACGATAAGTAGATGCCTTTTTCTTAATTTATGCACCTTATCCCAGTACAATATCACATTTGTACTATTTTTTCATAATATAAATTATTAGTTTCTTAAAAGATATTTGTTTGCTTCTTAATTCAAAATATATCTACAAAAGGTATTAAATTTAATATACATTTATTTACTGGAAATATAATTACTAACCTGATTATGAGAATATTATACACAGCACTTTGCTGTGTGTATATCGCAACCATACTCTTTCCTCAAAACCTTAGCTTGGTCAGTGGCTGACATTCTAACAGAAGTTGACGTACTAGGTTCCATGGAATGTTGGGCGACTCTACTGAAGCAGCAAGATACATATGTAAATATTTGATGAATATGTTAATTTTTATTTTCTCTTTTTCTCCTTGTTAATATCATACGACTATTCTTTACAGCCTAAACTTATTGTAAATATGCATAGTAGAGGCATATATGTTATGACAACGCAAGTGTTCCTAGGGGGACATAGTGCTTTAAATTGAAATAAATAAGTGCCAAATATTTAGTTGAATCGCCATCTCCAACAAGTTTGTATATTTTATATGCTTTTATTCTTGAACAAATAAATTTGCATATCTACGATATGGTATATTTGAACTAATTTAGAAGCTCTGTGAATTCACGTTAATTAATACTTTATGTAATAATAAAATCGTTTGTGTAAAATTATAGATGAAAATATTATTAAAATATGATTATTTTATATCGTGTGCATTGTATTTTGAAGATTTAGGGTATATGATTTCACATGGCAAATATTTGCATATATTTTAATTAGCATGATAAATTTGATTCGATTAAGTTTAAACAATAAGTAATACGCAAAATATTTGTGGTAATATAAAGTGAAATTTTGATGTTGTCTTTTTTTATTTATCCACATAACGTGTATTTTGTATAAAATATTTTGAAAATGTAATCAGGCAATTTATAAATAGTTACAACTTTCAAATAGAGATGGCGCCACGAGTCCATGTTTTAAATACTTTATAGGCTCTAAGTATAAATACATGTAGTAAGATCCATTGAATAACATAAAGAAATTGTTTGCGTAAATTTTTGAAATTTTATACCAAGTTGATCTTCTGATGATAACAAAGAAGAATTGAAAATGAGACTTAACAGAATGCAGCAACGGAATGAGTCTGCAATCAGGTTTGAGAGGATATTATACATTGTACTTGTACTTTTTGTGCAATAAGGTTGACCCTCTATTGGAAGAAGGGCAAAGAATAAATATTTTAATGAGGGATTAAAATAGTATTATTTTGCCCTTCATTTAAATCCTCCTAAAACTACCTATGAACTCCTTGAGTTTTTATGTCTGTATAGAATAGTTATTTTTAGGTTAGTTACTTTGTCGCTGTCGTGCGTTAACCATGGATGTTCCAATATCTGTTTGCACCAAAGAAGAGTAACGTTCAGTGATCCGTTTTTTTTTTGTGGAAGGGAGGTGTACCAGGGACCGATATTCCTCGAAGACTCTCGGTACAGTACGGGAACAGTGTGTTGCCTCAACTTGAATTGTCACTGGTGAGGAAACGTGGATTCATCATTACAAGCCGGAGAGTAAACGGCAGAGTATGGATAGGAAACATCCAAATTCGCCCTGCAAGAAAAATTTCCAAAGCCAAACATTCACGGTAAAACTGATGCATACAGGTTTTTGGGACTTTCAAAAGATAGTGCTGGAACATTATCAGGAAAGGGGCATAACAATAAACTGTGCACAGTGAGATGCTTACTGACAAGTTGAAGCTTACAATTCGAAGCAAACACTGAGGATTGCTGTCAAAAGATATAATGTTGCACGACAATGCTCATCCACATACTGCTGTCCACACTCTTGAAACGCTTCAGAAACTCAACTTTGAAGTAATGGCTCATCCTCCGTATATTCCTGACCTTGCCTCATCGGATTTCCACCTGTGTAGTTACTCAGATACATTAAGATTCTGTAGATTTACTTCGGATGAAACAGTGAACGAATTCCTTGGCTCGCAGCTCAACCTAATACTTATTTTAAGAGGGTTTCAGGAAGCTTGGACGACGATGGACCAATTGCTTCGAAAAGGGAAGGGCAGAATGTTGAAAGAAATGTATAAGTGAGTTTCCTATTTATATTATAATAAACTTTTAACCACCTTGTGGATAATAGCAGACTCACCCTTGTATTAATATTATATCTCATCCTTCTATTAATCAAATTTGGAGGTTTTGGTGAATCAAACCAAACCTGTAAGGGGATAGATTCTTTCATATTCTTTCAAACCAGATTCGATCCTTTCGGGATCGATTTTGCTACGGGAGCTTCCACGTCTAATATTTTCGAAAATTTAGAGATTAGAGAATTTGAGAAAAGGTAACATTTCTTGATATTATGTTTGCGAAGACTGCGCCTATATCATCTAGCGGTATATCTTCAGATATGGCATGTCAATATGAAATATTGATTATAAAATATTTTAATTGTGTGGCAGTAATTAGATACACAGTCTGTCAGAAGCGAACCATCTCTTGAGCGACTACCTCTCTAACCGACCATTAATCTCTCCGTCGCTGCTCCTTCGGGGGCCATACGGTGGACATCGTTTTGCGGTTGGCCCTCGTCCGGAGCACTTGAAGTCGAGTCAGCCTGTCTGCATCGCCTGCGGCTCCAACAGCCTGTCGCTGGCCCACCGCTACTGGTCCTGCAGCGCCGTTCGCCCTGTCATCCGAGAGGTGTTATCCATCATCGGCCGGCCGCCGGACCTGCAGTCCTGGATCCAGTTGATCTCGAGCACCACGCCATCACCATTTCCTCAGTGACGAAGCTCGCGATCTACGTTTTCTTCGTAGTTCACGAAATGCGTGGTGTCGCTGGAGACCCGCTGGCGATTCTCCACCAAACTCTGAAGTGATGGCAGGGGAGCCATTTACATAATCATTGTACATATAGTATAAATATAATTATTATTTTAAAACCATAGTGCAGACTGTGCAATTTTGCATGTATAAACAAGATATCAATAAAATTATGTTTTCAAAATAGTCTAAACGACCATTTTGAGCGTGTTTCTAACGGAAAATTCTAGTGTATCATGTAGAAGCTGTTAAATAATAAAATGCTATGTAGTTAAAACATGTGGGTTCTATTGGGTTGTCTTTTTATTTTTTGGGGTATTACTTCATTTATGTAAATTGAAAAATGTGGCAAACTTTCGGAGGATCTCCATGCCATTACATACGCTATATAGTTAGGTGGTATATACGTATAATGTGAAGCGCGTTGTATAAATGTTAATCTATTTATGGAAATGCAATGTTTCGATGAATTCTTAGATGAAATACACTTCTCTCAATGGATATACAAAAGCAATACCTGAAAAATATCAACCGATAGTGAAGTTTGGAAATGTTACGTGACTTAGTTGGAACCTTGCCATTGCAGTCAAGTAGGGCATGACGACGTTTCAGAGACTCGTAACGCTCTATTTTAAAATATATATAGAATTCCTTATGTTAATATTCAACTTATAGGAGAATAATAAGCGCTCTATATTTGAATATATTTTCTTGTTCTATCTGTGGCACGATATATCAACATTTAAGGCAATCATCTTTTTTCATAAACTTATTGATCCCCTAATTCTATAAGTTGATGGGCAGTATTCCTGACCAGTTTCCTTTCTGAGGATAGTCTTTGATAGTATTGTTGGATCTTCTATCCGAAATCGTCAATGAACTCCAACCATTTAATTTGTGGTATAATTCTCGCCATCATAGGTTACATATGGCAAAAGTTCCTGGAGTATAAACACATAGATCATCCAAGGTACACACAGTGTAATAACTCTTGCCACTATTAGATATATAAAGCAGGATTTCAGGGAGAGTATAAAAACGCGGATATTCCAAAGAACAGCGTAATACCCTGTAGTATAATTCATGCCTTCATAAGTTATATAAGGCATGAGTTCCTGGAAAGTAAAAACAGGTGGATAATATCCAAAAGACAGCATAATCATCCGCAGTATAATCCATGCCATCAAAATGTATATAAGACAAGAGTTCAAAGTGAGTATAAAAACATGGATAATTCAAGGGCCAGTGTAAAATTCATGCCACCATAAGGTATATTACCTAAGAGTCATTGGAGAGTAAAAAAACATGGATAATCTAAAATAGAGTGTAATACATCGTCATATAATTCATGCCACCAAAAGGTATATAAAGCAAGAATTCTTTGAGAGTTTAAAAACGTGGTAATACAAAGGACAGTGTAATTATTCGTAGCATAATTCATTCCAGCATAAGGTATATAAGGCAAGAGTATCTTGAGAGTATAAACACATGGATAATCCAAGAGATGGTGTAATAATTACTAACATAATACATGCCATCATTAGGTATATAAAGCAAGAATTCCGGAAGAGTGTTAACAGATGGATAATCCAAGGAATAATGTGTTAACCTGTATTATATATATATATAACTGTAGTATAATAATGCCGCCATTAGGTATATAAGGCAAAGGTTCCGGGTGGGTGTAAGCACATAGATAATCCAAAGAATAGTATAATTTATGCCGTCATAAGGAATATAAAGCAAGAGTTCCAGGAGAATATAATCACATGGATAATCCAAAGGACAGTGTAATCACCCGTGCCCACACAGGTAGTCATTATCAGCGGTATGGCTCCGGAAATTTCTGTCAACAACTTATCCCTGACATCCTGTCGACAGGGAATATATTCACTGAGAATTCAAACTTGTTTGATTCCTATTTCTAGTTTCCATTCTACAAATATATCTCATTTGAGATACTCACTATGAAATAACGTTGGTAATATACGCAGTATGAGGTAGTCTAAAGAAAGCAAAGACTTCTCGGGAGAGGAAGAATGTAAATATCTAGCTAGGTAATTTCTATAGAAGTTTGTAAGACGGATGGAGAAGGGTAACTATTAATGATAAGATGAAATCAATGCTGACTGAATACACCATCAACAAAAGCTTTTCATTAAGACATTTGTCTTACATAGTCTTGTTCCGGAGTTCAAGAAAAAGTACCAGCAAGAAAAATGCCATCAGAAATATAGTCCTGGTGGAGAAACATAACATTCATTTTATATTTTAATAACTTTTTCTAATTATATTCTCATATTTTCTGTAGTGTAAGACTGGTAGTGTAAGTAGACATATCGATCTCATAGGTCAACGACTAGAGGTAATTTTTAACGTACTTTAATGATACTATAGGGCGACTTGTCCTTGTCTCAATCCGATAGTCAACAAATATATAACTGGATGAATACAATGATATTTGATCAAGGTCTTCTTTTTGGTTTATATAAATTCTACAATGCCGCAGTCACCGTTCGGAGAAGATAAATAGAATCACTGAATGTCGTGGTTCATTTGAATAAGAAGGCAAAGACTAAAACGTGGCTGATTCCACTCCGTTTCAGTGATACGTTAACCTTAACATATGCACGGAAGAACGTGTGGTCACTGTGCATGCGTCGGACCTGTAGGCTGTTGTTGGGTTCTGCCTGGAGTATAGGAGCTTCATCTATGCTTTCTTTCTTCCTATGGTAAAAATGTATAAGACCGGTGGTCTTAATAAAGCTGTATGTGTGTGCTTTAGTAATAGGCATGTGAGGCAGTTAATTAATAATGTAGATTCTAGTCAAGCATAGATCACACGCAATAACCAACCGATAAACCTTTCACCCAATAACAATAGTGGCCGTCGATTATTCCACACTTAGGCTGTCCCTGAGAACATTTTATTTTAACAAAGGTGAGGGACACATCACGGCTTGCGACACCCTTTCCACTCCATTCTGGAGAGTTGGCAACATGGCTACCGTAAATTATATTTGAACATTATACTGAGCGTAGCAGCTAAATTGGAACTAACTTTTGGCATACCATTAAAAATTTCATAAATTAATATAAAAAGAAAGGTTTTTGGATTCAAATTATTTTGAATTCGATTCCAATTTTAGTGTACCATGTGTACAAAGATTACATATATTTTACAACGGAGAAATTATCAATTTGTACTGTGTACCTCTTGTTGACAATATAGCTACTTCACAACTTTCACGCATAGATTTTTAATTATTAGGGTTTTCTGATAGATGATTGCGCTAAATGCTACTGCCGACTTTTTAAAGGTTCAATCCTTGTTTTTAATTCTTTTTCTGCACAGTCTTTTCGTATTTGAACCCACACGCTAAGCATTTTCAAGTGAATTTAAATCTAGCAAATTAGATGACTATTATATTGTTGCGTTTATAGTTGACAAAGAATAACTTCCATGGGTACAAAAGATCTTTAGAACTTTATTTAAGCCTAATCGATAAAATAATTACAGAAGAGGGCAAAACATAGAACAAAAATAAAGAAAACAGCAGTTACAACTCATCAACTGCAACACGGTGAGGGAAAGCAGAAGCAGAATAGGAGACAGAAGTTCGTAGAACCTTCTAGAATCTTCCAGGAAGTACACCGGCGTCGGTGGTAAGCAGCAGTCCGACCTCTTGAGACAGCAGCTTGCTTGGAGTACACCACGTAGCTTCGTTCTTCTTCCCTTATCATTATCCTTTTCTTTCTTCTTCTCATCTTCCTTTCCCCGGCATTAAGTTACACATCCCTATATATCCAGGAATAGATATTTTCAGAACGGTCATGGTTGGACAGCCAATCAGAAAGCCACCAGTACCAAGCCTTGCGCAATCGCTTTAGATTGGCCAATCACTTGTCTTCCGCTTTTTCTACATTGTTCTTAAACGTTCTAGAAATTTATCTCTCCATTCTGAAATGTGCTTTTCTTTCTATTTAACATTGCCCCCTCCTTAGGACTGATCGTCCCGAACAGTCCATTGTTCTGGAACAGTACCCCTGAAGGGTGCTAACCGGTTGTAGTGCACTACTTTGGGTTTAGACGTCGGGGTTTACTGAATTCGATAGATGACATCATTGAGGCACTTGATGATATTGTAGGGTCCTTCCTACTGATACTGAAGTTTAGGAGAAAGTCCTTTCTTCCGTTGAAGATTATGAAGCCAAACTATTTCACCCTCTTTGAAAGTCTTGTTGGAAGTCTTGACGTTGTGCCTGTCCATTTTATCACTGGAAACGTGAATATTTTCTCTTGCCCACTAGTGAATGGTCAGCATCCTTTCTTCTAGGTAAGAGTTGTATTCATTAGTGTTTTCGAAGGTTTCTTCTGAAAGACCAAGGATCACTCCGTTGTTTTACTTTTCGGGGGCAAGTTGGAGAAATGTGATCAAGGGATCCACAAGTCCAGCAGCAACCCCATCTTCTTTAAGGCTTATCCTTAGAGTTATCTGGACAGTTTTCCTTATTTGGCCATCTTTTTAACATTTCCAGCAACCTGTATCACGGCGCTGTTTTACTCTTCGGGGGCAAAATGGAGACATGTGATCATGGGCTCCACAGGTCCAGCAGCGACCCTTTTCTTTTTCTGGATTATTCAATTTAACTCGTCTAGCCTCGCAATAACTTCCTCTTGAGGCTTGTTGGGCAGCTTCATACTTCATGGCTTGGACCAGGGTTTCTTGTAGAGTAGTCGCACTTTATAGTCTTGCAAACTTCTGGGTCTCAGGGTCTCAGATGGCATCAATAAACTGGTGTTGGGCCATAAAATCATGTATTTCAGACGGGCACGTTGGAAAGGTTAATCTTGCCAAGCTTCGGATGTCGTGGGCCAAATCCTGAAAACTTTCTTTCTTATCTTGTAGTCTATTCTTGAACTTCACCACATGAAGCTTTTGATAGTGTTCTTCTCCATATCGGGAATCCAGAGCGTCAATCAGAGTTGAAGTCTAGGCGGAGTTATTCCGGAATCATCTGGAGAACTTCCACTGCAGGTCCACGAAGTGCAGCAGCCAAAAAGCTTGTTTTATCTCTAACGTTCCATCCGTTCGTTTGGGCAACCACATCGAACTAGGTTTTGAACGAGGTCCATGATCATTGTCATTCAAATGTAGGAACTTTGACAAGATGTCTACCCGGAGTTCTTGGATGACCCGTTTCCACAGCAGCAAGTCTCGGTTTTAAAGATGTCATTTCTTTATTCATTTCTTCTTTTACAGAGGAGATTTCATCTTCTAAGCATTTTAACTTAAGTCTCAGGCTTGCTTTTAGCTCTTGATGTTGAGCTTGAAGAGCTTCACGAGTTTCTCGGTTTTGAGCTTGAAGAGCTTCACGAGTTTCTTGGTTTTGAACTTGAAAAGCCTGGTTTAGAGCTTCACAAGTTTCTTTATTTTGAGCTTGAAGAGATTCACGAGTTTCTTTATTTTGAGCTTGGATCGCTTTCAATATTTCTTCCATAAATTATTCAGGCCTCACCTAAAGATTCCACTTCTGACACCAAATTGTTGCGTTGTTGGTTGACAAAGAATAACTTCCGTGGGTACAAAGGATCTTTAAGACTTTATTTAAGCCTAATCGATAAAATAATTACCGAAGAGCGCAAAAATAAAACAATGATAAGGAAAACAGCAGTTACAAACTCGCCAACTGCAGCACGGTGAGGGAAAGAAGGAGCTGAAAAGGAGACAGAAGTTCGTAGAACCTTATAGAATCTTCCAGGAAGTACACCGGCGTCGGCGGTAAGCAGCAGTTCGACCTCTTGAGACAGCAGCTTGCTTGCGCCACGTAACTTCGTTCTTCTTCCCTTACCGTTATTATTTTCTTTCTTCTTCTAATTTTCCTTCCCCCCCCCCCCCCCCCCGGTATGAGTTACACATCCCTATATATCCCGGAGTAGATCTTTCCAGAACGGTCATGGTTGGTCAGCCAATCAGAAAGCCACCAGCACCAAGCTTTGCGCAATCGCTTTAGATTGGCCAATCACTTGTCTTCCGCTTTTCTACATTATTCTTAAACGTTCTAGAAAATTCTATCTCTATTCTGGAATGTTCCTTTCTTTCTATGTAACAATATGTATCAATTTTATGAATATCTAGCAAATTTTGATGCACTTGGAGTTGTGATCTGATGCTAGATCGAGCTGTAATTTGAAGCTTGAGATATTTTAGCTATTTCAACCCTTTCATTTTGTTCATTTAGAAACTCTCTTTTGTAATATTAATTTTGTAATTAGAGATTCGAAATTTCCATCAAAAATTAAAAGGCTCTCAAGTGTCCAGTTAATTTCATGCAAGCTGTAATCATAATTCCTCTAAGGCAATAAATTACTTTTTGTTTTATTATTTATGATTTCTTGCTTTCCCCCATGAGTGTGAATAATAAAAACTAAAGAAAAAGCACGCACAAATCACTGAAGATGACCTTTAAGAAATATATGTTCTTTCCTGAAATGTTTTTTACCATTCAATTTTGCGATTTTTTTAGAGACATTTAAAAGAGGCTCTACCTTTGAAAACACGTTTATATTTTCATATCCCTTAATCTTGTACAATATTACTAATATACAGACATTCACAGCTCAAATTTTTACAACTCTGTTATATTTATTTATAAACAATTAAAAACGATTTTTTAAAAAATAATTCTCACTATATATTGAGATAAAGATTCTCCGTTGAATATCCTTTTCTGCTGTGTATTTTCATGTCTATCAATTATTAATTTCACAATTTTTATTCTCTTCATCAATCACTTTCGCAAAACAAGATTCTGTGATAGGAGGTACAGGGGTGTTAGTACAAAATGTTGGGGTCAAAACATCAGCAAGAAGATAATCAACATCTAGTGGTAAGCAAAAAACATTGTGGGCTTATAACCTGGCAGAGAGAGAGAGAGAACAACATCAAGATGTTAGAAAGAAGAATCTGAAGGATAGCATCACACCAAATAGAGGTTACAATTTCATCTAGGTTATAGAACAAGAACAAAGGTTTATGTAATATAAAGGGGTGATTACAAATTCTAATGGTTACGGCTACCATATCTGGAGTTATCACAAATATCTGAGGGTCATATAGGAGTTAGCACTACAACATCTAAGGATTAACACTACAACATCTAGGGGTTAGCATTATAACATATATAGGTTATCACTACAACATATATAGGTTATAACTACAATATCTATAGGTTAGCACTTCAACATCTATGGGTTATCACTACAACATCGATAGGTTAGCACTACAAAATCTAGGGGTTAGCACTTCAACATCTAGGGGTTATCACTAGAACATCTATAGGTTAACACTACAACATCTAGGGGTTATCACTAGAGAATCAAGAGGTTATCACTACATCATCTATAGGTTATCATTACAACATCTATAGGTCAGCACTACAACATCAATATGTTTTCACTACAACATCAATAGGTTATCACTACAACATCTATGGGTTATCAGTACAACATCAATAGGTTATCACTACAACATCTATAGGTCAGCACTACAACATCAATATGTTTTCACTACAACATCAATAGGTTATCACTACAACATCTATGGGTTATCAGTACAACATCAATAGGTTATCACTACAACATCTATGGGTTATCACTACAACATCGGTAGGTTAGCACTACAACATCTAGGGGTTAGCACTACTACATCAATAGGTTATCACTACAACATCAATAGGTTAGCACTTCAACATCTATAGGTTAGCACTACAACATATAGGGGTTATCACTACAGAATCAAGAGGTTATCACTACATCATTTATAGGTTATCACTACATCATTCATAGGTTAGCACTGCACCATCTAGGGGTTATCACTACAACATCTAGGGGTTATCACTACAACATCTATAGGTTAGCACTACAACATCTATAGGTTATCACTACAACATCTATAGGTTAGCACTACAACATCAATAGGTTAGCACTACAACATCTAGGGGTTAGACTACAACATCAATAGGTTATCACTACAACATCAATAGGTTATCACTAAAATATCTAGGGGTTAGCACTACAACGTTAATAGGTTATCACTATAAAATCAATAGGTTAGCACTAAAATATCTAGAAGTTAGCACTACAACATCAATAGGTTAGCACTACAACATCTAGGGGTTAGCGCTACAACATCTATAGGTTATATCTACAACATCAATAGGTTAGCACTACAACATCTAGGGGTTAGCGCTACAACATCAATAAGTTATCACTACAAAATCAATAGGCTAGCACTACAACATCTAGGCGTTAGCGCTACAACATCAATAGGTTATATCTACAACATCAATAGGTTAGCACCACAACATCTAGGGGTTAGCAGTTCAACATCTATAGGTTAGCACAACAACATCTAGGGGTTAGCAGTTCAACATCTATAGGTTATCACTACAACATCTAGGGGTTAGTGCTACAACATCTACAGGTTAGCACTACAACATCTAGGGGTTAGCGCTACAACATCAATAAGTTATTACTACAAAATCAATAGGCTAGCACTACAACATCTAGGCGTTAGCGCTACAACATTTATAGGTTATATCTACAACATCAATAGGTTAGCACCACAACATCTAGGGGTTAGCAGTTCAACATCTATAGGTTAGCACAACAACATCTAGGGGTTAGCAGTTCAACATCTATAGGTTAGCACTACAACATCTAGGGGTTAGGACTACAGCATCTAGGGGTTAGGACTACAGCATCTAGGGGTTAGCAGAACAACATATATTGGGTTTAGCATTGTAACATCTGAAGTTTAACCGTGCAACATCTAGGGGTTAGCACAGCAACATTAAGGGATTAAAACTGCAGAATCTAAGGGTTACAACTGCAATATATAGTGGCTTGCTCCACAAGATCCTGGGGATAGTACAGTAACATCTAGAGGTTATTACTGTAACATATAGGGGTTAACACATCAACATCTAAGAGTTAGCATTGCAATCTCTAAGGTTTATCACTACGACATCTCTTTTTTAGGGCATCACTCTAACATATAAAGGTTACCATGCAATATCAATAAGTTAACAAAACAACAAATAGGTGTTTTTACTAAAACATTTATGGGGTAGCGCTACAAAATCTATGAGTTACACCTCAACATCTGGGTGTTACCACAGCAAAATTTAAGGATTAGCATATCAATATCTAAGAGTTATCACTACAACATATAAGAGTTATCAATGCAGCATATAGGGCTTATCACTACAATATCTTGGGGTAGTAAAGAAAAATACATGGACGAACACTATTACATCTAGGGGTTGACCTACAACATCTAGGAATTAGCGCAGAAACATTTAGGAGTTAGCGCAGCAACATTAGGGGTTAATACTACAACATATAAGTGTTAGAATCACAACATCTATGGGTTAGCACAGCAACATTTCAGGGTTGGCAAAGCAACATCAAGGGTTTAGCGAACAAGATCTAGGGTTTAGCACAGTGACATATAAGGGTTAGCACATCAACATCTATATGTTAGCACAATTACATCTAGGGATTATCAGAAAAGCATCTAAGAGTTATCACTACAACATATAGGAGTTAGTACCTAATATTCTCTAGGTTAGCACTGCAACATATATACTGGTTAGCACTAAGACATCTTGGGGTTAGCACTACGGCATCTAGAGGTTAGCACAGCAACATAAAGGGGTTATCACTACAACATCTGGGCTCTCCAAACAACATATACGGATCTTCACTACACCATCTACGGGTTATCACTACAATATCTTGGGGTTAGTACAGAAACAGCTAAGGGTTAACACACTAACATATAGAGGCCAAGACTACATTAAGGGGATTGTACAGAAGCATCCAGAATTCAGCACAGGAACATCTAAGGGTTATAGCTACAACATATAGGGGTTAGTTCAGCAACATCTAGGGGTTACCGCTACAAGATCTCCGGGTTAGCACTGCAACAAATGGCGGTTAGCACAGCAACATTCAGAGTTTATCACAGCATAATATAGAGAAGTTATCACTACAACCTAAAGGACTTAGTACACAGCAACACCTACGGGTTAGCACTACAAATATCTAGGGGCTGATACTGCCACATTTAAAGGTTAGCACAGAAACATCAGAAACATCTAGGGGTTAGTATAGAAATACCTTGAGTTATCGCTACATCATCTACAGGTTAGCACCGCCACATATAGGGGAGAGCACTTCAACATATAGGGAGATTCGCACAGAAAAATTTTGAGTTTAGAAACTCAAGATTTAGGGGTTAGCAAAGCAACAAGACGAAAAAATTTCTATCCCCCAATCACATAAAATTAAATACCATTTTCATCCAGTAAACATATGAAATACTTATTCTTTTAAGTAAATAGACCAAATACCTGTACCCGCCAATAATAAAAAAGAAATAACCGTTATTTTAAGTGAAGATACTAAATTCCTATTTCTTCCTGTAAAGAGACGAATAACCTGTTCTCTCCAGTAAAGGTTTGATGTACCTGATCCATCCAGTAAAAACGCAACACCCCATTTTCAAATAGTAAAAATATAAAATATCAATGTCATCCAATTACAAGAGTTAATATCAAATATATATAATATTGAGATGAAATAAAAGTTTATATAGTAACAACACACAAAATACCAGTTTCATCCAGGTTGAGCAAGAAGGAATATCACTTTTATACAGTACTAGACGAATGACCCGGCTTCGCCCGAAAATTCCCCCGAGTGCAATTTCCTTCATATTGAAAGTACATCAAAATTAAATAGTAGAAGTGCCATAGAATAGCAATACAGAAGTAACATATGAATCATAGGCAAAAATATTTATATTAGTGTTTAGGTATTTGATTTAATTATTTTTTGCAATCCATTTAGTTGTTTCAAAATCAATATATTTTAAATAAATGTCAGCTTTCCACCCAACCCCCGAGGTACCCGCCCCAGCGCATTAACCCTTGAAATTGCCTGATTGAGTGACTGCGATGCCTATCTTCTCAGTAAGAATAAGAAAATTTAGGTCTATAAAAATTGATCCAAAATACTGGATGTAAATATTTCTGTAAAAAATAAAAGAGCACATGGAAATTAGGCAAACATATGTGTTTGCTGATGACTGCGACTACATTTTAAACGATATTTTCAAAGAGATAAAAAACAAAGGACAGAACATAAATTAATAAAAATTACGAAAGCCATTACGAGGTGTGTTCAAAAAGTATCGCGACTTTTGTGTTTTTTCAAAAATTATTTATTTATTCATGAATACCTATTTTGTCCCCTTCAAAGTAATCCCCATGAGATATTATACACTTGTGCCAACGGTTTTTCCAATCTTCGAAGCACTTCAAAAAATCATTTAAAAAAAATCTTTTCAGCTCCTCCTTCGATGCCGTCTTTATCTCGGTAAGCGTAGCGTAACGTCGTCCTTTCATGGGCCTCTTCAGTTAGGGAACAAGAAAAAGTCACAGGGGGCCAGATCTGGGGAATACGGTGGATGCGGCATCATTAGTGTGTTGTTTTTGGCCAAAAAGTCGCGCACAAGCAACGATGTGTGAGCAGGGGCGTTATCGTGGTGCAAAAGCCAATTTTTGTTCTTCCACAAATCCGGGCGTTTCTGGCGGATTGCTTCGCGCAAATTGCGCATAACTTGCAGGTAATATTCCTTATTGACCGTTCTACCCTGTGGCAAGAACTCATGATGCACCACGCCCCTGCAATCAAAGAAAACTGTCAGCAAAACTTTCACATTCGACCGAACTTGGCGCGCTTTTTTCGGTCTTGGTTCGTGCGGCAGCTTCCATTGAGATGATTGAGCTTTGGTTTCCACGTCATAACCATAAACCCACGCTTCGTCACCAGTTATTACCCTCTGGAGCAAATTTGGGTCGTCGCGGACAGAGTCCAACATCTCATTAGCAATGTTCATGCGATGCTGTTTTTGGTCGCAATTTGGCAATTTTGGTACCAATTTCGCGGCGACCCGTCTCATGCCCAAATCATTGATAAAAATCGAATGGCACGAGCCAATCGATATGTTTAGGTCCTCAGCAACTTCTCTAACGGTGATTCGACGATTAGCCAATATCATTTTCTCCACTTCATTAATTTTTTCGTCTGTTTTTGAAGTGCTCGCGCGTCCTGCACGCTCTTCGTCGTTCACATCTTCTCGGCCTTCTGATAACATTTTGTACCACCGATAAACGTTGCTTCAGTCCAAGGTAGCTTCTCCGTATGCCACAGTCAACATTCGGAATGCATCCGCGCACTTAATTTCGTTTTTCACACAAAATTTGATACAGGTTCTTTGATCCATTTTTTAATAGGTAAAAATCGAAGACGATCCAAAACACCTGCAAGCAAAGCAGCTGTCAACAATTCAGTGAACATTCAAAATGGCCGAGCTTGTCGGCATAAGTGAGAGACATGAGTACCAACATAAAGCCACAAAAAGATCGAAATTCGAATATACGTAACCCGCGAAAATTCAAAAGTCGCGATACTTTTTGAACACACCTCGTATTTACATACAGTAATGCTAATTTTGTAAAGTTTTTTAAAATTGAATTTTGTGCACTTACCGTTACTTAGTTAGTAATATAAATTTCTCTCTCAATACTCAACACTTTTGTAAAAAGAGGTAAAAGTCGTATAGAAAGACATTTCAAAAAAGTACGCAAGCAACTTGAAAAAAAAAAAAAAAAGGTGAACGCTCATTGGTCGCTTAATTGGCCTGATGTTGTTACTTCGCCTCGTATTTACTCCGCGTAAAAAAGAGACGAAAATCATCATTCTCTCCAATGAACGGACGAACTACACGTTCACTTCAGAGAAAAAACGTAATACACGTTCCTTTCAATAAAAGGAAGAAATATCTGTTCTTTCCAGTTAAGAGACGAAATATATTTTCCCTCCTGTAAATATAGAAATTCCTTTTTTCGGAATAAATAAATTATTAGTTGTGATATACTAAATACTTGATCCATAAGGTAACAGGACGAAAAACTATGTCTACACAGTAACACACACAAAATAGGAATATCCATTTATTCTAGTAACAAGTGAAATATACTTGTCCCATCTAGAAAGAAGACCAGTTTCAAAGAGATAATAGACGAAATACTAGTTTCAAAGAGTATAACGGCAAAATTTTAGTGTGTTATCCATTAACAAAAATAATTAACAGTTTCATAAAGTAACACGCGAAATAAAAGTTCCATAACAAATGAATACTTGTTTTATTCAGTGAAATACTTGTTCTTTCCTGTAAAATAGCAGAATACCAGTGTTGTCCATTATCAAAAGGTAATGTCAGTTCCATATATTAACCAAACGAAAATATGATACTTGACGTAGCAAACGAAACACCTGTTCTATCTAGTAAAATGAAAAATACCCACCTGTTTCATCTCCAATATCAAAATGAAATACCATTTTCATTTAGGTACAATAAGAGATAACAGCTAAATCTAGTTATACTCTAAGAGAAATACCAGTTTTAAGAAGTAAAAAGCTTTAATAAGAGTTTTACACAGTAAAAAAATGCCAGTTTGAATTAGTAACAAAATAAGAATCTGTATCTTCCAGAAAAAAATCTAAATACTTGTTTGAACAAGTAAAAATACATAATGCCAGTGTTATCCAGAAACAAGAGGTGATACCAATTGCATACCATTACAAGACGAAATACAAGTTTTGTACAGTAAATAGCCAAACTATAAGGTTTATACAGTAAAACAAGAAGGAATAAAGTATTTTTAAGAAAGACGTAGAATGATTTTCCAATTAGTGAAAAGACTAAATATCAATTACATCCATTATCAAGAAATAATACCAATTTTATAAATTTACAAGAGGAAAATCCAATTCCATACAGTATATTAAAGGCATTAACGCGTAATACGTGATTCCCTTAATGAAAAACGAAATACCTGATTTATAGAGTAATCAGGAGAAATGCAAATTCCATACAGTAATAGGCTATAATACCTATTCTCATCTAAAGCAAAATACAATACCTGTTCCATCCAATAACCAATCGAAATACAATTTATGTACAATAAAACCGAAATATTATATATAAAAGAATAAAAAAATAAAAAATTGAATATTTTTTCCATTGCAGTAAGGGCAATAGAAATTGTTTAATTTCAAAAAGAATCTTACGCGTCTAAAATGGTTTTGAATTTTGATAACGGATGGCGCGCTAGTGCATCATAAAAGAAGGTAATAACAGTTTTTTACTAGTAAAAAGACGAAATACATATTTCATACAGTAATAAGCCGAACTACCATTTAAATATAATAACAAAACGAAAAACCAGTTTATACAGTAATAAAGTTTCATCCAAAAGGACGAAATACTTGTTCTCTATAGAATTGAAACGAAATACTTGATTCATCCAATCACAACACAAAATACTATTTTCATGCAGTATAAAAAGACGGAGTACCTGCTCTTTACACTAAAGAGAGAGAGAGAGAGACGAAATACTTGCATCATCCATTAAAAAGGCGAAATACCTGTTCCCTCTAGTAAAATGACGAAATTCATTTTGTGTCTAGCAAAGAGACAAATTACTTGCTCTCTCCAAAAGAGAAGAAATACCTATCCAAACAGTAAAAATCTGAAATATCAGATCTTTCCAATAAAGATATGAAATAACTGTTCCAAAGAGTAAAAAAAGATGAAATACCAGTGTTGGAGTTTATTTTGATTGTTACTCTGTGTAAATGTTTTATTATATTTGACCAGGAGTGCCTGGTCACGTGTGTGTGTTTGATTGTATATATAGTGTGCTTGGAAATAAAATGTGTGTTAAGTTGAGCTTTGTGAGACTGGTGACTTCACAATAGTTAGAGCTCGGAGAGCACGCTTCATTTTAGGACAAGACCTCGGCGCTGACTATACCTCTAGGCAGAAGAGTGAGCATCAGAGAACCAGCCAGAAGAAGATTGGCTAACAACCAGTGTTTCCCAGTAACAAGAGAAAATACCAATTCCATACAGTAGCAAGACGAAATACAAGTTATATGTAGCAGCACAAAATGTATAATAACAGTTTTACACAGTAACACCAGAGGGAATACCTGTTTCCTCTTGTAACAGGAGGTAAAAGTAGTTTCAGATTTTTTCAAGACGTTATATGCACATTTAAAATGCAGCAGCAAGACGAAATACTAGTTTAACTTAATAAAAGGACGAAATATCTGTTCCATACAGTATCAAGATAAAATTATGTGTTATCTAGTAATAAAATATATTCTTGTTTCATGCAGGATATCAAGACGAATAAATGTTCTATACAGTAGCAAGCCGAAATACTTATACAAAATAAAACACCTTATCTATCCAATTTTTGACAAAAAGCCATTTTCACACAGTTCAAAGAGAAAAAACAAGAGAGTAACCAGAAATACTAATTACTTCCAGTAACAAGACGAAAAAATCGTTCCGTGGAGAAAAAATACGAAATGCGATTTTTAAACAGAATTAAGACGAAATATCAAAGTGAACGAGTAAATACAAATTTCATCCAGTAATAAGACAAAATATACCTGTTCTCTCCAGGAAAACTATGCTTGTTCCATACAATATCAAAGTGAAATAACAATTATTTTTCTGTGTAAAATATATTGATCTCAATTAGATGAAAAATACCTGTTAACTTACTTTTAGTTAATAGGCTAATCCCTTAATAGAATGTTCAAATCTAAAAGCTTGAGGGATGAGTTTCTTTTGCAAATAAATTTAATTTTGAAGGGCGCGTTGCCCGAGAGAGAGAGAGAGAGAGAGAGAAAGCTCGAAATAAATTTATTTGCAAAAGAAACTCATCCCTCAAGTTTTTAGATTTGAACTTACTTTTAGTTAGTTAGACGAAATAATCTTTCTTTTTAGTGTGAAGATACCTGCTCTCTCTCTTCAGTAAGGATATAAAATATCTATTGTGTATGTGTGACAAAACCAACTAAGTTTATGAATCAATCAGAAATACTAGGATAATTACTGTTCCTTTATGTATAAAGATGAAATGCTTGTTTCAAACAACAAGGCGAAATATAAGTGTCATCTTTGAACAAGACGAAATAACAATAACATACTGTAAAAATTAAATGCGTGTTCTATTCCACCCAAGACGCAATACCGTTTTTCAAACTGGTTTTCAGCCAGTAGCAAGCCTAACTACCAATTTTAAATAGTTATAAGACAAAATACACGAGTCATTCCGTCACATGAAGAAAAACCAATGTCATCTAGTCACAACCCAAAATAGTAATTCCATCCAAAAACACGACTAAACACGATGGCGTTTAAAAAAAGTGCCTTCTTGGAAGACTCATAATTATTCAAAAGCACTTGAGGTTTTAAAAACTTAAATATTTGACCTTCATTGCATTCTATTAATTATAAATACTCCATTCTAAAATAAATATGCACTATAAAATAACATCCTCACTTATATACAAAACCATCGTATTATGATATTAATAAAAAACTGAATTGTAAGGTTCAGTTATAAATGCAGCATATAATGATATCTCAAATGTAAATTTGAGATTATTTCATTGAACGAGTAGACTATATATATTTAAATATCAGAAAATATCTCAACCCACAGCTTGCCTCAATCGGATTCCTCGACATAATTCTATGAAATGTTCTACAGGCTGTCCTGCTGGAAATATCGCAAAAAAAAAGAAAGAACAGTAGTTCATAAAATTACAGTTTCTCAACAAATAATTATGGATTTTTTTATAACGATTAACTGAAGGACATTTAACTCAAATCTGTCTGGGATTTGTACAGTAACACAACTACCTCATTAAAACTTTAAAATGTCAAATGTGCTGAGAGGAACATCATTCTGTTCGAGTTTGTCAAACCAAATTTATCTAAAGTGTGCAAATTGGGAAGAAGGCGCACACAACTATCAGGTTTGTCCGTGGGTATCGATATCACAGCAAAATCAGCCTAAATACCCTAGACAACATCACATTTCTAATATTACATTTTATTAATCAACCAGGCGCTATATTGAAATATTTACGCCTATTACAGAGGAAACAAACAAATTAGAACTTAAAATTAAATATAGATAAATAATTCTTCTTGAATTGAATTAGACGAAAAACATGGTGAAGGAAGACGAGTTTCTTTTATTGATGCATAGGTGCAAGCTTTCGGGTAAAAACCCTTCAACAGGCAAGCAATGAAGTGCGACTTATAAGAACTATGGTACAAATGGTAGGAAAAAAAAAATATATATAAAGGAAAGTTTTTAAACTATTTATAAATTAACTTTTATAAATAGTTTTAAAAAACTTTTTCCTTTATATATATATATATATATATATATTTCTTCCTACCATTTGTACCATAGTTCTTATAAGTCGCACTTCATTGCTTGCCTGTTGAAGGGTTTTTACCCGAAAGCTTGCACCTATGCATCAATAAAAGAAACTCGTCTTCCTTCACCATGTTTTTCGTCTAATTAAAATTAAATATTTACAAATTTACGTGTATTATTCGAGAAATCTAATAAATTTATATAGACAAAGTGGCAGATATAAGAGTTTTAAGTGATTTAGATCAGGGAACAAACATCCATTTAAAACACCTTCTCTGGAAATGTAACAGAATCCGATGAATGAGATTTTCTTCTATTCAGAATACAATTTATTTGACGCTTATATAATTTCTCAATTTAATCTCTACCTGCAATATTCACTGACCTTAATATTAGAAATAGGACAGCCAGAATTACGGTAAAGGAACTGTATGCCTTCATATATATTTAGTCAACTAGTGAGATAAAGGACAAATACTTTCATATTTTCCATTTCATTAATATGCTGAAACATATAAGGACATCCTGAAGATTTTTATGAAATTCTCAAAATTAAAAATTATTTTTAAGTGAATTATCTTCCATAAAAATAATGAATATTTGACTCTATAATAATTAATAAAAACCTATAATATTAATTTAAAATGATGTTTATCTGATCAAAAATGAATTATTTACGTATATTCTTTCTCTCTCTCTCTCTCTGATTGGTCAATCTTTATCAAAATACTAAATTACAATTTATCTTTTATACCTTGATGAAGTTTTCCATATACTACCTAAAAACTATTAGTTTATAAATAAATTTTGGTGGAATATATGTGCACTTTCACATAAAGATATTTTTATAGATTGTTCTCTTTCATAAAAAATAAAATACAGCAAGCTCTCTGCGGTTGACAGTATAAGTAATAACATGATCAAAAGTGCCTTTCCAAAATTTTTACCATTATTATGCGATTTATTTAATAAATGCATTCACTTTGGATACTGTTTTATACAAATGCTCTTTATTTGTCCGGATAAAACTATATAAGCAAAAGTCGTTTTAGTTAACAAGACTATCCCTATTCTCCTCTCGCTCGACTGGCACACACGCTCTATATATAGCTGGCACAAATAGGTTATAACAACTATGCAAATCGTGCCAAACATGCCACGAGCAAATATGCAAAGAGCAAACATGCAAATATACTACACACCTGCTCACATCCCCCTTTTTAAGATCTGTGATATATACATATACATTACAAACTTTAAATGCACAGTATAATCAACAATGAAGGCGATCCACGGGTTTAACAATTCGTCCACCCCGTGTTCTTATCTGGCCCTCATCTGAGTCGCCAGAGGGATAATCCACAGCTGGGGTCTTTTCATTTTTAACCAGTTCCTCCATGTCCCTAGCTCCGCAGCGTCGATCATATCTGGATTTCATATCCCTTCTCCTCCTCTCCTCCTTTCTTTTCAGGGTCTGAGAGTCCACCAACCTTGGATTAAGATTCTCTGGTGCAATTGGCAAGGTCGTTCGGAGTTTACGTCCCATGAGAAGCTCAGCAGGGCTGCAACCGTTCTCCAAAGGGGTCGATCGACACTCCAGTAGTCCAAGCGATGGGTCTTGATTTTTCTTGAGGATCAACTTAGCAATTTTCACACCTGCTTCTGCCGTCCCATTGCTCTGCGGGAATCTAGGACTTGAAGCAACATGTGTGAATCCGTACTGCCCTGCGAAATTTGGTACCCGTCGAGGAGCATGCACAGCATATGGGTTTGCTCCAGGTTTCAATTTGATTTCGTAAGGGCTTCCGATCTGTCCCATTCCTTCAAATACTTCGGGGAATTCCTTGATCGGGTCAATTTTCGTCGCAACCACTTCAATTCGCCTCGCCAGGTTCAAGAGCTCACATGCCCGGCGACTCAGAAGAGGTTCACTCAAACGACGAATGACATAAATCCTCTCCTTGATTTCATAACTGCCATTTCGCAGCGTTGACACAAACATACCCACAGTCTGAAGTTCGGAAAATTCAGCAGCTCTAAGGTTGATGTTACTCTCTACCAGTCGTTGCTGTCCCATTATCGTCTTGAAGAGACACAGAGGAACACATGTAACATCCGCCTGGGAGTCGAGCTTGAACTTCACCTGTTTCCCGTTCACCTGGATTTCTGCTGTCCATCGCCTCCTGCACTTGCCTTCATCATCATCGAGATTAGATGAATCCTCTACAGCTGAGACACCCAGGAGAAAATCAATTTCTTCATCCAGTTCAGAAACAGCTTTGACTTTCGCAGTCTTCGCCTGCTTATCTGGGCAGCTATTTGCAAAATGGCCAGTTTTCGAACATAGGTTACATCTTTTTCCTTCAGCACGGCAAGCCTGTCCTTCCCTGTGGGTGAAACCTCCGCATTTTGGACATCTTGTTCTTGTTTTGGCTGACTTTTCCTTCTTCCCCGAAGGCTGCTGTTGTTGCTTCGGTGAAAGTTTTCTCGAGTTGAACCTCACCTGGTTGACCATTTGGCTTGTTGAGGGACGCTGCAGGTCGACTTGCTGCTGTCGAACGGCTTCTTGCTGCCGAACCATTTTCACAGCCTTTTCCAAAGTCAGTTTGCTGTCCAACTGCATTCTTTCAGATAACGCCTTGTCCCTCACTCCAACCACTATTCGGTCACGGATCAACTGCTCATGAAGACTCTCGAATTCGCAACTATCAGCCAATTTGTACAATGAAGTGATAAATTCGTCCACTGGCTCTCGATCCTCTTGTACTCTTGAGTTAAATTTCGCACGTTCGTAGATAATATTCTTTCCTACACAGAAGTGGCTGTCGAACGCCTTGAGGACGGAATCAAATTTCGTTGCCTCTTCCTCCTTTTCGAACCTAAAGGTCCTGAATATATCATCCGCGCGGTCTCCTATCAAGTACATCAGCAAATCGATCTTGTACGCCTCCTCTTTCTTTTTCATTCCACTGACCACGAGGTATCATTCGAATCGCTTCCTCCATTTTGGCCATTCGTTGGGAGTCGAGAAGTCGAAAGTTTCTGGAGGTTGAATCAGAGCCATGTTGAATTATCTTCCAAGGTACACCAAAACGCTACTTTGCAATATACGGATTCGTATTTTATCCAGTCACCGCTGCCACCATGGTGGCACCAAGGTACTCCAAAACGCTACTTTGCAATATACGGGTTCGTATTTTATCCAGTCACCGCTGCCACCATGTTTTATACAAATGCTCTTTATTTGTCCGGATAAAACTATATAAGCAAAAGTCGTTTTAGTTAACAAGACTATCCCTATTCTCCTCTCGCTCGACTGGCACACACGCTCTATATATAGCTGGCACAAATAGGTTATAACAACTATGCAAATCGTGCCAAACATGCCACGAGCAAATATGCAAAGAGCAAACATGCAAATATACTACACACCTGCTCACAGATACTATCCAGATAGATGGAAAGAGGCAGCTCTCAGGATAATTTAAAAACCTCACAAAACGAATTTAGAATTAGTAGAGAGTTATCGACCTATTTCATTAATTTCTAACTTATCAAAAATATTTGAAAAAATTTGAAAATTAAAATATACGAATACTATAAAAAAATTATCTTCTTAGCCCCAGACAACATGGTTTCTTGAAGAATAAGTCAACAACAACCTGTTTGAAAGAAATTACAAAGATCATAATGGAACATAGACAGAAACAACTAGTTACGCTGATTGCAATTGATATACAATGAGCGTTTGATAATACATGGTGGCCAGACTTGTTAAAAAAATTAGAGGAAGACAATTTACCAGTTGAATTGATCAACATTTTACGTTCTTTTTTGGAAAATAGAAAAACGATTTTCAAGTATAATAATAGGAAAGTTTCAAAAATATTAACAAAGGGCTGTCCTCAGGGTGGACCATTGTCTCCGTTGTTATGGCTGATATATTTAAATGATCTGCTAATTAATTTGCAATCACCAAACTCTGAAATCATTTGCTATGCTGATGATATAACAATTATATGTTGGAATAATGGGTTAACAAATCTTAAAAAGTCGATTGTGTGTGTGTGAGTTTAATTTGGAAAAGATAGATCAATGGTATAATGATAATAAGCTAAATATCAATCTTGATAAAACTAGCATTTTACACTTGCACAATAAAGACAAAATTTCAATTAATTTTAGAGACAATATTATTGTGCCCGTAGAAGAAATTAAAATTCTTGGAATTACGATTGCGAATCATAGAAGGAAAAACAAATTGAATTTTGGCCCTCACCTTAACATTATATTAAACAAACCCCAAAGATTAAAAATCTTCTTTTTTCAATATGTGGAAAATCTTGGGGTCTTAGCAACCAAAAAAGGCTTACACTTTATAAATCTATAATAAGACCAACGTTAACACACGGAACAGAAATATGGTTTGAATTTATTAGCAAAAAATATATGTACAAACTGAACTCAATGCAATATCAAATTCTGCTATGGTGTACCCAAACATATAAAACAACCAGTTATAACTGTGTTCATACCTTAGCAAATATTCCTTTGATCACTGATTATAGGGAATCTAGAATTATAGGTTATGAGCTGAATAATTTATCAACAGAAGATAAACATTTATAATATGATGCACTTGCGCGCCATCTGTTATCAAAATTCAAAACTATTTTAAAGGCGTAAGATTCTTTTTGAAATTAAACAATTTCCACTGCCCTTACTGCAATGGAAAAATTAATGGTAGATTAAACTGGCGAAACCGCTGGGAGGGTTTACCACTGATGTGGTAGATTAAACTGGCGAAACCGCTGGGAAGGTTCACCACTGATGAGCCAGGCCCTCCCATTAATTTTTCCATTGCAGTAAGGGCAGTAGAAATTGTTTAATTTCAAAAAGAAGATAAACAATTTTATGATTTGTATATTCCAGGTATACTCAAAGATTTCATTATATCAAGGATTAATTTACTGAAAAAGAATACTAATCAAACATTTCAAAGTTTCTTTTCTTATGATATTCCGAAATAATTTCGACCAAACTATTATAATTCACAATTTATCATCGATCATGCAAATTTCAGGTTTTTTTAAAAGAAAATTAAGGCTGTGCAAGATTCGACATGTTTCTGTGGATTGGGGGAACAAACTTCAATACATCTCTTGCTGGAGTGCCCTGTCTTTCAGGATTACAGAGTCAACAACGGTTTAATAGCTTTAGGCCCTAGTGATTTAATTTCAAGTAAGGACACGTATATAAAATTTAATTTCCTTTGTAAATATATTTTGGATTTCATTAAGAAAAATGGTCTTTGATGTAACGATCTCAAGGAAATATTGGACATATTTTATGGTTGTAAACAATATATAGGTGTATGCGTGTATATGTGTGTATATATGTATAAATTTTTAAATTTAATTGTATATAATTATATAATATAATTAAATGTAAATAAAATTCAAAGAATATCTCTATATGTAAATAAAATTTTGAATCTTTCCAAGTCGCTTTCTGTGTATCTTTCCAAGTTGAATATTTTCTTTGTTATATTTGTATGTATATTTAGCGCAAGTGTCCCTAGGGGGACATAGCGTTTTAATTGAAATAAATAAATACAGCAAGCTCTCTGAGTCGAGAAAAAGGTACATTTTCCGACATAAAGTTCTATTTAATGATACCCAATGAGAAACGAAATTATAAATAAATGTTTTAAAAATTAAAATGCTTGTCGTATTTGATAAAAAAAAAAAAATAAAAAATAAATATGCTATGGGTACATCGCAAAATTTCTTTGACATTACATAACGCGCCATCTACATATGCAATCTACATACATCTACATATTGCAAATGAATTTATACATAAATCAAATTATCATCTATTTTCATCGCAATAAGAACAGTAAAAATTTGATATATATGTTAAAAAAACAACATTCGCGTCTTAAGGTTTTCGTTTGCTATTGCATTGTTTACTTTGCACATAATTTATGTTTCACGCCAATAGGAAATATTTGTAGTCTTGAATCTTGATGTGTTTTATACAATTGAAGTCTAGACCTACTAAAAAGTGGAGACTTAGTAAATGACCTATTTATTATATAGAATCAGTTACAATACCCCATCCTTTGATCATCAATTTACATGACACGCTAGAGTTTAAATATAATAAAACTATTGCTAGAATATGAAATTTCAGAATATATTTGGTTTCGTTTAAGAGACAAAGGTTTTTAATTTGGTCTAAATCGAAAGGATTAACAACATCAGTTCAATCTAATTTTCATAATAGCGCCAAAGAGAGCTCTGTATTTCAAACCTTCAACCTTTGATAAATTAGCTTATTTTAAAATAATATATTTAGAAGCAATATATAAATTAAGGAAATTTAAATAGAGTATCTCCATGAAAGAGTTGAGAATTCACGAATCTCAATTTTGAATATCATATCTGAACAACCATCTTAGCGAATCTGGTCAATTTTTTAAAAGTATATATTCTATTATAATCGGATATTGGTAAATTATTTATTTTTCCAATATTTAGGAATTTTTCATAACTTATAATTTTTGTAAATATAGAATCAAAAGAGAGGAGTATGTGTACCTTTGGCGGTTTGAAGGTCATCTTGATGCTTCAACAAATGTAGTTCTTGGGAAAGCCCGGGTTTATGATTTATCATGATAGAGCGTTCTTCAGATTTTCGTATGTGATGATAGATATTGGCAATATGAACTCTGATATTAAAGTTTCAGAATTATACGGTGATTTTGATATAAGATTATCAAAGTCTGAACATTCATCTGGAGAAGACAGCAATAGTGGCAGTTTGGAGAGATTCATGGACATCTTGATATCTTGCTGGGATGCTTCAATAGATGTATAACCAACAATCGTAACTTTATTTTCAAAATATTTCAAATATAAATTTTATTTTTATTTTATAAAATACAATTAGTTTTTTAAATATAAAATATCCATTAAACATATTAATATAATGAGTAGAGAGAGGTGTTGATTAGGTATATCGTATAAGAAGCAGACCTTTGTCAATGTTTCGAATTGTCAAGTAAAGATGCTCCCTACATTGCATTTACTCCTGAAAATTTACTTTTGGGATTGCAAAATTTTAACTCGAAGTGTGATAAAAGAAATGGCAATAACTTTCCGGGAATTATATAAATCACACTAGAAGAATTACTTGAGCAACGTTCACTTTATTTTTCTCAAAATATTTTTATCTGAACAAATATATATAGAATAAAAACTTTATTTTCAAAATCGAATTGATAAACATAGCACCAAATATATGTAACACATATAGAAATGATATTAAAAAAATTATTTAAAAGTATAATATTCATTGGTTTATTAAATTATAAGAGAGACTACTTTAAAAACCCTTTTTCGTCTGAATTTTATTAAATTTGTTGGATTTTTGAATCTACCTTAATTACATATTAGCCTTTCGCACGCGATATATGATGGAAAATTTCAAAGATATTCAAACTAAACAGACAGGAACTAGCTATTATTATAAGATATGAGTTAAATTCTGTATTGAAAAATTTTGTGCTTCCTGGCATGGATAAATCGATATAACGGTGAAAACTTTATTTAGAACCACAAATAGCTGAATATAGTTTACACTTCAAGAGACACTGTGTAGTTTACGGATGCACTTGTGGTGTCAAGCACCCATATCAAACATCAATTCAATAAAGATCAATTCCATCCTGACATCTGCCAAGACGTGTCTTTATAAGTATTATATCAACATTGAACTGAGAGAGGTTCAAATTGATCCTGTCCTTGTCTGAAGGAGGAATCTCTCAAGATGGAGGAGCCTCCCTTCCTGAGAACAGTTTTTTATATTGTAACAAAGTATTTATTAATTTTATTATTTTTATTAACAGAGTGGTCATTTTTATATTTTGCTACTCTGTAAATTTCCCTCGTGGCTTATCTTTTGTTTACCATTTATAGTTTGTTCTTACCTGAAAAATAAATTGTTGTCTCCTCCTGAAGTTTTTGTCTTCCCTAATTTTCCACGTGGCATTTTGGTGGAGATGCTGAGTAAATTAGGGAAGACAAACTGAAGATCACCGAGAAGACCTTAGTGCTGTAATATACATTTTCTGAGACTGACTCCAGGATTCCACCGCCTTCCTAAAGCCACGACTTCCCTCGAAGATGACGATGTCCCTATAGACGATACGACGACAAAGCCACTCTTCACGCCGCAAGAAAAAGGACGCCAAGGTACTAGGGACAAAGTTCCAAGACTTCGATGGAATCCTTGGCGGAAGCACGTCAGATCAATGTCAGTAACTACAATACTGCTAGCTGTGAGTCACAGCTCCCATAGGAAAGTAGCTATGTAACAAAGTATTTATTAATTTTATTATTTTTATTAACAGAATGGTCATTTTTATTTTTATATTTTGCTACTCTGTAAATTTCCCTCGTGGTTTATTTTTTGTTTACCATTCATAGTTTGTTCTTACCTGAAATAAATTGTTGTCTCATCTCGAAGTTGGTCTTCCCTAATTTTCCACGTGGCAATATTTAATCACTAAATTGTAAGTTCTCAATAATTTTTATAATTTTCATCAATTTTTGTATCAATTGACTAAAAATGTCAATAAAATATTTTTGGATTTTCAATTCCATAAAGGAGAATTGGTAGAATGAACGCAGATGTAACATTTTTCCCAAGCAGGAGGTTAGTATAGATGAATCGTATTAACCATCCTGGGTGCCTCCATTTAGTCATTTTGAACACATTGCCTAGGTGGCGAATGAAACTTCTTCTGATGGTGAAATTTACACTCAAACTTTTGATGGTGTTGTTATGATTAAATATCTAAAGTTTTGATGTACTCTCTCACACACCAATTCTTTTATTTCTTTTAAACTAAAAAGAAAGCGCCCGGATAATCTCCTCAATCCACACCATTGTAAGAAACATTTCATATTTGAATTATAGTGGAGAAGGTTCTTCAAAAGCGCATTTTTTTTTTTTCATTTTAAAATGAAAATAATTTGATGCAATTGAAATGTTTTTAATTAGTTTAACCCTTATTTACTCGCGCCGATCCTCCGAAACTCATCACAATTTTAAAAAATATAAAATGATAATTTTCAAAATGAAAAAAAAAAGAAGATAATTTTCATTGCTGTACTTATTCAGAAAATCGACATTTTAAACCATATTTGAACTTCGATGGCAGCAGGAGAGTGCGAAAAAAAAAAAAATTGTCGGCGTGCCTCAAAAGCGCGTCGCGAGTGCTGACGTAACACTTTTGGGTAGGTTTCACCTTGCTGCCTGGCATCTCTCTCGTCACTGGTACGTTTTTGTGGAATCCTTTAAAACTTGTTTTTCAATTATCTATACATATTTAATTTATAAAATTTTGAATTTTTAATATAGAGGTTTAATTTTAGAGCTTTTTTCTCTGAAAATGGCTAGTAAAACGGTGCTATATTTCCCCTTGCGCCAAGAACCGCATGCCTACCATGACTTGCTGTAAATGCTATTAGAACATTTGAAAAGAACATTCAAACCAAATTTGCCAAAATTGCCAATGAATATTGGAGATTTATTAGATATAAAAGAATTTGCGCAAAGCCTGCGAAAATCTCTGCGTTTTCACATGTTTTTATATTTTTATGCATGACTTGGTAATTATGAAAATAAAATTTTAAACTTTGCTATCAATTTAATCCTTATTGTCTATCTACTATGGTAAAATGCAATTTTTATTTTTTGAAAAATAATTTTATCATTATAAGCTCGAGCTTGGGAAGCTCGGCGCGAGTACCTACGTCCTTAAAACGGGTGCGTTTAATTAAGGGTTAACACTGCTCCTATTCAAACCAACGCACCATTTGCTTGTTGTTTTGTTTGCTTCCTCTGTAATAGAGGCACATATTTGAATATCGCGCCTGGTTGATTAATACATTTAAAAAATGTATTTATTCATATGGTGTGAAACGTGGATATATAAATTGATATAGAGTGTTGTTAATTAGAATGCCCTTCTAGTGGAAGTTATATTGACTTGATAGCACAAAGAACTTGGCATCAAAAAGAAAAATTTAAGCATGAAACTTATGATTTCTTATATCGAATTTCAGCCGTAATTTAGTTTTATGAAACTCCGTTGTGAAATTTGAGTCTTCTCTTGTCGGAGATCTGTAGAAAAAGTGGATGGCTAAAAACATTTCGAAGAAAAGGTAATTTAGAGAAACTATCTCTTGGAATAATTAGTACTAACCTATTATTGACAATCTATTCAAAAGACCTATCTTGTCATTTTGTAATGTATTGATCCAGTAAACAATGCTAAGTTAGAGGTAAAGCGAATACCCTTATCGAGTAGAAGATAATTCAAATTACGCTATCAATTATTGTAATTATGCTTGTTTGGCATCTTACTTTACGTTTAAAATTAGCCCAACCACTCCATTATCTAAAATACCTATTGGAAGATTTTCAAATTTAAAAACCTCTCACCCTTTTATTAATATATGCCCTTATATTAATATATTAAGGGTTGCCACCCTGTACCGATGAAGGCCATAGTAGGACCATGGCATACATATTGGAATTTGTAGGAATCTACCAAAGCTGGGGTTGTGGCTTATACATCAATCTGAGTATGATCGTTCTGCCCAGAGAAGAACAAAAGATGCCTTGTTATGATGCATTTGATAAATCTCTTTATATATTGCATCAAAGCGAAGAGGTGTGTGTATCTTTTGGCGATCTATTAATTATATGAAAATATTCCTGAAGAATATAGATAGCATTACACAGAAAGATTTCTATTTGTATGAATGAATAACACCTTTGAAAAAAAAGATGATTTAATTTGGTGTGTTCTCCTAGATTCCATTTACCACATGGGTCGATACATTTTATCATTATGAATTTCCCCCTTTTTAATCCTCTTTGCTCTAAGCCTAATTAGGAGTATTTAAAAAAGATTTAATTTCCAATCTGAATGCTTCTTTCTAATCTCCTTAATTAATTTTAATCCAAGTCTGGGATGTAGATTGCTTTTTACCAATCAATTCGTGGCTTATATACTTTAAAAGGTTTTTTAATATTATCCATTTTAAAAAATATATATAGTTAATAAATTTTTCTCATTTTTTCGTTTACGCTATTGGTTATAATGGCTTAAATGCTAAATTGAAAATGAAAAAGACAAAGAGAGAGTTTATAAAAATAAGAATGTTAATGAATTCTAACTAATGCAAATAGAATAAAAAGTAAGGCTTGCTGAAAGAAAAATATATCAAAATATCTTTATTACGACATATTTGTTGAATATAACCGTTGGAGTATATTGGCGCTACTGAATGGTACCAAGGTATGTGAAGGGAAACCCAGGGAGATCATCCATGAGACTGTAAGATCCCATGACAAAACATTTTGCTGGAGAAGATGCTACCCGTTACGAAAAAAAGATAGCTTATTTATAAAAGGAATTTGCATATATACAGAAGGTAATTAGGTGCATATTTGTTTTGGAATTAGCAATATATATATATCAATGATTCCTAAATTCATATTATTATCATCATAAATATTTATATTCTAAAGATAAAAATAGTAATAAAAGTTGGGAAATCATAAAAAATATATTTAATATAATAATATTTTCTTTCTTTAAGTTCTTCATATAAATATTTTTCAATGTTTCACTATAGAACCGACAACATATCCAAGGAACAAATAAAACCCTTCATGTACATAAAAACGTGCTACAACTGAATTTTTTTTGGAAAAGAAATTTAATTAATCAAAGCACACGCGTAGAAGATTTTCTTTTCTTTAGCTAAAAAGCAGAAAGCTCACAAAAGAGCGAACTGAAGTAAAAAATGACAAAAAGGGTTTCAAACAATTCATTTCCCTATGAATGACACGTATTGTTGGCCTCACTTAGGTGACATTGGCATGTTAGGAAACTTTGTCTCGGCCTCGGGGCCAAGGAAGGTTAGTTGTAGGACAGCGAGTATACGTTCAGATAAAAATTCTTGAATATTTATACATTAGTTTATATATTTATTGAAACTTGTGGTCTTATATAGATTCATCCGAGTAGGGGGGGAAAACGATGCTAAGGTAAATAAATGAGCAACTATGCAGAATCTTTATGGACTGGCATAAAAACCACACACATATACACCTATACACGCAAACACATTCATATACACACAAATACATACATCAACACATTCAAACACACAAAAACACACTCAAACAAGCACCGAGATTATGATTTTGTCCTTTAAATGGGAAAGTATTGATATTTTCTTTACTGATAATATTTTATGGATCCAATGTTGGCGATTTGAAGAAGGATCTTAATAATAAATCCAAGTCTCATATCACCTTTTATCACACCTTCAAACTATGAGAAGGTTCTCCAAAAACGTTTCAACGAGGTCTAAACAAATCTCTTTGCGAATTTGCATCATTCCTCGTGTTAGAAGTTTTGACACCCAATTTGAGTATGATATTCGATATCCAAGTTCATCAATAAGTGTAAAACACTTCCTTTAGGCAGAAAGGTTTTCCCTTTATTTAATAAGTCGTCATTGTCCATAAATTCTTGATCAATTTCTCCGTTAAAGACAAATTTCGGTCTTTCACTGGAGAGATTGGGCTACCTGGCCTTTCTTTATCGCTAATATCAAAACAACCATTCTGGAAGCACTGAATCCACCTTTGTATTGTACTTCTATCCATGGCTTCGTTTTCATACAAATACTTCATATTCGAGTGAATTATAGTGGTTGAAATTCTTCCGGAATATAACAAGAACTCCATCACTGACCGTTGTCGGATTCTTGTGTTTATTTTAGGCTGCATATCCGATAAAATGTAATATATATATAAAATATAGTTACAGATATGAAAAGAGGCATTTTTATTTAATCAGAAAGTATTATATTCAGGATAATATTCTATAGATCATTGTGTGTGTGTGTATCTATCTTGTATTTTAGAATATTTGTGTCACATATAGTGATTCAAAATTGTAAGAAGTTAAAAGTAAACACACTTGTGGTAGTTATATCGGTACCATAAAAAGAACAGATAGGCACCAAACTATTTTACAATGGATTTTAAAGTTATTCTCAAATATTTATGCAATTTTATCGTATTTAATATCAAATTTGGTAATCTGGAAGTCACAGGTATAAAATTTTGACGTAATACATATTTCCTTGACAAAATTATTAATTAGTGTTATACACAAAATATGCAACATCTATTCATACAATTCCATTTCTTGATTTTGAGGTTCCATCATATGATATTCACAAATATATTTTTCAATTTCTCCATTTCTTATAAATAAAAACCCGATATGTGCGTAAATCTTCAGATTATAAATCTCAAAATAAAAAAAAAAAAACGTTTGAAGGATTGAGATTTCAGAGAGCTGTGCTTAAAAAAAATAATAATAACGTATTTTTATAGGGTTATATTTATTTAACTAAAAATATAAAATACATATAGGTGTAAGATTATATAAGGAAATATGCATAAAATGAATATATAAGGTATATTTGAGATAGTGAATTTAGTTGCTCTCGTGTGTGCGACCTGTTATGTTAAAAACGACCTATAGGAGGCGTTATATGCCGAGTTCTCCAATGGAAGGAGAGCTTTCATAAGGTTTCATGGTTGTCACTGGTTGTTTGATCAAGAGAATCGTTAAGTTGGGAGAATTATGTTTCGAAATAGTCTCCTAATAATATCAGAGAGAAATACTGGGACAAAATTTGAGAAAAATATTCGAAATTGTAAGGAGCTGAGAGCATAGGAGTACGAATGCATTAAGATCAGACTCGAGCCATACCTCAAAGTAAAATCTGAATTACACTGTCTTTAAACAAGTGGATATTTCTGCCATTTCATATCCTATAGTCCTTACACTCTATGAATTTATTTGCATTTGGACTCTTTTATCAAATAGATCTGATGCCAGAGTATTTCACGTGGAATTCTGACAGAAGTGGGGGTCGTTGAGACTATAAGATACTGTCAAGTAGCTCTACCGGCCACAGGAAGCTTCATGGAACGCCTGTCAAACATCGCTGGACTCCGCTAGGGGGGACGACCACAGGTGTGAGGAGTTCTCGGAATCTTATCTGCAAATAAGGATAACGAGACGCCTAGGTGGCGGAACACGCTTGTAATTATTTTTAGAGACGTAGAGACGGCATAAAAAAATACTGCTTATAATGAACACATTTACGAGATTCATATAATATTCTACCAAAAGGATTGGTCACTGAACATTTTTACCGAGAAATTAAAAGAACAAGTTGATGATTTTCTTCAATGAGAACGTTGCACTAATATAAAATAGCTAGACTCTCTATTTTAATTTTATTCTTTTAAATCGAAACTGCTCTCTCTTTTTACAAACCTGAAAAGTATATATAATTTATAATTTTTAACTAATTAACGCCTTTTTATTAATGATATTATTAATGATGGCATACAAACATCTTTTTGAAAGATATTTCGTAACTTTTTAATTAGATTTAAAAAATAATATACAAATAGCACGCGTCTTTATTAAAGAAAATATTATTTATTTAACCGCACATATATAATCAATCACATTTGAGACCCCTAAAGATGGGTTAGTTAAGGTATTGCTTGCTCCCAAAAACCTTCTTGCAATAGCAGCAGAGGTAGGTGAAAAACTTCACATTCTCAGCGCTCTGGATTTTCTTGATCGGACGAAGGCCTTTGTTCATGCACCAGGGGCAGGGGTAGCTGATGGGGAAGTGATTTTCCTTGTAGTGGACTTGGAGAAGTTCAGTTTGAGTGAAGGACTTTTCGCAGATGAAGCACTTCAGATCAGTAATAGATGTATTCGAAGCATCCGATGTGTAGGATGAATAGGCCTGGTTGGATTGAGCAAAAATCTCTTTCAGATTCAAATCAGTATTGGGGTTCATCAAGTAAATATCGTTGCTGGTGAATTTCTTATTCTCGGATGTATAGCGGTATGGCTTAGAAAAGATTGTGAAGTCCTGTCCCAGTAAGCTATTGCTTGGGGCCTTGGATCCTTGCTCAGATGACTTGAACACCGAGGGGGTGGATTCAGAAAAGGTTTTCCCGCAGGGAGTATCTTCCTGCTCGCCAATCTCGTTCTGCGTGGTCACCGTAGTGTCCGACTCGAGGCCGTAGGACCGTCGATCGTGGCGGGCCTCTCCGTGATTTTCAAAGTGGGCCTGGGCGTCGACGGAGTATTCGCGATAGTAGTCTCCCCGCAGGTGGCCTTTCGGAATGTCAAGATGGAATTCTTCATTGACTCTCTTGCAGTTATCCATATCCAACACCGAAGAATGCTCTGTTGATGCAGGGATCGGCATACCTTTAAATGAATTAATTGTAACTGGAGAATTGGTTGGTACTGGAGGAAATTGAATAGAATCATCCTGTGGCTTCTCTTTAATAGTCTCATCACCAGATTCGTTGATGGTCTCCACCAAAGGCTGAACTTCTTCCGAATTCGTTCCTGACTTAGACGGAGATTTCATTATGACTACTGTCTTGCGCACATCTCCAGCACTTTTAATTGAGATTGCCTCCTGAGGGACAACTTCTGCAAGTTTTCCTTTTGCCTCTTCGATTGCAGCTGCTAGTCCTACAATATGAAAGTTATTTGCCACGAGTTCGAAGCTGGCAATTTTTTCATCCTCGACCGAAGTTTCGCCCGTGTACAGAAAATTTAGAAGAGCTTTCAGGTTATTGGTGTCCACACCATTCATCAGTACAATCGGATGCTTCGATGGGTTGGTGGCCAAGAGTTTCCGAAAGTAAGGACTGCCGGACGCCAGCACGACCTTGTGGGCCTTGATGCTCACGTCCTCGTTGATCAAGGTGACGTCGACCAGCGCTTCGTTCTCGTATAGATCCTGGAGGGAGGTGAAGAAGTTGTTTTTGTGGCCTTCGTTTTTTATGACCTTCATTTTTACGGGCCGCCCACACTCAATTTACAAAATCAAAACAATTTTGAAGTCCTCTCACTTTTAGGAAGGAATTTAAATGGAGATTAATACTTCTCCGTTCTCTAAAAAATAAAAAAATTGCTAGGAAACTAGATAGCAGTTTACACAATTGTTGATAAAGCGTGTACAACTGACTTTACCGTATCCACTTAGAATGGATGCATAATTCTGACAATAGTTCTCGTGTTTGGTACATTAAACTACCATCGAGAAGATAGATCTAGGGTATTATAAATCCAGGGTGAAAATATGGTAAAAATAATAAAAGCAACCATAAGGGACCCAGGACCTCTAAGAGAGATGTGGTATTCTGTAGGGATGGAAGTCGTAAGGACGTACACAGAAGTCTGGAGTTTAGATTAAGAACCGGCAAGGTGTAAGTGAGAGGGAAACGTAAAGACAGCGTCAGAAAGAATCGTTCTCAATAAATTGATTAACAGGTGTATATTTATATTTGTCTACTGAATTAACTGGCCAAATTAACGATCTCCTGCAAGGAAGAAAGCAGTACATCGCCCCCCCCCCCCCCCCAACGTCGACTGATTTTTTTTATTTAGTTGATTATTTTATTTTAAAAATATCTCGGTTTTCTACACACACACACACACACATTCTCGCACTATATTTTAAGTATTCTTTAGAATACACACATTAAATTGATTGATTTATTTATATATGATATAAACTAGTATATGCCATTAAGTTAAAGGGGAGCATCTCCTGATCGTAAAGTTAAAAATTATGTTTGTTGATGGTTTAAGCCATCTGTTGAAAAATATAAAATACCCATTGATTTTTTAAAATTATTCCACAATCGTCCGAATACCATTTCTTTATTTATTAATCAAAAAAAAGCTAAAACCTACACGTTCGAGGCTGTTGGCTCACATCAGTGTGGTGCAAGCAATACCTCAACGACCGAAAAAGTTGGTCTTTGGGGCATCCTGAAAATCCATGAAACAGGTATTTAGCCCGGAATTCAAATTTTCTATTTATGCTATTGTATTGGGCTGATATCAGGGATTCTAGGTAGAGCGTTTCTTTTCTGGATGGAATATTTCTGTGGTGACAAATTAAATTATTGAATTCCATGCTATGGCCGGTTTGAACTGAGTATTAGGATATGAGTAAATTATTTATTCGCGTGGACGTGAAACACCATTGGACTTGTTGTTTCTCGGTTAGTTCCAGAAGATGACATAATCCAAACGCAATGGTCGAAATCTGAAGAAGCACGACAACTAGCACGTATCCACGGCTGAACGCCAACTGAAATATTGGAAAAATAAATGATGTTTTGTCCAATATATGCCTTTTTATTTAAAGATATATTTATGAATTGCTCTTTTTTCAAAATGATATTCATGTATGCATAATATTTTTAAAATAATATATATTAAATACTAGCGGATGTGTACCCGGCTTCGCCCGGGTTTTATCCGAGTGAAAGTTTGCCTAACGAATATTATATATTATGAAGTATAATAAACAATGTTAAAGATTAGTTTTAATTATTAATCAAGATTGTGTGTGAATATGTGAGAAAAATGTAATATCGTTGTTGTTTTCTTGGCCGACTGTTTTACATATGGTGTTATCTTAAAATTGCTTGTTTTGAATATTTTTTTTTAGATTGAGTTGAATGAATTGCTGAATTTTTTTTTTGTATTTATATATAAATAAAATTAACTCTGTTGATTTTTTGTATTTAATCGATAACAGCGAAGTTACGCATGTTAAAGTTAGGAAAATATTTTGATGTTAAGCAAAACCTGCTCCATCTCGTTTTACATAAATGTTGAAAATTTGGTCGAAATTGATGCATTGTAACGAAAGTTTTTAGCGAACACCACTTATGAAATTTGCATTTTATTAATATAGATATAATATAAATGAGTTTTAAAAATTGTTTTAAAAAAATGCATCGGCCGGTAATCGAACCCTGGCCGCTCGCGTGGCAGGCGAGCATTCTACCACTGAACCACCGATGCTTTAAAAAAATCAAATTCATTTATCGTCGCGACCAGTGCTGCGCCCTAGCGGTAAAAGACTGGAACTAACGCTTTTTGGTTTTTTATTTAAAAAAAAAGCACATTAACTTTTTTAGTTTTTTGAATAGCCTATATGTTAAACGAAATCTTCAGCTACCTACATGCGAAATATCATAATGACCGAGTCAGTAGATTTTGCGTGATGCGATAACAAACATCGATTTCGCATTTCATTTTTATATATATAAGGATATAAGGATTATAATAATATATAATTTTAGTTCAGCATTTCTTTTATATATAATTTGTTCTTTTTATACATAGTAAAAATAATTGTAAATATAAAATAGGAGTTATTGTTAATATTCAAAATATTCACATCCTTATTTTACAAAATTAATTTTATTATAAAATAAATAAAGCTTCTAGGGTTAAGTTTCTTGTTCAAATTTTTATTTTCAAGCTTTCGGACTTGTCAGTCCTTCAACAGGGTTATCACGATAAAAAATAGATGTTATATATTATTTTATATACAAATTAATTTTTCATATTTAAATATTAATGATATTGAAAGGGGAGAAAATATATACAGTATTACATTCTTTTACAAAATTTATTGTGTCCATAATATAAATATATATATAAATTTTTATCTCCCCATTGAATATAGACAAAACTATTTTTAAAACTTAATTCTGTTGACGTTATGTGGCGCTGAGTTTGTTGTTGACAAACATTAAAATGTTATAATACCTTGAAAAAGGTTGGCGTTAAGCCAACTGAAATATTGATAAACTAAATGATATTTTGATCCAATATATTCCTTTTTAATCAAAGATTTATTTATGGTTGGCTATATTTTCAAAGAAATATATGTATAAATTTATATGAATGATAAGAGAGAGAGAACATGAATGTATATTATTTCAGTTAATGCCTTGATTTTTGCGATTCGTGACTTATCGAACAACAACAACAACAAAATGGAAATGAATATTAGCCAGAACAATTTATTTTTTGTGTACTGATGTCTGAAATCCAAGATCTGTTCTCATCTTTCTTATATACAAAAGTCAATGTCTGTTGTCTGCTTCGCGATAAACTCAAAATCTACATTTTGATTAGGATTTTTGGCTATTTATTTTTTTCATCTGAAGAACCTTTTTTTTTTTACGCGGAGTAAATACGAGGCGAAGTAACAACACCAGGATAATTAAGCGACCAATAAGCGTTCTGCATTTTTTTTTCAAGTTGCTTGCGTACTTTTTTTGAAATATTTTTTTTTATACGAGTGCTATTTTTAACAAAAGTATTGAGTATTGAGAAAGAAATTTATATCACTAACTAAGTAACGGTAAGTGCACACAATTCAATTAAAAAAAAAAAACTTTACAAAATTAGCGTTACTGTATGTAAATAATGGCTTTCGTATTTTTCATTAATTTTTGTTCTGGCGTTTATTTTTTTATATCTAAAAAAAAAAATCGTTTAAAATGCAGTCGCAGTCATTAGCAAACACATATGTTTGCCTATTTTCCAGTGCTCTTTTATTTTTTACAGAAAAATATTTACATACCAGTAGTTTGGATTAATTTTTTATAAACCTATTTTTTCCTATTCTTACTAAGAAGATGGGCATCGCAGTCAAGATCCATCGCAGCCACTCACTCAACTCAGGAAATTTCAAGTGTTAATGCGCTGGGGCGGGTACCTCGAGGTTTGGGTGGAAAAGCTGCCATCTATTTAAACTATATTGATTTTGAAACAACTAAATGATTTGCAAAAAAAAAAAAATTAAATCAAACACCTAAACACTAATATACTACAATTTTTGGCATCACACACACTTTTTGGCTGTGGTTTATGTGTTACTTCTATATTGCTATTCTATGGCACTTCTACTATTTATTATTGATGTACTTTGCATGAAGAAAATTCCACTCGGGGAGAATTCTCGGACGAAGCCGGGTCATTCGTCTAATAATCAATATATCTAGTTATAAAAAGGTTGCTCTGATTCCTTTTCCAAGGTGAAACTTTTACAATATGAATTACAGTTTCCTGTTATGTGTTCTTCCATCCCATATTTTAAATGACAATATATATCGTAGATGTACTTCCTACAAGTTTTATTTCTAAGATGTGGTTTTTCCCCCATAACCTATTTGTCCAATTGTGTGATTACAACTTTCGCCGCTATCAAATCTGCAGACTTCCCATCGGCGATCTTTTGACCTGTTGAAATATTTACTAAATTAAAAAAGTTCATGAAAGGGATAAAGGGAAATGAAATATTTATTCTTTATGAACGCTCGACGAAACAAGATTTTCATAATTCTGTTTAATCAGGATTTTGTGGTAAACTAAAAAAAAAAGAAGGACACTACGTCGAATGGACATAAAAAATAGTCTCTTGTGGATTAGGTCAAATTATTGAATTAAAACTGTGTACTTGCAATGAAATATAAATTCTGCTCATGTATCAAGGGCTTCAGATAAAAATATAGAGAAAACTGCTGCAGCTTTTATTATTGAACTGTCCCATAATATCGCGTCTCAAATTTTGCTATATAAATTTTATTTTTTTAGGACAAACTAATAAAGCCTCCGAGGTTGCGTTTCTTTAATTTTTTTTTTGAAAGAAAGAAACGCAACCTCGGAGGCTTTATTAGTTTGTCCTAAAGATTTCACAGAGGTTATAATATTGGAATAAATTTTATTACCAAATAATATTTTTCTCATATCTTCAAAGGTGTGCATATTATGTGCTATATTTCATTGTTAGCTTAAACCTTTATTTAATATTCAAGAGTTTGACAAAAAAAAAAACACTGAGAGACAATTAGACTATTTTTTATGATAAAAATTTCTAACATTGTGTCCTCGCACTTTACTGCCCGACAAACGGCTTAAGGAAAATAGGAATTCCAACAATTCAATACTAACAAAAATAATACATCGATGATCTCTAAAAAATAGAAGTTCAAGAAAAAAACATATAGGTTTTAGCAAATGTTTTGTAGATTTACTCTCAGCCTTAGAAAACATGTCAATTTTAGACTTCTAGACTTTAATGGGGGTCTTTCAGGTTTGTCAGAAGAGGCCTCTCTAATATCAGCCAAAGTATAAACTTATTATATTCCTTTTTTATAATTTTTACATTGATTTAAACTACTGAGAAATCTAAAGGATACATAAAAAAACAGCCGAAAGTTGAGTTTTAAACGTCTAATCATTTACCTTCTTACTTTAAGGAAAAAAAGATATCATATAGCAACAATTTGAATTATTATAATTTGATCTATAAAATAACATAAATATCATATAATACCCTGTGTAATTGGATTTTAACAAACTCCGGAAATAAATTAACAATCCTTTTCTCTCTCTATTTTCTTTAGTCGTCATAAACATTTGATTTTGTATGATTCTTCTAATAAAAACATGTAAGTTTATTTTATGTGAAAGAGTGTTCCGCCAAAACAATATAATTATATCAAATATCTTATAAAATACTTGCTATTAGTAAAAGTATCATATCCATGATAATTATTTTATGAAACACTCGTTTTAAAAAAATATTTTATCACTTTTGAAAAATATATAGAAACTGATTTGTATTTTTTTTTGTTTTATGACTTAGAGATATTTTCGAAAATATAATTTCAATCTATATGTAAATAAAGTAGCTTCGTTTATAAAATTTGCGTTTGCTAGATTATAATATATTCCACGTTACCAACATAGATTAACGACTGAAGCAACTCCTAAGAAAATAATTCCCAAAATGGGCATAAGAGAATGATTCACTAAATAAAAATCTATCTCAATAACATACAAGTATACAGCTCGAATATTCTCCTGAGAAAGAAATGAATGACCAATCTGATGTTGGGAATCGCGAGGGTGACAATGTATTGCACGCTCAAGAAGTTGACAATCTAGATAACGATGAAAACCATTCAACTGAAAGTTCTCGCGATCCATGGGAGGATTCGACGAGATCTGCTGAAGATGAAAATCCTATTACAGAAATTCTCCAAGATTCTCGGGAGGACCCGACGAGATTGAATGACAATGAAAGCCATTCAACTGAGAGTTCTCGTGATCCATGGGAGGATTCGACGAGATCTGCTGAAGATGAAAATCCTATCACAGAAATTCTCCAAGATTCTCGGGAGGACCCGACGAGATTGAATGACAATGAAAGCCATTCTACAGAAAGTTCCCGCGATCCTTGGGAAGATTCACCGAGAGGTGTTGAAAATTTACATCATTCCACACAAATTCCCCGCGATGCTCAAGATGTTTCGACGAGAATAATTGTTAATGAAAGTCACTCCCCTGAGAGTTCCCGCGATACTTGGGAAGAATCTCCGAGATCTGTTGAAGACCAAGGAAATGGTAAAGAGGCAACAACACTTATAGATCCCCAGAACCTCGCCGAGAACAGCAACTCTTCTATTTCATCTCGATGCAATGTAAATTCCTTAATTGATGAGGATACCATTAATGAGAATCTATTATTAGACCGTATGATGGCAAAACATATGGGATCCGATTCATTTCGTGAATACTTCAATGCTGCTTTGTTAACTGGAGGACATGTTAATTATCCACGAGAGTTTCAAGGAACAATATATGAAATTATAAATATTACGTCACGTAAGGACTACACTTTATTACATGCCTTTTTCAAATGTGATATTCCAAGTTATCCCAATCAGTTAGTTGATCTTTTCGTGACCATTTTCTTGAAAAGGAGGTCGAAATATCTGCCTCGATAGATGAATTTAGAACAAATGGATATGATTTCAAGCCAGTCATTCGTTTGATTGCCTTTGCTATTGGAAATGGCGCTGTAGGAATTATGACGCACAAAAAAGCCAATGCTTTAATTCAAAAGTTACTGGAAGTAGATTCTGAGAAACTACTTCTTAAAGAAATTGTTCGCAATGCGATGTATTTGCTTGTTGACGTCTATGGAGGTTGGGTGATACATGCAGCCATCAAAAAAATGTCCGAAGCTCAGATTATAAAAGTAATTTCAAAAATAGAAGTGAATGATATTTATAAATTGGTCATTAATAAGGGTAGCTCAAATGTAGTTCAAGCCCTGATTGAGTATGCTACTCTCGAAGGTATAAATCGAATTTTTAATAGTATATCTGTATATTTGAGAATCTTATCGAAAGAAAAATATGCTTTTCGAGTAGTTAATGGTTTACTTAAACATGGTGGCAACAATGTGAAAAAAGATATTGGCGAAATATTACTTCCTCACATTGCCGAATTGATGATAGATGATTTCGGAAATTTCGTTGTTCAATATTTGCTTCAATATAGCGTGGATTCCATGTTTATTGAAACCTGTCGTCTTGTACAGAATGATTTCGCGTCCTTAGCCATGAAGCAATTTGCATCGATAGTAGTTGAGAAAGTTATTGAAAACGCATTCTACCCAGATGTTATGATAATTGTTGAAAACATTGCCAAGATGGATAAAGCAAGTATACTAGGCCTGTGTACAGACAAGTATGGAAATTATATCGTGCAGAAATTATTGAATCATTTTTCAGAGGCTATTACGTCTAGATTGGTTGATATACTCGTTCCATTTTTAAAACATTTGGAAGCGAACCAGTATGGCTCTCATATATTAAAGTTTATTAGAATCAAATATGAACGATGAAAACTTAATTCTGTGACCAAATAACCTGTTTTAATCAATATATTTTTAATTACTTTTCTAAAAACTATACAAATAAGAAAACATTTTTATCATATGTATGTGATAATGAATAAACTATTTATAAAATATATTTTTGTGTTACAAACAATAAATTTAGGAGTTATTTCTGAAAAATGTTAAAGTATCGTAAAATTATACAAAAGTTTGTTGTTTGAAAGATTTTATTTCTCTGTTTAGGTAACCAGAATTTAGAATAATGGACAATAAAAATTACAATTTATAAATTAAAGGTTCACAATAATAATCACACTGTTGGCCACCCGAATTGCAACACCAAGAAAGACCAGAGATATCACAACAAAATTTATTTTGTAGATAACATGTTGACCAAGTATCGAATGAATAAATTTATAGACTTCTGCGAAGTGTGGTTCCTGCCAGAATCAGTAGCCAGAGTAGCCGCCATTGTTGATCACCGCTGCTACACGCCTCGGCATTGATTCAGACTTTGGATGTGTTCTTAGGCTACAGCAGACCAAGCTGCTTCCACACATTGCCAAATTTGACCTGATGTGGCAGCTGGGGATGTAATCTAGGTCAATCGTTGAGTAACCATGGACCATATGTTTTCCATCGGTGAAAGATTCGGAGAACGAGCCGACCAGGGAAGCAATTCAATCTGGCGATTGACGAAGAACCTTTGGACAATGTGTGCCACGTGAGGTCGCGCATTAATTCTGTTGAAATATGGCTGTGGGTAAGTCCTGAAGGTAAGGAGGGACAACTGGCTCCAACACCTCGGAGATGTAGCGTTGGCTGTTTTTTTATACAAATTGTGCCCATGGCAGTGACAGATCGCTCAATCACATCACGAACCGTAGCACAGCACATTCAGTCTGTAACGTATCATCCAGTGTCTGCGCGTGCCATTGCGACGCCGTTTCCAGCAAATTGGTCTGTTCGCAAGACGTCCATTGCTTCGTCTACCTTTGACGCAGAACCACAGACGTCTCCGCCGCCAATGGTGCGATGAAAGAAGGATGTGGACGGCAGAATGGAATGAAATTGTCTTTACTGACGAGTCACGTTTATGTCTGCGACACCAGACATAAAGAACACATATCCACATTACAGTACGTGTATATACTGTGGTGTATACAAACAGCGGTATATATATACACCGGGGAAGTAGCCGCGTGGCTTCTATCTATTCACGGCTCTCCTGCGGCGCCGGCCTCAAAATAAATAAGCAACGGGACTAAGCGCGGCCGTTGTCTTGTGCCGCGCTCGCCTGCTGGCTCCGTTAAATATGTTATATACCCGTATAAATGACCTCATAAAGAAAGTGTTAGAAATAATTCAAAAGAGCATTTGACACATTTTTTCTGTTAAAAAAGATGCTCCAATGGCCCCCGATTCTTGCAAAAGTCCAACCCCACCAGCGAGTGCAAGTAACCAAACGGGGCTCTGGCACATTTGTAAGTGCAAAATCGAACTGCTTTTCACATGTGTAAACATGTGGTGCGCTTACAGTAAAAGCAGTCGCTAACTACCCACCATGATTATCATGGCCTGTACCATGTGTACTAGGGATAAGCCAAAAAAAAAAAAGAACCTCCCTTTAGAGGACACTCTGCTAGCGGACACATCTCTACAAAGGACAGTTTACATTTGCAAAATTACCATTTTTACAATTTAGAAACTCTCTGGTAAGAGGACACCTCTCTCCTTAAAGGACACTTTGGCTCTGCAATTAGGTATCCTTTATAGGGAGTTTGTTCTACTCTAGTTATAATCTATAATCCAAATTGTGACTTATCATATGTCTCTCTTTTTTCTTTCTGAGAAAAACTCTTATTATGGTTGAATTAATATTCAACCAGCAATGCGTACAAGAGGAGTGTGAGAGTGATATCCAATACCGACCCATACCATAATACCCGGTGCAGGACCAGTGTGGCAGTGCATAACGCAGCTGTCCAGCATCCTCTATCCACGGTGTTACTAGACTCGAATCCGACCATCGTGGTGTCGCAGACATAAACGTGACTCGTCAGTAAAAACAATTTCATTCCATTCTGCCGTCCACATCCTTCTTTCATCGCACCATTGGCGGCGGAGACGTCTGTGGTTCTGCGTCAAAGGTAGACGAAGCAATGGACGTCTTGCGAACAGACCAATTTGCTGGAAACGGCGTCGCAATGGCACGCGCAGACACTGGATGATACGTTACAGACTGAATGTGCTGTGCTACGGTTCGTGATGTGACTGAGCGATCTGTCACTGCCATGGGCACAATTTGCCTGTCAGCACGTGAAGTGGTGCACCGAGGTGGATACGATCCAACACGTCGGTCCGTCGTACCTTCCTGCATCCAACGAACACATATCTACATTACAGTTGTTTGGTTTCGTCCAACACGACTACCGATTTCCCTGATAGATAATCCCAATATCGGTAGTCCACTTTCCTTCCTCTGTCGAACTCGGATACTTGATCAAAATATAATCGCTGTTTTCTACAAATGATAATTGATCGTTAAAAAAAGCAAAAAAAAAAAAACCCCAGCTACTTAACTTGAAATCGTCGAAATCTCCAAGTCTTAAATAGTGCTTTGAATTGGAGCCACATTCGCGCGTGATGTGCGTCTGCGCTGAAATTCTATTAATTTGCATATCTCACCTCCGCTAATGCATCTTTTAAATTTCTTGTTATTTGCATTATTTCTTCAGGGTGTTGCATTCACGGTGGCCAGCAGTTTATTTTATTGCCATTAAAACAATATAATTATTACCATATACACTCATGAACAAAGGGAAGTTGTACTTTTTAGCATGTATACCTGGATTCAGACAACTCTGAAATATATTTGATACACAGTAACCTTTATTGAAGACACACTAGATTACAAAGTCTGAACAGAAGTGCCTCTGTCTTCTTAAAAAAACAAAACAAACCGGCCACAAAAATGTTTCTACTTACTTTTGTCCCCATGAGTGTATTTACTTCACACACTGGGTATTAAATATAAAATAAAAGTTGAACATTAATATCAATATCTTATTTTATTTCTATAGCATTACATTGGCTGATCAAAAAATTAGACCGCCATTGCCCCATTTGAGGGTCTGATTAGCCCTGATAGTTGGCGACTTCTGTTCGCTCCAGGAGTCTGGGGTACTCACAGTTAGGAGCTCATGTTGCATGCTCATTTGGATCTTTATTAGGAATAAAGCCCCGTACAGGATTTTCCCAGTATAACAATGGTTTTAATTGAACACAAATCAGTATTCAGTATTATTAATCAGTATTCAGAACATAAATCAGTATTAACATGAGCCTCCCCCCCCCAAAAAAAAGGAAAACTATTTACACCGGTTTATCATTCTTCTCGAATTCTCCCAAAATTTGTATAAATATATTGTACTATTTTTACTTTTCACCGTTTCTGACATCATGGCATAGTGATAAATGATTAGCGCTCGTACTAATAAAAAGTGATTTTCTTTCTTCATACAGATGATTGAAGGTAAATATATAGTGAGTTAGTTCTGACTCAAAATTATCCTCGCACAATACACATACGAGATTTTCTGATTTCATAGTTTTTTTTATGGTCTTCAATAAAAATTGTAAACAAGATTCTTAATTGCGCAATGCATCGTTTGACCGGAAGTGGGAAGTCACTAGTTAAATAAAATTCTGATATGGGAGCTGAATATTAATTTTTGTAATGCGGGGTAAAATTTTGAATTTACCATTCTCGTGTGGTCCACTTGTATAGATTGATCAATTGCTCTCCTGAAAATCAAGGGAATTTCTCTCTGTGAAACTCTGTAATCGTTAAAAAATTTGAGGAATAGAACTCTAGTTATGTTTATGTTATTAGTTAAAGTTCTAGTGAATCCTATGTCTTGTTCCAACGATGTTTCTAAGAGTTGCGATAAACATATTGCTGGTAATCTAGTTTTATCCATCTTTAGGATTTTAAGCCAGTACTTTAAAGATAGTTTCAACGCTGTTACGCCCAGTGAGACTCTTCCGGTTTCAGCTCTAAGAATGTAGCCAGGGGTGTATTTTGGCAGATTCAGGTACCGGCGTATAAACGTATCATAAATTTTATCTAGTGTTGTAGTCTGATCGTTTGCCCATATCGGCAGGCATGAAGCAAGTTCGATTGTACAATTGTGTCCAAGAGTTTCATTGATGAATTTATCTTAGATTTGCTTAGAATTGACCATACGGCACCAATATCTGCAAGCGCTTTACCTTTATAGTACGGAGCTACCTGGTTGAACGTGATTGTAGTGGTGAGTGGATAGCCAATATATTTCGAAGTAACTTTCAAAGGTCGTTGACCCCAAAACCATTTGTCCAAATGTGACAGTCGACCTCCATTCCGGAACACCATTATCTTAGATTTATTTTCATTCAAAGTTAAATAATTCTCATTGAAGTATTTTCTTAGCAAATTGTTCTTTATCTGGAGATTAATCTTTGAGTGACCTATCAGTACAATGTAATACATGAGAAGGTGAACATTTCCAAAGTTTGGCAAGTAAATACAGGCAGGTATATCTGAATCATTAAAGGCTTCAATTAAATCATTTGTGAAGAGTATAAAGAGGTATGGCGACAAAGGTTCTCCTTGTTGAAATCCCGATCTTATTTCAATGAATTTTGTAAATGAAATTCTCCTCCTTACAGCTGCAGTCATGTTTTCATAATAATTATTTATTAAGTTAACAAAGTGAAAGTTAAAGCCTATATCCACCAACATTTTCCATAGAAGAGCTTGCGGAACCGTGTCAAAGGCCTTTTTCAAACCGATAAAGAAAGCATAAAAATTTATTTTGTGTCTGAGTGTGAGCCGGAAAGGTGAAATCAGGATAAATATATGATCCTGGCAGAAATTTTCATTTCTGAAGCCGGCTTGGTTCTCTTGGACAATACTTTCTATTTTCGATCCAGTTACTTAGTCTTGTTTTTATGATAGATGTACGAGGGCCATCCAATAAATAAGTTTCCCTATTTTTTTTTACAAATAAACAACATTATTTACAATTATGCAGTTATTTTATTTTCATTATACAACTCATAGACTACTTCTCTACATAATCACCATTTCTGTCCAAACATTTTTGGTACCATTGTAGCAATTTTTTTATACCACTGTTGTACCAAGCCGTGTCCTGTCTTCGTAGCCATTGGTTCGCCTCCGCTTGCACTTCGTCATCATTCGCAAAGTGCTTGCCTCCAAGGTGCAACTTGAGTGCTGGAAAAAGATGGAAGTCGCTTGGGGCAAGTTCCGGAGAATAAGGTGGATGTGTGAAAATTTCCCATTGGAAATTTTCCAGCAACGTTTGGGTCGTTCGAGCTTCGTGAGGGAGAGCATTGTCATGGACGAGTAACACTTTCCGAGACAAAAGTCCAGGACGTTTCCGTATTATTGCAGCTCTGAGTTTAGTGAGGACTTCGCAGTACCTCGCAGCGTTAACCGTAGTGTTTGGAGGCAGGTAGTCAACCAATAAAACACCCTTACAGTCCCAAAAGACGATAGCCATTACTTTGCCTGCAGAGATTGTGACCTTCGCCTTTTTTGGTGCACTTTCCTCAGGCTTCTTCCACACCATGCTTTGTCGTTTTGTTTCTGGAGTTGAATGATGCACCCAGCTTTCATCTCCGGTGACAATACGGAAAAACAGTTGATCTCCATCTCTTCGATGCATTTCCAGGAAAGCTCGGGCTGCATCCATCCGTTGTTGCTTGTGATTTTCCGAGAGCAAACGCGGGACCCATCTTGCACAGACTTTGCGAAAATTCAAAACATCTGACATGATTGTTCCAATCGAAGAGCGTCCAATTTCGATTCCAGGAGGCAGTCGAATCATTATTTCGTCGATGGTGACGCGGCGATCTGCTTCCACCACATTCCGAACAGCAGCAACGGCTGCATTGTCCGTTGCAGTAACGGGCCTGCCTCTTCGCTCGTCATCATGCATGTTTTGCCGTCCTTCCAAGAACCATGAACGCCATCGGCGAACCATTTGGATGCTCATACATCCTTCACCATACACTGACACTAAATTGCGATGAATAGTAACCGCAGTTTCATTTTACGCCGTGAAAAAAAAACGAATTACAGAACGGAGTTCGCAAGTGGACACGTTTACCAGTGGTAGCTCCATGGAAACTGAAACGTTACGGACTTGCGCGTACGAGTAGCGTGATTTTGAAGGTCACGCGATTCCAACGCATCCTAGTGACCATTTCTTACACTACTAACTAATTTTTACAACGTTTCGTTTGCAGAAAAAAAAATAGGGAAACTTATTTATTGGATGGCCCCCGTAAAAGGCTTAGCGAGATTGATTAAGAGCGCTATACCTCGATACTTAGCGGGGTTTTCACAGTTACCGTTTTTAAAAATGGGATGAATAATTGCTTTACACCATGTTGAGGAAAATAGGAGGGTTTTTAAAACTCCATAATATATATTTTAACAGGACTATGTGTTCCAATGGCAAGGCCTTTATTGCTTCATTGGGGATGTCGTCTACGCCTGACGCTTTATTGCGCTTTAAATGTGAAATCTCTAGTTAATTATGCCATTGATATATCGTCATATTTAGTTCACTGTCTGAGCAAGATGAAGTCATTGAAGGGAATTCATAGTTGGTCGGTGCTCCAGTCCCTATCAGTTTTATGTAAATTGTTCCCACTCCATTATTGGTATGTTTCCGTGTGAAATTCTTTTATTTTTGAATAAGGCTATTGTTTTCCAGAATTTAGTGGCATCTGGTGACTGGTTTACTTTCTCTTGTATCATACAGAAATAATTTTTCTTTTTGACATTTAGTGAGATTATGTATTTCTTCCTTGCTATCACGTATATCTTATGATCCTCCGTATCATTTGATTTCTTAAATAGCGCCAGATTTGATTTCAGAGCTTTTTTGTGCAGATAGCATTCGCGATCGAACCAGGGTTTAGATTTAGGTCCATCCAGATTAATTTCAATTTGCATTTCTTTTGTCCTCATTGTACCCTGAATTCGTAGAACTAAATTATTCACTATAGTGTCAATCGGAGTATTCCATGAGCCCTGCGTTTTACCAAGTTTCTGTACAAAGAGACTCTCGTTTTCGGGTAGACATCTGTACCTTTTCATATTGCCCAGTATGAAGTCTCTCCTGGTTCCATTCAGAAGAAATTTCTCAACCAATTGTCAGGGGCAGATGGTCTGAATAAGGGAGTTCACCAACCTGTAGGTCAATATTAAATTCCAGTAAAGTATATGCGACAATACAATAATCAACCACCGAAAAGCCTTGTTCTGTAATGAAAGTACAATTTCCATTCCTATCGCTCTTCGTTCTTCCATCGACTATGTTTAGAAAGTTATTGTCTAAAAAATCAACAATTATTCTGTATGTGTATAAATTACTTTATCTCTGGAATTACGTCGGAGTTATAAGAAGGTCGGGAATCCCAATGGATTGAGAACTTGTACGCGTATTCAGATCACCTGCTATTATAATTCTATACCCGTCTGTTATTTTGTCCTCTATGTGATTGAAAAAGTTGCTTCTACTTATTATATAATTCTCATTTGGAGGCAGATATGTGAAAAAAAGCATATTCTTTCCCTATTGTTTAGTTCTGAACCAACATTTGTCCAGTTAAATGCAATCCAGTGTGGTTCGATATCAACCTTCTCAATTATTCGCTGAAACTTAACACCCACAATAATTCCTTCTGAGTATCTGCTTCGATTCACAAGCCTTGAAGCTAGTGATTCATAAATTTGGAAATCATCCAGTATGAGGTTCAGAGCCTTTATGGAAATGGATTATGGATTTTTTTTATTTAATGGAAAAAGGCAAAAATGTCGAATTTCTTCACATAATCAACAAGCGAGAAAAGAGAGATTATACTGAAATAGCCATTTATATTACAAAATAATATTTTATGTAGTTTATTACTGACCTCGGGCATTTTTTGTGCTAGAAAACCCGAATATTTATTTTGACACGCGCCTTTGTTCAGATTGATATTTTTTACATATGAAGGCGAATTTAGGCGTAGCAAAGAATGTTTACCAACCATATATTGCTATCAAACATTACCACCCTGATCCATAACTTGGTCATTTGAAACATAGTATCTTGTATTTCCCACTATTAAGGTGTTGTCTCTCAGTTTAGCTCTTATTCCTCTATCCACGAGTTCTTTCTTTTTCTAATTAGTAGTTTTCTCTTGTTTCTAATGTTTAAAAAATAATCTTTATTTAGAAAAATTCTGTCACCTCTGAGATTGAATGAATTTTTTCAAAAGTACAATTCTTACTTTATACTCGGGTACCTCAATGAGAAGTGGTGAATTGACATTTTTGGACAATCTTCTGCATTGTTGTAATTCAATTTCCGCTGATATTTGCATCTTATCTGTAATTAGGTTTTGTATTCAACTCGTAGAGATCCATCCTTTTCTCGATTTCACGGATATTTCCCGAGTTAGCCGATACAGACGTCGTTATAGTTTCTAGGGAAGTCTCCAGTTGTAGTAGGAGCTGGTTAATTTTTCGAAACCTGTTTCTAACCCATAAAACCTTTAATCCAGCTTTGTTCAACATTCGACAATTCTATTTGACATCGCCGTCATTAACTCAAGTAAATTTTTCTCTCTACCTGCATTCAACGTTGTATGTCTTGTAGATTTAGATCCTGGGTTTTGTTCGATTCCGGAAATCAGTAAAAGCATTATCGCTATACATCACAGATTAGCTCTCCTGGTATAGGAGGGTACTTTCATTTCAGACTTATTTGCATAAAAAACAATTTCATTGTTGAAATTTGCATACGTTGACCTATAGTGAGTTTATTCTAAAAATTAAAATCCAATTAAACAAAATCAGAATTATTATCAACTTCATTTCACTTTAATAAAATGTTGAATTATAGTTTACTTAGCAAATATTCAAAGTACAGTAACGAAAAAAAACTATACTTACCGGGAGACGAAGCTTACTGCGTCCGTTCTGGTCAGCCACCTGGCGGAGAATCATATTACTCTCAGCCAAGAAATCAAGAATCCCAACCAAGAAGACAAGACTTACAAACAAGAAGACAAGACTCCCATCCACTACAATTTCAAGGTAAGTCAGTTTATTATAACACCAACAATAAACAATTGACCCTAAATACTTCCCAAAAACAAATCATCGCGTAAAAATAATGGTAAACGCAATGGTAATTGACGAACAAATACAAGATATACTTCGCGAGAGAGTCATTCGCCCGTCATCAAGCCCATGGACGTTCCCAGTCATATTAGTTAAGTAAAGAGATGGCAGTTGGAGGTTTTGCGTCGATTACAGGAAGCTCAATGATATAACTGTGAAGGACGTTTATCCGATCTCCACAGTCGATGATGTCATGGACACTCTTAAAAGGTCGAAGTACTTCTCAGCAATTGGTCTTAAATCAGGGTACTGACAGGTTAAAATCGAGGAAGAGGACAAAAATAAAACGGCGTTAACCACGTGCCACGGTTTATATGAATCTAATGTTATGCCTTTTGGCTTATGTAATGCTCCAGCCACGTTTGAACGGCTTATAGATAACGTTCTCAAAATTTGAAATGGAAAATATTTATATGCTATTTAGATGACGTTATTATATATATTGATGCTTTTAAAACTCATCTCGGAAAACTGGAAGAAGTTTTCAATTGTTTCAGTGAATCAAAGTTAAAATTAAATGCAAAAAAAAAAAATCAGACTCGCCTTTGAATAACTAGAAATACTGAGTCACATAACAATTCAACTTGGAATAAAGCATTCAGATCGAAATATCGAGGCGGTTAAAAATTTTCCGAAACCCAAGAAAATAAATGAGGTGAAATCATTTTTAGGACTTTGTTCTTACTATAGAAAATTTATTAAAGAATTTTCCAACTTAGCCGATCCCCTTATTAAACTCACAAAGAATAATTAACAAATAAAAATACATAAAAAATATTTTATTTAAGTGCACTAAAAAGGAAAAAATAAAATCTTAATTCTTATGTCATTGATAAATTAGATGTATCTGAGTGAGAATAAAAGCGGCGAGGGACGATCATATTTAGAGAAGAGGTTAAAAATTTAGTAAACACTTATAAAAATCGCTAATCAGTTGCTACAAATTAAATCACATTAGGTTCTAAATTCAGGATGATCGTCCCCCGCCGCTTCTATTTTCACTCATATACATCTAATTGCTCAATGACAGAAGACAAACTATTTTATTTTTACCTTTTAGCACATTTCAATAAAAGCTTTTTTTTTCAATATATTTTTTTATTTATTAATTATTCAGTTAGTTTTAGACATGAATTTTCAAATCTTAGAATCAAAAGTTAACTGAGAATTAGGCCTTAAATAGACGGAACCCTGCTCGCGGCGGATTGTCCAATTCTTTGTAAGGGGCGTAACATAAGACTTAAAAAGAATTATTTTAAATTTGTTCATTCCTGGCCACTCCGACCACCCAGAAGTCAGAAAATTTTTACACTTTCATTGTTCATAGGACTGTGTGAGTATTAAAAGATTCATACTTCTATCTGATCAGGAAAATATTAAAATTAAATTTTAAAGGCAATTTGAAATTTTGTTCAATCCTGGCCATTATGACATCCGCGAAGTCTGAAAAATTTTCAACTTGCATTGTCATCAGGTTCTAATAACTGTACAAAATTTGAGATTTTTACGTCCTCGAGAAATATACTAAATATAGAACACAATATTTGTGGACAGACAGACATGGGGCAAGGTAAATAAAAGCTTTTAAAAATATATATCGGAATTTGTTTATTCCTGGCCACTACGACCAGCCAGAATTCTGAAAATTTGTATACTTGCATTGTTCATTGGACTAATTGAGTTTTAAAAGTTTCATACTTTTATATGATCTGGAAGTATATTAAAATACAATTTGAATTTTTGAAAGTCAATTTGAAAATTTGTTCCAGGCCATTCTGACAACCGCGAAGTCTGGAAATTTGTCAACTTGCATTGGCATCAGGCTCTAATGAGTTTACAAAATATTTGATTTATAAGTGCTCTAAAAGTGTTCTAAAAACTGATTACAATATTTGTATACGGACATATAGACAAGCATACATGTAGGTATGTTAAATAAATGCTTTTAAAAACACCCCGTTTGAATGGACCAAAGCAGAAGAAAATTCATTTCACACTCTGAAGATGACCCTATTGAGTCCTCCTGTCCTAGCACTTTTTAACCCTCAAGCTCCCACCTGTATTCACACAAATGCGTCAAACATCGGACTGTTTGCAGTCCTAGTGCAAAAGACTGATGGACAAGAAAAGGTCGGACCATATATCAGTAGAACCCTAACCAAATAAGAACTTAATTATTCATATAAAAAGAAAGAATATTTAGGAATATTCAAATTACGTCCTTATCTTTACGGTAAGCAGTTTAGAGTGATAACAGACCATCATGCTCTCTGCTGGTTAGAAAACATGAGAGATCCTATTGGTAGACTAGCTATATGGGCTCTGAAAATCCAAGAGTATGACTTTGAAGTGATACACAAGTCTTGTAATAAACAATTAGACGCTGACTGCCTATCAAGAATACCTTTTCCGGAAACTGAACCTGCATATATTTGTGATAAAATGTTCTTCAGGCAAATACATAATGATAAAGAAGATTTTATCGGAAATGTTAGATATTTCCTTAGGATATGATGGCAAACGCTTCATCACCCAAAATTTCAATAAAGAAGATGGTTTTATTCATAAAAAGAACCCAAACGGAAATCCTTGGCTATCTGTTGTGCCATAATGCATAAAAGAGAAAGTTATTATTCCGCTATTCAAATTTAAATTCGAGTTATCAGTGGGTTCTCGCCAAATTTTTGATATAAAACTTTATGCTTTCTTTTCACCTCTGTACCTTGCTTTCAGTGTTTTAGTTCAAAGAGTACATTTGAAGTTATGTGCCCAAGGTTTGTCTTGGTCGCCAATTGGCATGCTGAATTGGTATGCTTTACACATCCTGAAAGCAGAAAGCAATGAGCAATTTTCAATATACTTCTATAATACTTAGGAATCAGAAGTTTTATACACCTTTAAGAACCCGATGACAATGTAAATTGACAAATTTTCTAACTTGTTAGTGGTCAGAGTGGTCGGGGGAACGGACTAATTTCCGATTTTTCTTTCAAATTATATAATCTAATTTTTATATTTTTACAGGCCAAAAGGAAGTATTAAATTTTGAACATTCGCTCAGTACAGCTAACAATGCAAGTATACAAATTCTCAGACATCTGGGTGGTTATAATTCAGTAATTGGCACTCAAAATCATGATGCAAGCATTTATATTCAATATACCTTTCTCTCTCACTCCGCGGGCTCTGGTGCGGTTCCGGACGGATTCTCCTCTGGGAATCTACTGGACGTCCGAGTCGCTGGCCGTCCTGGGCTTCACAATTTTTGTCCTGAATAACGTCGCCTCTCAGGCCTCCCACCTGATGGGGCTGCTGGAGCGAGCCATTGCGAGGTGGTCCCCCTTCACCCGCGACCTGTCGCTGGTGGTTCGTGTCCGCGCGGCCAATAGCCTGGTCCTGGGTTCTATCCTGCACCACCTCCAAGGCTACATTCCACCTGAAACCACCATCGGCCGGCTGTAAGCGCGGCTGGCGCGCTTCGTGCGGGTTCGAGCCGAGTATCGTGGCTCCCTAGGATAATCCTGGCTCACCTAGTCTTCGAGGGTGGCGTCTGTCTGCTTGACATCGCGTGCCATCTTCGGCTCGCTTGCCTGAAGGGTGTCCAGGCCTCACTGCGCGGTGCCGCCAACGGCTACTCATGGCTGGTTCGCAGCAGGGCGTGGCTGACCCCGCCTGTTATTAACGTCAGGCTCATAACGAGGAGAAAAAGGCCTCTCCTTCTTGAGCTGGCCAACAGGGTTCTGCATCCCATCTGCCAGAGGTCCTTGTGACTTCGAGGCGACAACAGGTTTCTACAGCCGCCAGACCTTCTGGATCCTGAGCGCTGGCTACAGGCGACTGTCGGTGACCTTTCCGATGGCGCCCCTGCCCTAACAAACTCAACGTGGGCCGCGCTCCTGGACGTGCAGCACCTGGGGGACTTCTGCCAGCGTTTCCTGCAAAAAATACGAGCTCCAGCTATCATGTGGAGTACGAGGCTGAGACCATCGTCCTTCGGGGATCGGCTACGCCCATTACCCGTCTCACCAGCCAGAGCGCGCGCCGGGCACTGAACTTGGCACGGCTGTAGGCGCATCCCGTTGGAGATCTTGTTGCGCGGTGTACCTCCACCTTGGATATGCCTCGCTCCATCCCTTGGGCTGACCTGAATTGCAACTGCTTCTCGGGGCACGACGCAGACATCGCCCTACCCTATCCTGACCATCCTGCCTCGAGGCGTACCACCTGTGCCGCCTGCGGGTCCAGCGAACCGTCGCTAGACCCACTGCGAAAGTCCACTCAGACCTGAAAAATTTGGCTACCAGGCAAAGCATTCAACATTGCACCAAGAAGTTGTTGTCACTGAAAAAGAGAAACCATGGACCTAGGCCAAATAACAGGAGCCGTCTTTTTCGATATCGCCGAGGGATTCGACAAAGTCTAACGAGGCCCTTAATAATGCGCAAAAAGCACTTTCCTGGAGATATTATAAAAATAGCACAAAAATTTGAAAGAAAAGAGTATTCAATGTAAAAGTCAAGGACGAATTGTCAAAAGCTAGGTACATCCTTGCTAGGGTCCCTTAGGTTCAGTCACTGGACAAACCATATTTGACATATACACATAAATGACTTCCCCGTGTTGAAGAAACATCACTACACACTATACATTCTCGGATATCTAACAATATATGGAGGGAAAAAATATGAAGATGATAATGGAGTGATTGATGCAGTTTTGGGCTTTTTGGAGGTTCAAGATTATTAAAAAGGCCAAAGGACATTAGAAGTTCGTTGATATAATTGTATAAATTTGCCGAATGAGATAGTACTAAATTTTTAATAGATTATTTATTTTTATATAGGGGGGAATAATTGTAGTAGAGGCAAGATATTCATGTAAATTATAGGTGATTTCTGGAACTATTGATTCTGAAACTATATATCGTTTTAACAATAACTGCTTGTCATCTGTACAACTGATATTATCGTTATTATTGAGGCCACTTTATTTAAATTAAATTTTAAAAGCTTTTACTGTATAGAGAGAGAGAGTCTATTTTTATATAAATTTTCTATTATTTCTCTATTTGGAATTTTCTAATGAAATATTTGCATTCATCACCATTACTTTTCAAATCAGATTTTATCCAATCAATCAGGCGTTAAGAAAAAACAGCAAAAAGGTTTGATTAGAAGTGCATACAAAGCATCAGCTACTGAGAAAGGCATTTTTCAGTTTACTTTAACAAATGAACCAAAATTGCTTATATCGCATTCTCTCGATAATGGTTCTAAAGTTTGAAAATAAAACTTAAGTTAGCGCATAATTAAATTTATTGAAAATTTTGTAAATAAAAAAAATCTCATTCTTATTCTAGAAAAATTAAAGATATCTATAAATATCAGTGGTGACAATTAAGACGTTTTTTTATATATAGACATTCTAAAGTGTCACAAATTTTAAATATATTCAAAACTAGGGGATTAGTAGACCGTCAAAAGACAATCTTGAAGAGAGCCAGCCTTTAAACCGTATTGAGACTTTACCTTGATGAGATGAATAATAAGTTATGGGAGAAATAAATGTAAAAGATCATGTGAACTTGGTCAGGATATGAATTTTTGATTTTAATAACAAACACCTGACCTTTTTTATTATTTAATTTTTCATTATTTTTACATATATATATATTGATATTATATTTCAAAATGTTCAACAGATAATATAGTATAATTTTAACACAAACTATCATTTATATTTCTGTGTGAGCATTTTAAACGCATACACAACAGGATCCTCTTAAAGACTTTTTTTTAGCCAAAAAAGACTTATCCTGACAGCTCATACGAACATTTTAGATGGCAGAGGGCCAATAATGGAACAAGAATAAACTGAATGTTGTTTAGGTTTGTTTTATGATATTTGGCCGACCTATTCTTTTGATAAATCAAGAAAAGCTAACCGCGAACACGTTTCTCCCTGTCGACGCTCGTCGACTTGATACAGGCTGTACCTCAACGACAAAATGTTTGGTCAAACAGGCTTTCTGAGAAATCTTGAAATGGGGTTTGAAGCCCAAATTTGCGTAAATATACTGAACATGTGGAAAATAAGATAGTTATCAACCATGATGACAAGTGTTAACAGCCGGAAACGCGTTTCGTGGTTGGCCTTTTTTGATTTATCATGAAGATGGATTGGCCAAATATCATAGAAGACTCCTAAATCAACAAGAGGTACCCATTTCTAACTTCAATAATCCCACATACTCACGGAAGGTATACGCTCATATTGTATTTGGAAATTTCCACAACGTCCCACATTAGAAATGAAAGGGATTCCCTAGATATCAAAATATTATATTGCACAGTTGAAAACACCTTCGTCGACCACACATAATCTTCATAGACTTCTACAAAAGAGAACTGAGCAAAGTACTTTCGTATATCTTAGAGGATTATAACATGGCCTAAATTTCTTTGAAATGCCCGTGAGAAAAATCTCCAGAAGACAGAAAGTAGTAGGTGATTACGCGAAATATAATCTGAACTTCAAACGCAGATCACAAAATTATTCAAATTCTAAACCAATATTTAAAATAACGGCCAGAAAAACTACAAGTATTAGAAACCACCACCACCATAGAGGTAGAAATATTGCACCAACATTCTCTATTTAGAACGTCTATACTAATTACTAGAGCTGTAGAAAATTCAACGAACGGATATAAAACAACTGCCAATTCTAAACCTTAATGAAGTTTATCTTAGGTTTAATATTTTACCCGCAGATGCGACGAAATTATTCTAGAAAATATTAACTTTAAAACATATCGACGTAATAAAATCGAACCATTCTCATACAGCCTAAATTTGGCAATTAGAGAATTAGAAGATCAATTTTATATAATTCATAAATACAACTTTGAAATGAACTTTCAAATTATACAGGTAGAATAATATATTTAATAATTTTTATTTATAAATATAGAACTTAATACAATGCAATAACGCGCCATATATAACAAATGAAGACATTAAGAGGCGAATGTTTCTTTTCACAAATAAATCAAACTTCTACTGTCCTTGCTGCGATGCCCTCTCAATATTTTTCTTCGTAATAAGGACAGTAGTCCTTATTGTTGATTTATTTATTTGATTGTTTTGATTTTTTTGTGAAAAGAAACACTCGCTCGTATAAAATAGAACTTCTTAGGATCGAACCGGTGATCTTTTATTTAATATCAAATTCCAATTTTTTAATACTTCTGGCCTGAGGAAACATCATACACTTATTTATTGAACTTCATTCACTGATTAAGGTCAAATGATTGTAAAAGCTAATCAGGACCAAACAGTTCAATGTCTCAATATTTTATCAGCCAATCAGAGAGTGAGTAAAGCGGATACTATATATACAAAAAACATTAAGACATAAATTAAAGTGATTTAGAACATATTCTAAACATTTCTTAAATGAAAAATTAACTATAAAAAAGACAAATCTTTATTTATTTAAATTTACAAACATTGACGTCCTACATATAAAAAAGTAACAAACACAAGTTGGCTAACAAGTTGCAAACACAAACTCCAAGGAAAACAAATAAAAATATCCTTCTAAAAATCTTTCCACTGAAAACCTCTCATTTAGTTTGGCCTCTAAGTGTTTAAAGATGGCTTAAAATATGTTGCCAACAAATGTTTTTTTCCCAATTTGGATGTAATCCCCGGCCTCTGATTGGATTAATTTTAATTGGCTCCTGCTAGACGGTTGGGTAGTCGGATGGTGTTCCCTGTGATACCTTGTTAGGGAACACTTCTATTTCTCTTCTACACCAGCCCCAGACATGTACTGGACTATGTTCTGTACATTTATCCTTCTTATCTAGGCGATGTTCCCTGTGATACCTTGTTAGGGAACACTTCTTGTTCTCTTCTACACCAGCCCCAGACATGTACTGGACTATGTTCTGTACATTTATCCTTCTTATCTAGGCGATGTTCCCTGTGATACCTTGTTAGGGAACACTTCTTGTTCTCTTCTACACCAGCCCCAGACATGTACTGGACTATGTTCTGTACATTTATCCTTCTTATCTAGGCGATGTTCCCTGTGATACCTTGTTAGGGAACACTTATTGTTCTCTTCTACACCCGCCCTAGACATGTACTGGACTATGTTCTGTACATTTATCTTTCTTATCTAGGAGATGTTCCCTGTGATACCTTGTTAGGGAACACTTCTTGTTCTCTTCTACACCCGCCCTAGACATGTACTGGACTATGTTCTGTACATTTATCTTTCTTATCTAGGAGATGTTCCCTGTGATACCTTGTTAGGGAACACTTCTTGTTCTCTTCTACACCCGCCCCAGACATGTACTGGACTATGTTCTGTACTGTTATCCTTCTTATCTAGGCGATGTTCCCTTTGATACCTTGTTAGGGAACACTTCTTGTTCTCTTCTACCCCCGCCCTAGATATGTACTGGACTATGTTCTGTACATTTATCTTTCTTATCTAGGAGATGTTCCCTGTGGTACCTTGTTAGGGAACACTTCTTGTTCTCTTCTACACCAGCCCCAGACATGTACTGGACTATGTTCTGTACTGTTATCCTTCTTATCTAGGAGATGTTCCCTGTGATACCTTGTTAGGGAACACTTCTTGTTCTCTTCTACACCCGCCCTAGACATGTACTGGACTATGTTCTGTACATTTATCCTTCTTATCTAGGAGATGTTCCCTGTGATACCTTGTTAGGGAACAGTTCTTGTTCTCTTCTACACCCGCCCCAGACATGTACTGGACTATGTTCTGTACTGTTATCCTTCTTATCTAGGCGATGTTCCCTGTGATACCTTGTTAGGGAACAGTTTTTGTTCTCTTCTACACCCGCCCTAGATATGTACTGGACTATGTTCTGTACATTTATCCTTCTTATCTAGGAGATGTTCCCTGTGATACCTTGTTAGGGAACACTTCTTGCTCTCTTCTACACCCGCCCTAGATATGTACTGGACTATGTTCTGTATATTTATCTTTCATCTCTGGGCGATGTTCCCTGTGATACCTTGTTAGGGAACACTTCTTGTTCTCTTCTACACCCGCCCTAGACATGTACTGGACTATGATCTGTATATTTATCTTTCAGCTCTGGGCGATGTTCCCTGTTATACCTTGTTATGGAACAATTCTTGTAATATTCTACGCAATTCCCAGACATACACTGAACTATGCAGTTAAAGTTATACTCGCAACATACACCCTCTTTCTCCCTTCCAGGAAGCTCCATTAATTTTTCTCCTAATTTCCTATGATTTATACATATAAGTTTTAGTCCACCTGTCATGGCGACAGTCGGCCATCTGTAGCGATCCTCTTATAACATCCTGGAACGGCAAATCTTTAAACCATTATTACAATCTGTTGTCAATGGAAACACGTTTATTGTTCAGAAAGAAAAAAAAATCTCCTTATCGTTCAACTGAAAGTTGCTGATGGCTGACGCCATCTATTGGAATAAATATCAACTTTTCGTTATTTATTTCTTGATTAATTAAAAATAGGTATTCGGCCAATTCTGGAATAATTCAAAATTAACGAATAGATGGCGCCAGCCATAAGCAAATTACAATTGCACGATAGGGAGATGTCCTTTTTACTTTCTGAATTTATGCACCTTATGCCAGTACAATATCACATTTGTACTATTTTTTTCACACGTTTATTGTTATTATTTTTTAAAAATTACTCTCCAAATAAAAAACCTTACCACTCGCCCAAACACACACTGCCTTTCTTTCCACAAAAAAACAAACACTTTTTTGAAACGTTGGCGAATAGCGTTGCAATAATAGTGATGCATATATTTGTAAAGATGGAATTTTTGCCGAAAAGATTATGACCTATGAATTTAAAAAATTCCTTTCTCTCTCGTCAAAATAGACGTCAAAACTAGACGCCATCTATTGACAAACCTCACAATCTAGAGGGTTCGGGTCGATGACAAATCCACAAGTTTGTGTTATTCACAACATCATTATAAGATATCTAGAAACTAGTTATGATAATCAAATATTCACATAAAAAAAAGAGCTGACTTAACGTCACACGCTGCCGTCCTAAAATTCTCATTTAAGCGTTCAGGATAAACTTTTTTTTTCATATTGTAGCAAATATATCGATATTGGAAATAAGAAATCACTCAATAAGAATCATATTTAAATTTTCCTCGGAAGTTAGTTGATCTAAAAAAGGAGTTGCTGAATAGGAAGGTCTTCACTACCACTTTAAAACACGTAAAGAGGGCAATACGACAAATTCACAGTTTCTAAAAAATAAAAAATGTTTCGAATGATACAAGAAAAATATCTATATTTGGATAAAGAGATCACATTATATGTTAGTTTAAAATAAAAATGGTTTATATCTTGATAAGAGAGGGACAATCTGGGATATTAGTAAATATTAGAAGGCAATGTGTGTGTGAAAAAAAAAGCCATAATCAAATACTTATTTTATATTTAAAGATACAAAAATATATTTGTTGCATTCATACTTCTACATTACGGTATCACCGTTGTAAACGACAAATATCTATTTGGTGAGTTTTAAAATCTTATTCTACACATAAACATATGTTTTTTTTGAAAGTGTGAAATTTGTAAGATCAATTTAAGAATTCCTCATAATCAATAATTAAATTATTTGTCTTCAAAAGTCTAGGTTCTATAGAGATGATTGCCAAGCCTCTCTCTCAAGTATCGGAGAAAATGGCGGGGAAAAATATACAGCGAGGCTTCATTTTCTCTCTCTCTGCCTACAGCCTCCAGAAGTTTGAAAAATAACAAGTTCATTAGAGCATATTCACAGGCTTTTAGCGTCGAGATCTTCAGAGAGAATTTCCACCCAGTCTCTAAATATCTTGACAATAACGAAATCATTAGAGAATAATCACATTCAGTCAACAAACATCGAGATCTTTAGAGAAGTTTCTTCTCAGCCTCCAAAGGTCTGGACACAACAAGATCACCAGAGGATAGAAATATCTACACTCGACTTACAAACGTCAAGGAAGATAACGAAATCTTGAAAAATATCCTAAACCATCTTCAAATTGACTGGAAAATAAAAAGAGATCATCAGAAATGATCAACATTCTTCTATTTAATGTTTAATAGTAAAAATAAATTTTAATAGGGAAACAACACTCAGGCTTCAGATGATGTAAAGAGAAGGAAGACTTCAGCTTTTTAATATTTACATTCAGCCAGGTAATAACAATTTTCACCTACCAGACGTTGAGAAAATTAAGGCACCTCAGCTCATAGAGACACCACGCCTCCATATACTTTGATTTCAGTTGCAATTATTATGGCAGATATTCGGCAGGAATAGTCATTTCCCACAATCAGATCTCAATAGCGACCGGTTCTTCATTGAATTGTTTTTTTTACACAATTAAACACTGGGCAGATGGTACGCTATCTTGGAGTCATCAGGAGACGTGCAGGTGGCAATGCTACACGGGACATGCCGTGTCAGGGTCGTCGTCTTGTAGCCTTGAAGTCGCCACCTTAGCTGGACGTGTGTGGGCCTTGTCCATCTGGCTAAACAACCTCAACGTGCATTCTTATACCTCTTTTTGAAGCCGTCTTTGTGTGAAAATATATTATCCGATATTTACATAGTAAATCAGTATTACTTGTATTTGATATTTGAATACTAAACAGCTCGGGACTCTGCGATAACATTTTCAATATAATCAGAATATATTCATATGTTATATGATTAGAGCATTAATTCATTGCTCATACAATCATATAAAGTAGCGAGAGAGCATGATAAAAATAATTCATTAATATAATTCTGGAAAATATTCACACATTTTCGAAATGTATAAAAATATAATAACAAAAATACAAATTTATGTATTTTTTAATATTACTAAAATAAAGTGAGCAAATATTTCCTTTGACTCTGAGCCATTATCTAATATTTAATTTATAATTTTTGCGTTTCACAATACAAGTACTAAGCTAAAAATTGACCATTGAGCTCAATTCTGATTGACTGATTAAGGACACTTGATGTTAGAGAACCACTGAGAGAGCAATGGAATGAATCATATCTATATAATACGTTTATATATATTTATATATATTGAAAATAAAATAGGCATATCTCCTGACCTCTCAAACGAGTATTTTAAATGACATAGTGTTATCTAGTGGAATGGAAATTAACTGAACGTTAATGAGTTTCCCCATCCAAAAGTGTCAATCATTTAGCTATGACTTATCACCAGCTGATTGGTGAAGGTCATCAGATAGCCCTCAGGTCCAGGCCGGATTCTAAAGGGACAGCGGTCAGATTTAGAGTTCATGTATTCAGCAGGAGATGAGCAGGACACAAAGTCCAGTCCCGACATCATGTTTGTGGATCTCCCATTTTCTTTAGGACGCCAACTTTCCGTCAAACTTTGTACACACCTGAACTAACCAATATATATATATATATATATATATATATATATATATATATATATATGGTTTAAGAACCACCTTATTTTAATATTTTTGCCTTGAAGCTTCTTGCTTATGAAACCCATCATGTGTCTTGTCTTCTTTAACAAAAGAGAAATAGCTTGGCCATCGACTGCAAAACCGAGTGGTAGGTTCCAATTGACCGTCTAGCTGGGAGAGATATATATTTCTCCCTTATTAGCAAACTTTCGAGATCACGACAGCTTGTGTTATATATATATATATATATATCGAAAACATTTAAAAGAAAAATATTATATAGGTGGGGGTAGCTATCGGTTCATATATTATATAATTTTATAATTTCGAAAGTATATTGTGTGTGTCTTCTAATAATATTTCATGTACACTATTAATTGAAAATAATTACACGTTTAGTAATACTAATTAACATATGTGATTTCTTAAAATATCTTTTCTTTTTTCACTAAAGACCCTGGAACATGTGTTTATATCAGAAATTTCGAGGAAAAAGAACCATTAACTATTAACTAGGAATCAAACAAATGCCAAAGGTTTCTGGAGATAGGTTTATTTATCTTTATTAAACGTAATCTCGAGCTGTCGGGCATCTCTGCCCTTCTACGGGAGTACATGTTTCTATGTATTCCTGTAGAAATTCCCGACAGCTCTAGATTACCTTTAATAAAGATAAATAAACCTATCTCCAGAAAGCTGTGGCATTTGTTTGATTAATATCCAGCCAAGGCTGGTGTTGTGGCTTATTATTAGAAATAAATCTGTATGTTTTGCAAAGATAAGATAAAATAAATATGCAGACGAGGATCATATTAAATTTTTAAAAGAGTCAACTCTCTCTTTAAAAATTCATTGAAACAATGCATTCATATATCACCCCAGTATAAAAGGTTAAGGTTGGTTAATTAAATCTCACATGTATATTTAACATTAAAACTGAAGAAATAATAGTAAAAGCAGCAAAGGTTTTCACAAATCCGATACATTATGTCAAGACAGTCAAAGCATAGAGGAGTGGAAGCAATTTTATTGACGATCTATAGATAGAAGGAGCGCTAGAAGCACGAGGCTGACTCACTAGAAGTCCACACACAGCAGAATGACCAGAATTTGGCGTAGCTCCTCTAGCATCGAGAAAGACGAAGGCTGAAACACACAAACATGATCCACAACAAACTTTCAAAATTGCCCAAACACTATCAAATGTGAATCGCCAGTTTAAATACTTTCTCTCAGTCTCCAGAGAGAAGGCGCCTTCAACTATCAAAGTAACTGCTCTCAGAGTTTTTATCGCTTATGAATGTAAATCGGCGTACACACAAAAGACAATTTAAATGGACATACAAAGAGCAATGCAAATGTATGTATGCAATTTTGATAATTTCTGACGCGTATGATTCTTTTAAAATTAAATCAAATTTCCACTGCCCTTACTGCAATGATAAAATAATTGGAGGGACTGGCTCATCAGTGGTGAACCCTCCCATTATTTTATCATTGCAGTATGAGCAGTAGAAAATTCTTTTTTTGAAGAATAAGAATCATACGCGCGTCAAAAATGGTTTTCATTCAACTTATATCAGATGACGAGCTAATGCATCGTGCAAATGTATGTATAAAGGGCCATGTAAATGGTTGCACAACGAGCAATGTTTATAGACGTATAAATATTAAGGTGCACAAAGAAGCAATGTAAATGCATATACGGAGAGCGATGTAAATAGGTTCAAAATTCGATATAAATAGGTTCAAGAATATTGATTTTAATAGGCGTACAAAGGATAACGTAAATAGATGCTCAAAGAGCAATGTAAATGTTTGTACAAAGAACGATGTTAAAACGCATACAAATATTGATGTCAATAGGCGTAAAGAGTAAAAAAAATAGACGCCTAAATATCAATGTTAATAGGCATCTAGAGTAATGTAAATAGACGTACAAAGAGAGATGTACATATGCGTGTAAAATGATGGAAATAGGTACACAAAGAGGAATGATAATAGCCTTAAAAGAGTAATGCAAATAGGTGAGCTGAAAGTAATATAAAATAGTCGTACTCAAAGAGTAATATAAATATACGTACAAACGGCAATGTAAATAGGTACACAAAGAGAAATGTTGTATTAGTAGTACAAAGATTAATGTAAATAGGGTGCATAGTAATGTAAATAGGCGTATATACATATTGATGCTAATAGATGAACAAAATAATGTGAATAGTCGCACAAAGAGCAACGTTGTATTAGTTGCTTAAAGAATTTTGTTAATAGGGTACATAGTGAGGTAAATAGGCGTATATACATAGTGATGCTAATAGATGAACAAACTAATGTAAATAGTCGCACAAAGAGCAATGTTGTATTAGTTGCTTAAAGATTATTGTAAATAGGGTACATAGTGAGGTAAAAAGGCGTATATACATAGTGATGCTAATAGATGAACAAACTAATGTAAATAGTCGCACAAAGAGCAATGTGTGGCATCAGAGTCAAACCCATTTGTACAAGTAATTTCTTAGAATAATTATCTTCCCTGGTCTGAGGAATCTAACCTTTTTTGAGCAACCTTGGTGGCGTGCAGTACCTTGGTACTTTGCTATAGTGTATTCTCTGCTTGCTACATCCATTTTTGGGCTCAAAAATCATACAGTTTGGTTAGTAGGCCGTAAAACCATATTATCTCTCTCTTAAGGTATCAGAGGGCTCATTGTCTTGATGAAGTGAGCAAATTTCAGAATACTTTTAAATACCTTACTTGACATTATGTAATGACACAATAAAGAAAGAACTTCGCGTATATGCGTTCTTTTAGAGAGGGTTTATAAACATTAGGAGCATATTTAGCAATTAGATAAATAAATAAACAACCTTTTCCTCAAAGGAGCTATCACTATTTTGTTTCATATTTTGTACTGAATTTTAAGATATTTAATGCAACTTTTACTATGCAATTCTGATTACTGGGCCTCAGTCTCTGATTAATAAAGATATACATAGATTTGATATTTATTCAATATATTTACAATGGTATCGCTAGTGATACAGATACTGGATACTGATATTTGCTTAAGATAATTCTAAATTCTAAAAGGTGTTTGTTTTTCTATATGTTCTCATTCTTATCTACACTCTAATAACAAAAATATTGACGCACCAAGAAGGAATTGTCTATTTTATATGAAAATACGTACACAAAGACGTTCGGACCAAACATGAAAATTTGGTGGACGATTTATGCAAAGCAAGAACTCTAGCACATCTGAACTGCTCATCAATATAGAGTAATATAGATTCAATATTAGGCGCGAAAAGAGTTTATTATAAAATTTCTATCTATTTATTCTGAAGTAAGCCCCTATTCCCACTGTATCAATACCTCCCCGAAAGATTCGTGCTCATTACGAACTATTGAGTTTGAGTGAAGCCGTGTCTTTGGATTGAAAGATGGCGAAAAATATACTGCCCGTACGACATCTGTGTCGAAGTGATGCGGCTATTAGACAACGTTGGCAAGAGTGGGTCAACAACGGAAGTTTGCAACGGCAGCGGTTGATCAAGGGACAAAACAGAACGAGAGGACAGAGCGATTGTCAGAACGACTGTCACAGAATCGGATTCTACGTTATCTACCATCCAAAGTAACAAGCATACAACTGTCCAGAATGACCATTAACAGATGATTGAGAGAGCGGAATCTAAGAGCTCGCCGACCGTTACGATGCCTACCCCTTACGCCCGTACACCGACAAGTCCGACTACAGTGATGTCAGGTGCGATCAACTTGGAACTGTGCTGACTGGAGACGTATGGCATTTAAAGACAAGTCCCCTTTCTTACTGTGTCCTGAAAACCTTTGCCGACGTGTCTGGAGACGTCTTGAGCAGCGTGTGGATCCTTATTTTACTCTATAATTCTACACAGGTCTAGAACAGGGTATTATGGTCTGTGTGCCAATCCATTTGAAAGGAAGACGACCCCATTGGTAGTTATTCCTGGCACCTTGGAAAATTCTCGGCCATACACAGCACGTATTACTATGAGTTGTCTTCAATCTAGACAAACTCTTCCGTGGCCAAAAAAGTCGCCTGATAGAGAACAACTGGGACGACATGGGCAGGCGATTGCAACCATCCCGGAATGTTGAATATTTATCCCGATAGTTGGAGACAATTTGGTAAGAAATCTCCGCAGCACACCATTATAAGTGGCTGCCTGCATTCAGGTCAGTGGGGATCCAAAGACATATTGTATTTCTCAATTTGTGACAATTAAAATCTCTGGGATAAAACAATTGTTCTGAAATTTTAATCGTTTTATCCCCATTACATGTTGTTCACATACACCAATATTTGTTCCAATCTGACAACTATATTTCGGAGCGTCGATATATTTGTTATGGAGTATAAATATCAAAAAATAACTTTATTCAATTATATATAATGTGTGTATCATTAAAAAAAGATATTAATTTTTAAACCCTTTTTAATATAACTCTTCAGTCCCCTTCATTCTACATTAGTTTTCTTTAATATAGTTTACATTTATTATACTTATTGAGTGTATGCTATATTAAAATTTTATTTACACGTAAAAATATACACATGAATATTATATTGTTTCAATCTAACTTGTATTATCAATAAATTATATGAACATTGAGAAATGCAAATTAAAATGAATGTATATAAAATAATGGTGGAAATACACTGGTCCGCAAAATTAAAGGAACAACATATTTTTTTCATTCATCTCAAATATTATACACAAATTTATTATTCCATTATTGATTAGAATATCCGAAATCAAAGAATTCTAACACGTATTTTATGCAAATTAGCCGGTCAAGCAATGATCTTCTTGCAGTCAGTGCATAAATATCTTGGATATTGTTGTTAATATGGGGTGTGATCGCCTTTAACTGATAGACAGGCTCTACATCGGTGACCCATACTAAGAATTAGGGAGTTTATCAGCTCCTGTGGAATCAAAACGCCCACTATTGTGTTAAGACTGTTTCTAGCTCATGAGTGTTTCTAGGAGGGGGTTGGAGGGATGAGATCCGGCGTCCTAGGTTGTCCCATACATGCTCAATGGGATTTAGGTCTGGGGATCGAGCTGGCCAATTCATCCGAGCAATTGCATGGTTTTGGAGAAAAGTGTCGACCACACCAGCCCTATGTGGACGGGCATTATCATCCATTAGAAGAAAGTTTTCTCCCATTTCCAATGCTTGAGGCATCACATATGCTGCCAAGATCTCGTCCCGATACCTCTGTCCAGTCAGGGTTCCTCGCCGAAAAATATGGAGTGCTGTGCGACCGCCCAAGAAGATTCCAGCCCAGACCATAAAACCTTGGCTTCTGTAAGAATCCCTTTCAACCATATTCCGGGGATTATTTCTGGTCCCTCCTCTCTCCAGACAAAGACACGACGAGAACCGCCGTTTAGAGAGAATCTGGACTCATCAGTGAACATTCACGCCTCCATTCATCTGGATTCCAGGCGACATGTTGTCTTCACCAAAGTTTCCTTGCTCTCTTTTGAGGTGGTGTCAATGGCACACACATTATGGGTCGTCGAGCATAGAGGCCCTTCTTGTGAAGCCTTCTGCGTATTGCGACGCACAAGGGGACTTAAATAACGGTCTTGATTTAACGTTTTGACCCTTGGCCGTCCTTGTCCGGGTGTTCTGGCAACATTAGCTGTTGTTTGAATTTTTTTCCAAAGCTTCGAGACAACGTTTCTTGTCACTCCTAGCCATCTTGCTACTTCTGCCTGTGATTGGCCTGCTTCCAACCTTCCAATAGCTTGCCATTTTTTTTTCTTGTGATAAATTTTGCCTATAAGCCATGAAAACTTTAAAAACAAAAAGGTTCAATAAAAATCTAGTGGAGCGTAAAATTAGGACGCTTTGAGAAAGACTCAGGCATGTGATGGAGGCGTAGTCAACGTAGACGATGGTATTTTGCATATTATAAACAAATTTATTTGTTTTTCTGTTTTACATACTCTCTTAATTCATGGAAGCTTTTGAATATACCAAAACTTGATATATATCCTTTAATATAAATTTTCTTTTTCTTAAACATGTGTTGTTCTTTCAATTTTGCGGACCAGTGTATAATGAAGACATATAGAAGAGAAGAGAGATAAAAATAAATTTAAATAAAGCAGATATCTCTTGAGAACATTCTTTCATAATATTGTTTTCAAACCAAATAAGCAAGGCCAAAATAGAGATGCTCTAAGTATCAGATGAACCAATAACAGGACCAATTTAAGCAAACTCTATACATCAAAGATGTTGAGAAGTAGGTATTGGAAAGTAGAATAACTTTATTTATAAGCGTATATAATTTGTCCACGAGTCCTAAAACTTGTGTGTCTTTTCAATCGGGATCCACCAAGGCACTACACCAAGTTACAATATCATTGATATCTACAAGAATAATTAAGGGTTAGCAAATTCTCAACAAACCTCTTTAACATCACATTTTAAAAATTTCCAGAAAGCTGACGTCCTTGGGAGATAGCGTTTCGCCCCGGGATAATGCTTTACTCCATACTAATGTTTTCAAAGGGCGTTCTATCGTAGCTTTAAATTTAAAATATGTTGCATCAGTAGAGCATTTGCCTTTTTTTTTCTGGAGGCAGCTTTGGCCATTGCGATTAAACATTTAATTTTACTTCTGCATTAGCAGTCGTTTGTCTGCTATTGTATATCTGCACAACTGTTCGAAATTTTATTCACTTAGTGTCAGAAAAAATAATTAAGGGGATTTGACATGCAAATTTGGTTTATGTTTTAATACGTTTATATCAATTTAGAATTGGAGCTGCTTTTCTTCTAACATAACAATCTAAAGATCCGGGAATTTTTGCATTTGAGAGGATGATACAATAGGCATATTGTTTTATGATAAAAAAAAAATTGCGACAAAGGTTGTATAGTGACTAAGCAGTAGTTTTCAGCAAAGAACATCTAGGTCTATAATTCATTGCGACGATTTTTTGAGAAAAAAATATGGTTTATAACATTCCTCTTATTCAAATAATTTCAACTCCACCAGTGAGTGAAATTAAAAATGAAGTTTAACATACTGTAAGTGCAAAATTCAATCAAATTCTACATTTATAGGGATCAACATGAGTTTGTATTAAGACAAATGTATTCTCCCCTGGTAGTCGAAGAGATAAAATATATAATAAAAGGAAAAGGGAGCCAAAGAATATACACAAATATTTCATATGTTTTATAATATTGAAGAATTCTCAAGTAAAGTTCCGTGACAAAGATGGAAATATTTACACGGCGAGTTGTATATAATTTGTAACTTCGTGAGTCTCACATCAAAGATTGGCGCGTTAAAGAGCAAATAGTTCTCGATAGCTTACCATTTAACTATATAATGAATAAACAAACCTATTGTAAGTAATTTTATATATTAATAATATAAATGAGTTAATCAAATAAAGTAAAGTAGGAAGGAAGATGAGTTTCTTTTCAAAAGAAACTCATCTTCCTTCGTGCTTTTCTTTATTTTATTATCTAAACAGGAAGAGTTCTATCGCTTATAAATGAGTTAGTTACATAGAGATTATATATAGCGAGAACAACACAAGAGAGATGTCGCGATAGTTAACATTTATCTCTGTCTTTTAATACATTCTTTTATTTTGCAGCAGCCTTAGTAAATTGATAATATTGGAAAAGAAAGAGAGAGAGAGAGAGAAAGAAAGTATTTAGATTATCAAGAAATAGACAATAATTTGTAAATATCTTAATACTTCTATAATTCGAATTCATATTATTTTGACCCGTAATTAGCCGCTGTGCCCACGGGAAGACTCGTTTTTACTTTCTATAGTCAAAATAAAGACATTCTTCTTCTTCTTTGTTATCTCCACTCAATCATATTAGGGTATCAAGCTTTTATAGCTTGAGACCTTGACTGGGTGAAGTAGAATGCGTCTGCCTTTGTCATTAAGACTGGGAGCACTACTCAGTGGCAGGCTGACTTAACTCCAAAAGAAATGGCCGCCTCTGACATGAGGAACAGACGCCAATTTGAAGCGGCTCCTAACATGGAGTACAAACGCTGCTCATCCTGTATCCTTGGATTAGGAGCCCTTACAGGGTACTATCAGCCGGGCCAGCTGAACCCAGGTTTTTTACCGAGCATGTTACTGCTCCCCCTCCTTCTTTTTTATCCGGGCTTGGGACCGGCAAAGGGGAGTTATAAAGACAGTAGATGGTTAGAATAAGCGGGTCTTTTTATTGGGAGTAAATACAAACTTCCTCACAACAGCCAACTGTGTTTATTTTGAGAAATACCGGATAATTATTCCTCGTACTTAAAATACTGAGATAGTGAATACACACAGCCCCGTCAGTCACAGACCTTGACGAACTTTGGTTACCTCAGTCGACCTCGACCCGCCGGCTACTTTGTTGTCCGACTTTTGTGCAATGTCACCATATCCCTTCACCCTTGATAAAACTGTCCTTTATCTCTTCTCTTACTGATACTGCATGATTATTTCAAATTTTTGTATTTATTTCGAAAATTTCAAACGGTTAAAGTAAAATTCAACCTCTTTGCTATATTTTTATGATAAAAAGAAGGGGTTTTCAGAATAAAAGTTTGTTTTAATGTGAAAATCAACAACAACAACAAAAGCCTTTATTGAGGACCTCTCGTCCTATAAAGGATCGCCAGTTTACAGAGTAATTGAAGAGGAGAGAACTAAGAATACAGAGAGAAACCTATAAGTAGTAGGTTTAATGCGAAAATCCAATGTGCACAAGTTTTCAAACATCTTTGCTCTTTAACAGGTCTGAAGACCGCAAACTTTACAAGATAAAGTGCATATTTAGTGACAAAGGTGCTAAAAAAAAATCTTGGTATTGCGCCTCGTATATTTGTACTACAGGTTGTGCGAGGCAGAACTAGAAGTTGAAGGGATTTTCCTGATTCAGCCTGCTAAATAATGTCACCCGAAAACGAAGAGTGTGGTTTCTGTGGCAGTTCTTTGAGGGTATCTTTAGTGAACTCGTCACACGAAATATGGCCGGGTGTGAAATTGTTATTGACAAAAACATAGCAGAGAATATGTTATGGTGGTGAAAAAACATTAAAAAGAAAATTCTATTAGAAAACTCAATTTTATGAATGGTTTTCTTGATTGAAAAATGGGGGGAAATGTTACCGAAAATCAGCCCTATTCCAGTCGTCCCTCAACTTATTGAGGACAACATCGGTGAATTCCGTTAGTTCATCAATTAAAATCAACACAGGTCAATCGACGCTGGGTTGTCTGGGTTGTCCTGAAGCAAATTTTAGCGGATTCTTTGCGGGTTTGGAATGAGAAATGATGCAGCGAAATTATTGCAACGGAAATCAAAGGAATTTTCACGTTCAGCCAGATTACCTTGATCCATGCGCCATATATTCGCAATATTTAGCTGCATCGTACTTCTTTCTACTATCGATTATGAAAAGGTACTTGAAAGGAAAACTTTTACCGACCTCGACGACGTAAAACGCCATGTCTCACGATGACGCTAGCAGATTACAAAGAGGACGAATTGAAAAGGTGGTTCAAACACTAGAAATATCGTTATGACAAATAAATTAGTGTTAATAGAGACTACTTCGAAGTCTACTAATGTTGTATTTGAAAATTAATAAAGCACCATATGTTTTTATGAAGAAATACCGATAGTTTTGATACCGCCCATGTGTAAATATATTTATTCTCTATCTTTTAACGTTGCTATTTTCTTACACCTGTTGATCTTTTAAAACTGCCACAATAACTCTACTCCTGAAAACTTCTTCAGTCATAATTATGTATTTTTCAATATTATGTGTAATTCTTTAGTTAGGAATAAGAGAAGATGTGTTATATACTTTCACACGCTGAATAAATATTTGTGTAAATATTTTCCTTTTGTGAACTATGAAACAAAATGATATTTGGTTTATGAAACTATAAAGTACAATAATTAGTGAAAAATTAGTGTCAGTATAGTGTGTGGTTGTTAGTAAGTGATAGATCCATTGCTTAGGCGTTTCTCTTCACTGTTTCCAATTTAACAATACATTTAGATCTGTAGTTGAGAACAGGTCTCTAATCTTTACTACGGAAACACGGATACAGGTGAACAAAAGGCCCCACAAATTACATCCCAAGGAGGCGTATCAACACAAATTGTACCTAATCCACAGTTGGTAACACTAATTAATGCGCATATTTATTCATATCTATTATTAAAACCCAAAAATAGCTAAATTTCAAGTTAGAACAATTCTATTTATGTGCCACGATTCCGGATTATATTCTTCGTGGAGTTTACAGTATTTTTCCTCTTAACATTTAAATCAAAGCAGCTTGGAAATGATTGAGTAAGTTTTAAAATAATTGATTGTCAATATTTTACACTTGATAATAATAAGTCAAGCAAGATGCAAATTGGCTCAAATTCAAATGTATTTATTCTTTAAAACTCCCGAAATTAAACTTTTTTCGGACGACATAACTATATTAAAAAGTATATATTAATACTCAATATAAATACTCAATATGAGTGTATTTAAAAAATATTAAAAAGACAAACATAACTTTCATTGTGATTGCGGGATCACAAATTTTGATGTAGAGTTGGCGTTAAACGTGTCTACAATACGCACAGAAACAGCAGAATGGGCGAAGAATCACTGAGAATAAAGAGTCGCTAAACTTCAATTTTGAATAAGTAGAAATAGAGTTATTTGCGTGTGTTACTGTAGTTGAGGATGTACCAGGAATTTATCTCAAGTGCAGGATATGCAGGCAAAACAGCCTAAATGGCTGGAAGGATTCACCACTTGTGAAACTCCTCTATTGCCGGTCCCAAGCCGGGATAAAAAAGAAGGAGGAGGAGCAGTAACAAGCTCACTAAAAAAAACTGAGCTCAGCTGGCCTGGCTGATAATTTCCTCTAAGGGTGAATGATCCAAGAATACAGGATGAGCAGCGACTGTACTCCATGTTAGGAGCGGCTGCACATGGCGTCTGTTTCTCATGTCAGAGGCAGCCATTTCTTTTAGAGCAAAGTTGGCCTGCTACTGAGTAGTACTCCCAATTTAATCACAAAGGCAGATGCATTCTACTTTACCCAGCCACGATAAGAAAGAAAAGGAAGACCACTGATGAGCCAAGTCTTCCCAATATTTTATAGAATATTGATTCGTTAAAAAAGGAAACAATAGGCATAGATAGTTTCTAATTACTTTATTTTTATCTATTCTATGATGATTTTCATTTTTGTCGATGAATAAAGTTAATAAATAAAAAAATGGCTAAAAGAGGTTTTCTACAATTTAATCAATAAATAAATTAATTAATGAATAAATAAGTTTTTATAATACAATTGTTTAATCTGGTGTCTCAATTTGAATAATTAAAAAGTGGTATCAAAGAGAGCGTACGGCGGAGAGATTGTAAATATTTAACTATATTATTAATGGTTTCCATTTTGATAAAGTGCCTTTATTTCCCAGGAGAAAGGGCGATAAGTGAATATATCATCGATAAACTGGTCGACTTGAGATAAGGCCGCGGACTAATGGCCGACACATTTTTCTTGCGTCTCCAGATAAGATGTGAAGAATTGAGATCCTCATTATTTTCTTCTTCTTCATTGTTGTTGTTGTTGATTAAACTTTCTTCCTTTATTTATCCCTCTCAACACATTTTTTACTCTATTTGATCTATTTCGATAAAGTTTTGATATTTAAAATTTACTTCTTAGATCTAATGGATATGATCGATTATAAATAAAAAAACTAGAAATGTATTATTTTTTGAACTAGTATAGAAATATATTTATTTACGAGGCTGCTAACCAGAATGGATGATTTTTGAGCCCCAATGGACGCATAAAGCGGAATATATACAAAGTCTAAAAAAGTATCCGAAGTGGGAAGTGAACCTAAATTGAACTAGTATAAAAAGTTATAGTATAAAAATATAAGTATATATTTATCTTCTCTCTCTCAGTAACGAAATGCTATATATATATAACGAAATTCTCTCTTTCAATAACGAAATGCTATATATATAACGAAAAACTCTCTATGAAATCTATAATTAAAGCCATATTGACAAACTCTCAACGAAGCAAACATCTAACCCAAAGGCCTTTTTCCCAAAAAATACTCCAATAGTCTATATAAAGAAAACTCACCATAGCAATACTCTCTTATGACAGATGAACTATGTAAAATAAACAGTTCCATTTTAAACCAAATGTGTGGTTTTCAGTAAATAATTTATATAATTTGAAAGGTTTTATACACACAGACTCTATCTAAACTACGGTGGAACTAAAAATTACACAAATAAATTGAATATTCTAGTTTTGATATGTATATATATTTTTATTTATTTGAATATATATTATTTTGGTTTTATCACATGTTCTCTTTTTATTTCATTATTTATTTTTTTTCTGTGAAAAGTCATCTTTACATCCCACACCAATCAACCCACAAAAAAATAAGAGTTTAATAATCATTTTTGAACGTAATCTTTAGAAATCCAAAGTTGTCTTCGGATTTTAAGAGACAATTTGATAAAAAAAATCTTCTATAAAAGTTGAAGAGAATAAAAATCTCTCCTCTCCTGTGTCACAGAAAGTAAATCTGAGATGATAAACGACGTCTATTGATGGACGTCAGAATTTTAAAGAAATGCATCTATGCTGATATTTTACTGATAAAAAACTCATATATTCTATGCATTCGCTAAATATTCAAGATATTTACCACAGAATCGTTCATATATATACAAACACAAACACAAAATCTGTATGAATAATGATATATTGAAATAAATTATTCATGGTTGTTTTTTTTAAACAAAAGACGCATTTTTCTATATTTATTGAAATGAAGATGTCAAAGAATTGGGAAGTAATGGCCCATTAGTAAAACTTTCCAGCGATTTCATCAATAATTCAATCTACTAGATCACTAAAACTATTGTATGTTCTTTCTATTAAAGGTTTATTTATGGCGATAAGGTTTTATGAAAATATTGAAAGATGCTTCTGTAATTATCAAAAGTTTTCACAAATATTTTTTATTCAAGAATAGCACAACCTATTAATGGACAAAAGAGCACAAAGGTTTGTTTACGTACCATTCGTAAATGCTACACATAACGTACTCTAGATGTTGAGGATACCACTCTTCATCGCGTTTTCCTTTCTAGAATGAAGGACGAATTATTACAATTACTGAACTGAATACTAAAAAGAACACTTATAAATATAATTGGCATATATAATATATATCGCTAAAATTTGTAATAATTAATTTTTAGCAATGAGAATTTTTGAATATTAGCATCCAATATTATCTCTACAGACCTTACTGAAATGGTAAAATAAATACACTGGTGTCCAAAATTAAGGCAACAAACACTAAACCCTTGATTAAAAAAATGATATTAAAGAAAAATAATTATATGATATGAAAATTACACCACACAGTTTAACTAGTCGATAAAAATAATTTTAAAGCTTCACCTAATATGCTATTCTTTAAAGCGTCCCGTTTTGTGTGTGTTTTTATCTAGCTATAAAATTTTATTTAAACAACATTTCTTCCGTTTCATCTGTCCATGGAACGTCATATACGTTTAGAAGACTATTTGAGGTGGAGGGCCATTGGTAGAATAGAGGCAGGTACAGTCCCAAGCAAAAGTTGCAAGATGGCTCGAAACGTCAAGAAAAGTGGTTTAGAATCTATGGAAACAATTTCAAGAAACAGGAGACATCTCAAGAAGAGAAGGACAAGGTCGCCCGAGAATCACAACCTCATCAGAAGAACGTTATCTGAAGTTAACGGCCAAACCTAACAAAACAATGACAGCCAGACAGCTAACAATTATTCTTTCTTCGTCCATAGGGACCATGGTATCAAGGCAAACAGTTTACAGAAGACTCAATGAGAGAGGGATGTATGCAAGGAGGTCAAAGGTTTGTATCACTCTCACTGCCATCCAAAAAAAAGGCTCGTCTAAATTAGTGCAGACATTAGTCTTGGACCCAAAACCAGTGGGCTCCTGGTATTTATAATGATGAGTCGAAGTTTAGTCTTAATATGGATTCTAGACGTAGTACTGATCTGGAGAGAGTCCGGAATTCGAAACCATCCTTCAGATATCAGAGAAAGGGACCGTTACGGAAGTCAAGGTGTCATGGTCTGGAGTGGTACCATGTTAGACGCACGCATGCCACTACATGTGTTTAATAGCGGCACCCTGACTTCTCAGCGGTACAGAGACGAGATTATGGAGCCCTATGTAAGGGTTTTAGGGGTAGGGTCGGACTCTCGTTCATCTTTTTGGATGATAATGCTCGTCCTCATAGAACCCTGATGGTAGACGAAATCTTGAAAGTGATGGTATTCAAAGGAGCCTGCCAGATCACTAGACCTCAATCCTATAGAGCATGTTTGGGAAGCCTTTTGGAGACGAATTAGATCTCGTCCCCTCCACACAGGACCACCCAAGAACTTAAAAATGATTTGGTTGAAGAGTGTAATTGTTGCCTCAGGAGCTCTTTAATTGCCTAATAAACAGCATGAAATGTCGTTGTGACAGCTGTCTAGATGTTAGAGGCGACCACATACCCTATTAAGTAATCAAATATTGGGCAACATATACATGACTTTTGGACTAATTAACATAAATTTACATAACTCTGTAAAATAAATTTCAACAATAAATTCATTTTTTAAACTTTATTTGTTATAGTTTTGTCTATCTACCTACAAATTTTTGTTCAAAACATTTCTATATATTTTTTAGCGTTTTAGCGTTTAGCGTTGGGGAGTCACCTACTTTCTTGTCATTACCCTCAAACCTTGCAAACATGACTATCGCAAGTTTATTGAGGAGATTTTGATTGATATAAAATTGAATCAGACTTAATTTTCATCAAATTTTGAACATTTTAAATGTTAAAAATTGATTCAGGAACTTAATATTTTATATCAATTATTTCCTTCTTGATTTTATGCAAAAATTTAAATAAATTTATTCTATACCTATTTTTCTATTCTATATACACTGGTGTCCAAAATTAAGGTAACAAGCACTTAATGTTAGCACGTAATGACTTCTACATACATTTACATGAAGTTCTTATAAGAAATTTAAAGTATTTTGACGCGTATGATTCTTTTTATTTTATATCAATTTCCTACTGCCCTTACTGCAATGATAAAATAATCGGAAGGCCAGGTCCACTATAAATAGATCACTATAGAGGGTTGTGAGTGAAGAAATTGAACGTTTTAAAAATTAAATTAATCTCATTCCATTTAGACCACCATCTATTATTATCTATATGATAGTAAAGTTATATATACAAGAGCAATTGCCCTCGGCTTTCACAGTGCAATTTTACGAAGGACTATCGGAGAAACTTATTGCCAAATATTTTTGCTGACTTTCCAAAAAACGGCCTAGTAAAAATGTCTCTTTTAAGCAATTCAAGACAATAAAAATCCATACGATCGAATGATATAAATTTGAGTTTCAACTTCAGTCTCTTACTTACGACCTCGATGAATTGAACATATGGCTTGAAGCTTTGTCCATGTAGATCCACAATTTGATGGTAATAACAGATTGATATCTCCTTCTTGATCAGGTGGGTAGTAGATTTACATAAGTCGAGGTAAATTATAATATTTTTATAAAGACCTTTTTCAGAAAGATCATAGAAAAATTATCGTAGATGGTAGAATCATATTTGTTGACTTCGAGATGTATTGTCTCTAATATGTGTCAAACAACATTGAATATCCAGAACCACGTAACATAAAAGTTTATGTAAATATCGCTGTATTACAAATGTAATTTGTTGGGAATACAAAACAGCATCGTTTAGAGTTTCCCCACAAATATGTCGCCATTGTTGCTTGTTTTGTCACTACAATTGATATTCACATAACGGTAGGATGACATTTCCCTGCTTAAGACATTGTTTTCTACCTAGAATACTTATTTTAGACCAATATATCATTATTAAAATGATCATTTAATATATTTTATACCTGTCGAATACCGTTGTTTGACGAATAAAGAAAATAGATTCTTCAGTCTTAGTTGAATGACTAGATAAATGACCGGGCTTTTTCTCCGATATTCAAGAAAAACGAAATATGTAATTGAGAATGTTAGAAAATAATTAGCATATCACGCTAATGCAACTAAGCTATTGACTTCTTCCAAACCTATCTTTATATGGTATCAATCTTATAGGTCAATTAATGTGAAAATCTATATATGAGATAAACAAACATTTCTTCTCTATTTATATTTATTTATGAACGTTCTGCCCTAATCGACTGTTAAGATATATTGATGTTTTTACTGAGAGAAATCTACTATTCATTCTTATTAGGCTCTATATGAGTTATTTGAAATGGTTTTATAATGATATATGGATTTTAAAATATTCGGTTTTAAAATTTAAAATAAAACCAATCAGCGCTTCGATTCAAAGTTAATAATTTTACACCATTAATCAGAGGAATAGTTTTGGTATATGTGCTACAACCATCGGTGTAGGCTTGGCAAGCATCTTCACTTATGATGAAGAGTTGGTTCAAGTGTGTGTGTAATTGATTGATATTTGAACATTGGAAATTATCAAAAATATCTACGAATAATAAGTATGGGGGAGCGAGATCTATTAAACGCTAAACCCTTTTTTAAAACCTAGTGTTTTGACACTTGACACTTTATTGTCATAATAAGACAATAATGCCCCTCACTTCTATTTCTGGCAACTTTGAATATTTTGTGAGGTCATTTTGTATTAAATACATTTTGTCTCACGACAAAACACGGAAAGGAATATAGAAGGATATCGCAGACTTCTACGCATGTAACATTAGCTCAATTAAACACGAAAATTAGAAAGAAGTCAAACAGGTTTTAAACCTGAATTATTTATTTTTTTCTTTTTGTGAAGATGAATTTCTGGTTAGATATTTTATGTAGAAACGCACATGTAGGATCAACCAAACATAAAGTCACCAAAATGTTGGATGCATAAATAAAAAGATATCATACTTAGACATTGATATGATCAGAACTCATTTGTTAACACAACTGATCTTATTTAAACAAAAGATATCATCTAAACCGAAAACCTCAGCAACTGGCACATGGATTCAATTTCCTACATGTTAACTTTACTCTTGTGCTTATAAAGACTTAACTAAGGGATGTTCTAGTAGTTAGTTTGTGATTATAAAAATAAAAGAAATATTTGATCAAATATTAACTATGTTTGCGTAGATTTTTCTTTGTTTTGAAATCCTATATTTGAAATAATGATAACAAAAACATATTTTTTTAAATATTACAAAATAAATTCTCGCAATGCGTTTCTTTTTTTTTTTAAATGCTACCTTTCAAGCGATAATCGCTCTTCAATGGGCTTAATTTTTTATTTTTTTCATCAACTATATCTTACAAGAAATATTTACAAATACTCAAAAAAGAAACTCATTGTGAGAAAATATTTTGTAATTTTAAATGTTTTTCATAATTTTATCATGAAAAAATATAAATATGCACATCTTCATTTGTAAAAATATATATCCAGGGAAAGGTTTTGTATAAACTTTTTTAATGTTGAATCTCGAGCTTTTAAGCATCGACGCTCTTCTCCAGGACGGTTCTCGATATTTAAAAAATGTTTATCCCTAGATAATATTTTTCCAAATGATCATTTGATACAACGTTTTTATTTATTTTGAAAGCTACACATCATTTTCACTCAACCAACGACTACAAATTGACAATTTAACATGAAACGTAACATTTATGAAATACCTTTGTAAACTTATTTTGTGATCAAACTAAAAATAAAGCTACTTTGTTCAGAGCTTACTACTCTTTGTAGAAAAAATTACAAACTGTCACAACAGAAGTAATTCATATGAAAAATACCAAAATAATACTGAACTGGAATCAGCTGCGTCAATTAGGAAAACGCCATCTCTTGATCGTACACCAGAACGTTACTGACACAAATCTAAACTTATACCAGGATCAGGTGCTAAAATTAAGGAAATTCCATCTTATGATCGGAATAGATATTAATTAATCCTTGATAATATTTCAGAATATATAAGACGAATATCCCTTCTAGATAAATAAAGAAAAGTCAACCACGTACGCTGACTACAATTTTGGCTTTAGTCAGCCTTGAGCTGGCTCTAATTCAGCAATCAAACAAGCTGGTCCAAGTTTTTGTTCAGTTTAGCCATTATATTTTGTTGTTATAGGCTAATTTATATATATGCCTAATCCCATCTTTATGATGATGTTATACTTTTAAAATAGGAAATTATAATTTTTTACTCGCATGCCTGCGCACTTGGTCATAACATATATTTATTTTGAAAAATACAACATAATATATATTTATTAATACAACATAAAGTGACGCAAGAGAATGGTATTCATGTACCACAAGTGATACCTCTCCATTAAAAATAAATTAAAAAATTATTTGGCTTATCACTTCAACAAAAAATGTAATGGTGATGATAAAGTATGAGCCATTACACCAGTTTTTAAGCCAATTCAGTCAAATCCCAACCTGTATACCATGGTTTTGGGCTATTAATACCATAATTACAGGGGCAGCTTAGATTCCATTTCATCCTACGGAAGGATTTGTGAAATTGGTCGAATTTTCCAGAGGGTGTTTAAACTAGTAAAGTCGCAGGACCTATTTTCAGTCTAGAATACAAAATAGGTTGCAGTAGGATGGTGTTCATGTACCAAAAGTGGCATCTCTCCTTTTAAAATTATGTTTGATGCATTTTTAAATAAGGAGGTGTCTCACTTTTGATATATGAATATTTTAATATTTTGAAAATAATCAATAACCAACTGAATGAAGTTTTATCTGACCTGCCACAAAGATCTGGCCTTCTGAGAAAAAAACCATGAAGTACATGAGGCCTAAAAAAAGGTGAAAGCTAATATTGTTTGTAGTTAATATAGTCAACCATTAGGCATGTAAAAACAACAATATGTAAATGTATATATTCAATATAGTATATGCATTAAATATATATTCAAAAAAGTCATATAAATAACCGCCTAAAAGTTAAATCGCTTAGAAATAATTAATGCCATATTTTTTTACAAAAAAAGCATTACAAAATACATGCGTGAATAAATTCATTTGGTTCATCAATTATGGCATAAACATACCCAGATTTTAATTGTTCAAATAATTTCGAATATTATTTTTTATATAGTTTTGTTTAAAGTTTTGGAATATGTGAGACTCTCTCTCCCCTCTTTTGTTTATGACAACATTTTGAAAATGTTTTTTTTAACTCATAGGATTCGTATTGCTAGTTACAAATTAAAAATCGACTTTAAAACAAGGTAAGAAAATGTAACGTAATTTTAAGCTAAACAAAAGATCATCATAGGTTTATTTTACGAAAGAAAATTGCCGAAAAAAATTATAAATATAACAATTTACAGCAACAATGAAATAGTTTATTCCAATTTTTCATTTTAATTATTCCTCACATAAGAGCACGAATGATAAATATAAAATTGCAAACTTCATCTCAAAACAATCCAACAAATGTAAATCAACCCAAAGTTTAAATATTTAAAGAAATACCATTAAAGTTTCAGAATAGGTGAAACTTGAAAGAAATAACTTGTATCATCATATATGCAATTAAAGATAGGTGAATCTAATCTATGATTTTAAAATAATGATATATTAATATTAAGAGTATTACTTATAAAATGCAGGTATAATAACTAATTTATACAAAAAAATGTTCAAAATAAAAAAAGAATCGATTTATTAATAAAAGAAAAACGAATCTAATTGTATAAAAATTCACTATCTGATTTCATACAGTCCCATTTTCCATCCAAATTATCAATGCGTTCCTAAATGTAAAGAGAAGAACCACCAAACATTGGGAGTAATAATGTCCGTAATGTCCGTAGTGCGGTTGACAACGAGGATTACTAAGAGAGGTTGTGTCACGCCAACTTGCTTTGTCATTCTGAAATTAGATTGGAATCTTGACATTCCATTATCATCAGTTCCTTCTATTGTCTAACGTTCCTTGTAGTCTGGAACATTTTCAAATGTAATAGGCTGAGGGACCTTGTCAAATCTATGTACGGTGATGTTTGGATGTAACTTTCAGGAAGAGAGTTATATATGTTGGAAGGAATCAATGTTAACGGAGAAGGATTTTATTTATTTATTTATGCGGTATAATCTCGGTTAGCTTTCGGACTATTGCGTCCTTTAACAGGCTACTACCCAGTGTGTGTGTGTGTGTGTAGATAACTTATCGTTGTTAACTTTGATTCCTTCTTCGAAATGATGTCTGTCGATTATTATATAAGTTGTGTGTGTTAGATAATTTGTAACACTTACTATAATCTAATTCTATATTGTATCATAAGATCGACATTATTAGAATGGGAGAGTACTAGTTGTGAACGAATAGATGTGACAAATAAATCAACATATATGATCCAAATGAAGTCCTCTCTGGTATTTACCGTGCAAGTAATGGTTTTACTTTGCACTTCAAGAAATCATCATGCAAATAATGTTTTCATTGTGAAATGTTTTTAATTGTCGAAAAGGAGTGTTCATTGGTCACACATAATGTATTTACTGTGAAGTTATTGATGGCAATTTTTCCGCGAGAATATATCGATCTATAAGAATCACCTATTCCGGGAAAGGTGATCTTCATTTTTATAGATATCATCATGATGTATGTATTATGCCACGTTTTCCACCTAGATGTCCCAGAATGTCATCTCTGGTCAGATGGTGACAGTGAGAAGGCTAGCGCCTTTACCAGCCTTCCATCACTGCACATTTTTATAGATATGCAATTATTGTTTTGTTGTATATACTTAATATATACACTATGCAATTAATGTATTTACTATGTATTCAATGTGCTCGATATGTGTTCACTGTGAATTTAAGTCGTTTCCTTATGACAATCTAAATAAAAACTTACTGAAGGAAACCAGAACTCCTGAAGCGAACAAAATTCGCTAAAGTATATTATAAATTATTAATGTTTACTATGTATTCAATGTGCTCACTTTGGTATTAATGTATTCACTGTGAACTTAAGGCATTTCCTTATAACAATTTAAAAACTTACTGAACGTAACCAGGACTCTTGGAGCGAACAGAAGTCGCTAAAGCTATATATTATAAAAGACTATTTAAGACTAGTTATCGTTTAGACCCGGTCATAAAAAGAGCTATGCTCTAGAGATATATAGATGCATTAGGATCCTTAGTCCGAAAATGCTTATTTCAATGTTTAAATGCAAATTTTATAAGGAAGTATAGAAAGAGGTATATTCATATTGTGTATATCTTCTTATATATAAAAGTCAATGTTTGTTGTCAGTTTCGCGATAAACTCAAAAACTACTGAACCAATTGGTACCAAATTTTGCATGTACTTTTTATAAACCTGAGGTAAATTTTCGGCTACAATTTGATCAGTATTTTTGGCTATTTTTACGCGGAGTAAATACGAGGCGAGGTAACAACACCAGTCCAATTAAGCGACAATGAGCGCTCTGAATTTTTTTCAAGTTTCTTGCGTACTTTTTTTGAAATATATTTTTATACGAGTATTACTTTTTTTTTACAAAAGTAATGAGTAATGAGAGAGAAATTTATATTATTTACTAAGTTACGGTAAGTGCACACAATGTAATAAAAAATACAAAATTAGCGTTACTGTTGGTAAATGATGGCTTTCGTATTTTTTATTAATTTATGTTCTGGCCTTTGTTTTTTTATCTCTTAAAAAAATCGTTTAAAATGCATTCGCAGTCATTAGCAAAAACATATGTTTGCCTAATTTCCATGTACTCTTTTATTTTTCACAGAAAAATATTTACATGCTAGTATTTTGGATTATTATTTTTTAATAAACCTATTTTTTCTTTTCTTACAGAAAAGATGGGCATCGCAGTGAAGATTCGCAGTCACTCATTCAACTCAGGCAATTTCAAGGGTTAATGCGCTGAGGCAAGTACCTCGGGGGTTGGGTGGAAAAGCTGCCATCTATTTAAACTATATTGATTTTGAAACAACTAAATGGATTGCAAAAAAATAATTAAATCAAATACCTAAACAATAATATTTTACAATTTTTGCCATCGCACACACCTTTTGCCTGTAGTTTATGTGTTATATTTGTATTGCTATTCTATGGCACTTCTATTATTTATTATTGATGTACTTTCAGTATGAAGGAAATTGCACTCGGGGGAATTCTCGGGCGAAGCCGGGTAATTCATCTATATATTATATATATTATTTAAATTGATATCAAAATATATTTCAAGAATATTATAATTCACGTGAAGATATATTAGAAGATTGGTATATCCTTATATAAAATATAGAAAATCGATTAAATGTAGTATCATTATTTTTATAGCTCACTCAATATAGTTCCCTTAATTTTCGTGTCGCTAATAAAGTTATTTCAAGAAATAAGGTATAACTTGTAATCTAACATGGACGTTATGTTTGTGAAACAGGGATATATATCAGAAATAAGACGACAGATAGAAATAAAATGGCAGCGTCTCCATAAACTTAGGTGTCAATGTCACAGGCAGATGTCGGGGTTAGAGAGAGGAAGAAATAAATACTTGTTATAATCTAATAGTAGGATCTATGTCGGATAAACCTACTACGTTATAAGAAATATTATCCTTGTGCATGTGCTATATATTACAGATTTATTTATGAAAAATGCAACTATTTGGCATAATGTTTTCACATATAATAAATTTTCACTTTCCTTAATGACATTGGAAATATAATGGGAGTGCTTGACTCATCAATATTGGACCATCCCAGCAGTTTCCTTTGTTTAATATAACATTACGTTCTAATATTGTATTGGAGGTTGGTCTACTCACATATCGGGCACTGTAGAGATATTTTTGATGAAGTGTTTAAGGTAACTATAGGCACACATATAAGCTTTAAGTACAATAAAATAAATTTCGATAAAAAAAATCCCTTGTAACAAAACTAAGGTATACATTAAAGCATCCAGGGATATAGATTTAAAATAAAATTAATTCACAAATCTCTCTATCTTTTAGGAGAAATCGTATGAAATAAATAAAAAAAAACGAAAGAATAGCGATGATAATTTCAGTTTCGATAAAGGTATATTGGGGTAAATATTGTTGAAGTTATACAGGAAACTTTCGAATCTCCCAAATCCCCCTCGGACCTGTAAAAAATAAGTGAATACAATTTTAACAACTAAAATCTAAAGTGAGAACGAGTTTAAAAATCTAAAATATGGGTTAAAAACTAATAAAATTAATTTTAATTTGGAACTTCATTTTAATTAAGACATTATTTTGAAAATTTGGTATCTCAGACCTCCCCCATTACCTTTCATTATTCAAATAATCATTTTCATTTAATCTTTTAGTTGTTATGTATTTGATTTAAAACTAGGAACACACTTGAATGTGTGGCGATACACTTATGTCTTCAAATCTTCTAAAATCATTCTCCAATGTTTCGTTTTCAAATAAATATTTATAAAAATATATAAGTCGCCTCTCCCATCAAAATAGACGTCAAAACCGTTTATTTTAAGTAAATTTTGACAGGAGAGGCGACCATAATTTTTAAAGATCAATTACCTCCCACAAAATTCCTCACACATCTGATTGAATATTTGTTAGACTTTATTTAAATTTGTAAGAAGTTATAGAAATTATTTTAGAAATATTATTAATAGTATTTTAAATAATTGAAGCGGTGGAACGGAATCAATGATGGTGTTGAAATTCAAAGTAAAATGTTAAAATTTCTATACTTGATATCAGATTCTGCTCTCTCCAATGGCGCTATGAATATCTTAAGTGTTCTCTTTATTTCTTGACCATTTTACTTTCTTTCGTCTAGTGAAAATACTCATAGATACCGTGTTGAAAAAGATAATTGTGGCTGAAATATCTTATTTCAGACAAAATTTACTGTTTAAACTATAATATTTATTTAAATATCAACTTTTTTTATCTCCAAAGTCAGCATTTCTTTGTTTAATCTATAAGTTTGATTTAAATGAAAATTCCTAGAAAATAAGATAATGGGATGTTTATATATCGGTAATAAGGTTGATGTGAATCACATTTATTGAAACACCGCGATGTATTCAGAGAGAATATGGTGTTACGGACTACTGACCAAAGTATATGATTTTCGAGCCTCAAAAAGAATGTAGCAAGCAGACAAACTGCAATGCACTGTAGCAAAGTACCAAGGTACTGCACGCCATAAGGTTTTTCAAAGAAGGTTAGATTCCCCAGGACAGGGAAGATGAGAGAGAGACAGGTGTTTATTAGATAAGAAAAGTAAATAAAACTGGAATAATTCAACAGATAATGGGAAAGGATAAATTTTATTTTCATGAAAAAAAAAACCTTCAGGTAAAATTATAAAAAATCTGTAAATAAAAATATTTTTGCTCTATATTTTTTTATTTAATTTTATTTCGACTTTGAGCGTTATGTCCCCCTAGGGACACTTGCACTTAAAAGTTAACCTAAACATTGAAAAAAAAAAGAAAGGTAATTTGAAATATGTACAACAATTTGTATGCAAGTTAGTTAGATGAAAAGAGAAAAAATAATATCAAAATAATTGAAATATGTACAAAGGGTTGGTATGCAAAATTAGTTAAATCACAATTTCACAAAATCACAAAAACAATTTACAGATTGAAGAAAGTTTAAGGAATATTTTAGAATGAAAATATGCAAGATATTAGAGAATTATTCAATTAAAACTATGCTTTACAGAGTTAATTTCTAAATAAGAGCGTTCCAAAGGAATTTAGTAGTTTTTAAAAAATAAAATTCAAAATAAATCTGCAAAAAGAATTGAATTTTATATATTTGCCTTTTGTTGAAATCAGATCAAACGTGTTTGCTCTATATATATAAAAAAAATTGAAATTGAGGTCTTTTATCAAGGATTAGTAGTGAAAGAATGTATTCAGCTGTTCATGAACGATATGGCCATCAATGAAGAAGGGAAATATCCAGGCAGAGAGGAATATAAGTGGGGCAATGAAGGAAGGATTGAGGACGGGCGTGTGGCACGACCACGTGAGAGAATGTGTCGAAATCTATTTAACGAGGCTGTATCAGAATGTGATGGATTAACACATGCCGGTTTATAGGGGAATGTATTAAAATAAAAGAAGACATATCCTGACCACGAGAACATGATAGGAATATATATTCCGAAATATTGCTCATTTCAAAATTAAATATGTGATTTCTGCATTGAAATATTTAGAAATTACTTTATAACAATCTTGTGGAGATTGCCTGGCTAGCATCAATCTCTTCGGAATGAAGAAAACATTGGCTAGATAAGGTTTTATTTAATCGATATACTGCATGTGACAAGACTTTTCAGAAAGCGCGAAATAATTCAAAGTTTCATTTTAATGTCTTAAGGCATTTTTTTACTAGAGAGATGACTATAAAACATTTTTATAGAAATTTCGATGGCATAAATATATTTTATTCTTATAAATATATTTTTATATGAAAATGCTATAGAGATTCAGAACATGATATCTGTGGTCAATTGTTTTGCCTTCGTACAACTTACTGGCTTGATAAATGTTAGTATTTGTAGTTGTCACATTTACTCTTGATAAGATTTGAAATTGAGAATTAATATGATTGTATTAAAACAATGTTAGCATGTTTTACTATCTACGCCCGATGAAGAACGTTCTGTTCGAAAGCTTGCGGTAATAAAGAAATCTATACCAGAAGCTCCTCTTATTGTTTATTATTGTTTTAATGATCGTTTTAAAGAGTTTAATTTCCACAATATGATTGTATGTGACCCCCTTTTTGAAATAAGAAAACAGGGATTTATAATGCATGTGAGTTTTTATATATCAACAAATTTAATCGAATTTAAATGTGAAAAAAAGAGTTAGAATGATTTTAGAACTCGATAAAAATGTGAGTTTACATATTATGTATAGAAGAACCTAAAAGTAACTGAATTTTACTGAGAATTTTATGTCGTTATAGAATTTTATGATAGTTTTGGCGATTCTATATGGCATTTCAAACTATTATTAGCTTTCCTCCTTTTCACCTTTATCTTTACTCCCAACAAGTTTCATGACACAACTCTTCTTTTATAATTCTTAATAACTTTGAACTTAATTTAAAATATATTTTCACGCCCTAAATTTACACGTGATTTTACTGAAAGGTAAATATAGGTTTTAAACAAGATATGTAATACATTAATAACGCTAAAATTGTCTGATTTTTAATAAGAGTTTGGAGAGAGAGAGGTAAAAATTTTTGGAAGAAAACGAATGTTAGATAAAATCATGTGTCGTCCTATTCATGGAATGATCTGGCTGATGTGAGGTATTTAATTGTACAAGAGGTTCGACAAGAAATCATCATATTTTCAAATGTGTTATTATTATTCTTATATTAATCAGCTGAGTAAGTCTTCAGAATTTGAGTATTTAGGCATATGTGATATTAAAAGGTTGTAAACATAGCAAAAGTAAGTATGCGAACAGATTTTAATAGGTCTTTAAAGAGCATCTCCTGAGCATGCGACTAAAGGTTACTGATGATAAAAGCATCATCTATCATATACTATTTCAAATGTTATAAAACACTATATTTTTATTTGATCTATTACAATCTTTTCAAGTGAAATTACATGCTGACAATATTCATATCTGTTAATAGCGTTTATTTAGTGTGTAACGATTTATTAACATTATTTTAATCGAATATATTTCTGTCAAACTAGTTCTCTTCCTTAGTTGTAAATGACAAAACACTGAAAGGAAATTCAATAAAACTCCATTATAAGTTTGAGTCAAAAGGCGATCCATTAATTAAGATTATATAAAAGGGCGTACCTGGATCTGTAAAGAAAAAAAAAAACATTTTTTTCTCAAAATATTTCGAGAGATTGCTCCCTCTTTATCAATTTATTGCACAGTGAATTTAATTTACAAATTATTGTAGATCATATGAAAACAAATTTGTCATTTGTCAAAAACAATTATTGATGATAATACATTAAAAATTTAATAATAATAATATAATAAAATATTATGAAAATTAAAGGCTTTTTAGTAATGCAGTATTTTATATAATGTTTTTGAAACAAAATGTAAGGAAATAAAAATAAGAAACAAATGAAGTTGACTGCGATTATTAGGAAAAAGAATTAAGTTAAATGAGACACATAAGGTTCGGGGATTTCTTCGTATCTATATACACTAGCAGGGTCCTTCATTGATGCTATGGCCTCCAGAAACTTCCTCTGGTGTGAGTTCTGGATGCTCCTGTAAATAGTGGAAGTATTTTCCCAATCTGGCTGATGTCCCGATCGGAGACCATGCTCCACCATGGCAAACCTTTCCTTTGCATACTTCCAAGAAGTTTTGTGTTCTTGGAGCCTGGTCCCAAGGAAACGGCCTGTCTCTCCAATGTTCCTGAGGAAGTTCCTGGAGGCCATAGCATCAATGAAGGACCCTGCTAGTGTAAATAGATAAGAAGAAATTCCCGAACCTTATTAGTCTCTTTTAACTTAATTTTTTTCCCTAATAATCGCAGTCAACTTCATTTGTTTCTTATTTTTATTTCCTTACATTTTGTTCCAAAAACATTATATAAAATACTGCATTACTAAAGAGCCTTTAATTTTCATAATATTTTATTATATTATTATTATTGAATTTTTAATGTATTATTACCAATAATACAGTTTTTGACCAATGACAAATTTGTTTTTATATGATCTACAATAATTTGTAAATTAAATTCACTGTGCAATAAATTGATGAAGAGGGAGCAATCTCTCGAAATATTTTGAGAAAAAAATAATAATTTTTTACAGATCCAAGTACGCCCTTTTATATAATCTATTATAAATATTATTTTAGCCTGTACAAATGAAAACGAATAAAAAGAAAAGACCTTCTGCAGTGCATCTCTTTTACAATATCACTTAGGTATTAGGTATCTAGATCTATAAGGCATGTTAATTAATTCTTGAGTAGAATGATAAAGGAAAATATAGTAAAAAAAGCGAACAGTATTACGAATAAAAATATATTCTACAATGCGTTTATTTTATGATATCATTGATGAAAACGTCTATAAAAGACTTAATTGGATTTACTTCTTTTATTTTTGGAATTGTTTCACTCTGTGTGTCTCGTAAAAATAAGAAAGCTATATAAACTACTAGACGGGTGACCCGGGCTTCGCCCCGGGATTGACCCGTGTGCATATCTACCCGAGTGATATATATTTAGATAAGAATTTTTTAATAATTGTTTGTTATTAGCATTTTATCTATTTGTTTGCATCAGCATAATTTTATCTAATCTTTGATAGAGGGCGCTGTTCGTGAGCTAAGTAGAATAATTTGAATATATAGTTTTTTAATAATTGATTTATATATATATTTTTAAAATAGCCTATCGTCTTCCCCGTATATCTTTACCTATGTATGGAAATTTTGGTTTGAATTAGTGAACTACTGCGAATTTGTATACCGGACATATACAAACAAACAAACATACAAACATTGATTTTTATATATATAGATATTAGAAGAAATATAATAATAAATTTTGTTCGCTGGATTTCTTGTCTTGAAACATATATTCTTTAAGAGATACTGAACATAACACAGTAAAGTTCTAGAATTCTCACAATGCTGAATTTATTTTTTATACCTACCAGCCAAATTAAACGTAAACCTACGCGTTATCTATTGACACACATTTAGAGTAATTTATCAGAATCGGGTTGTTAAGAAACCTACAACACCATTTTTAGTAAATTCAGAACGCCTAACTAAAGATATTAGTTTCAGGCTATGGGTCTCATCAGTCAAGGCCGAACTGTGATTACATGATATTCATAAGTAATTTATGAAAGATAAAGAATTTTATTAAGAAATACGTATAGCGAGTAAAGTGGTTAGACGCGCCAAAGTTTGGATAGATTTTTTCCCGGAAGGTTTTAATCTCAAAGCTATATCTCTCAGCACTCGGGTCGGTGACAAAACCACAACATCAACTTTGAACTTTGATGACAGAATGATCACCTGATAGTTTCGCGTTGTGTCCATCTTTATCTTTAAATTTATCAAAGCTGGCAATGTAGTTCTGTCACTGGCTGTGTCTGCTTGATTGCAAAGATGATCAATTTATGACGAATCAGTTTTGCGTCTATTTCGCCTAGTGAGAAAGATTTTCTTCTTAATATCAATTTCTACTTGGTAAAAAATCGATCTTTTGAAAATTGCCTATACATAAAGAATAATTTAATTGAAATAACGCGCAAATACTTTCATCTTTTAGTTGTTTTTCTTTAAAGATAATGCAGATTCCGATCATTTGAATTTTGCTAACAACAATTAGCGAAAACTTTAACCGTCATATGCCATTGTTTGGGATTATACTTTTATTATATTAGGTACTAGTGGAAAAAATGATGCGCGAGGAGAAGAGTTTCTTTTATTTGCAAATAAAACACGAACATTTTTATCTACATCGTTTTACAACTATCTCAAGAATAAAATACACCCTATAAAACAAAAAAAAAATCGAAGTATCAAGGAGTTGTCCGATTGGAATGAAAATCCTTGTATGTGGAGAACATGTATGAGGTGAAAACAATTAATTTTTCTGAATTATTAATTGTTCATTCCAGAGTTTGATCGTCACAAATTAATGAAGTCAATATGTCGTTGGATCCCCATTGACCTGTATGCAGGCTGCCACCCGGAGTGTCCTGGACTGATAGAGATTCCGGATGGTGTGCTGCGGGATTTCTTGCCAAATTTTCTCCAACTGTCAGGCTAAATAGTCAACATTCCGGGATGGTTGCAATCGCCTTCCAATCACGTTACAGATGTGCTCTATGGGTGAGAGATCAGGCGACCTTGCTGGTCACGAACGAGTTCGGCAAGATTGAATACAATTCATAGTAACACATACCGTGGATGGCCAGGCACTATCTTGTTTAAAAGCAAGCCTGGAGTGAATTGATAGGATAGGCAACAAATCAGGCCATAGAATGTCATCTACGTATCGTTGTGCTGTCAGGGCGCCAGGAATATATATAAATGGGGTCCTGCTAGTAAATGAAATGACACCCCAGACCTTAACGCCCTGTTGTGGACCTATGTGGTGTTCGAAAGTAAGACCAGGATCCACACGCTGCCCAGGACGTCTTCAGACACGTTTGCGACGGTCGTCAGGACACAGTAAGACACGGGACTCGCCACTAAAGATTATACGTCCCGGGTCAGCGCAATTCTAAGTTTATCGCTACCAACACCACTGTAGTCGGACTTGTCGGTGTACTGGTTTGAGGGCTAGAGATCGTAACGGTCGGTGAACTCTTATATTCCGCTCTCTCAGTCGTCTGTAGATAATCATTTTAGATTATTGTGCGCCCGTCACACGTTGGATGGTATATCATGTCAAATCCAGTGATGCGACAGCCGTTCTGACAATCGCTCTGTTGTGTTTACTGCTGCCGTCTTGACGTTGCATTCTTCCGTTGTTGACCCACTTATGCCAACATCGTCTAAAAGCTGCATCACTTCAACACAGATGTCGCACGATTAGTTGATTTAACCAACCAGCCTCTTTTAATCCAACGGTACTACCTATTTCAAACTATGACATACACTTATATTTGTGATGAGCCCGAATCTTTCGACGCGACATTGATACAGTAGAAATAGGCTTACTGAAAAAATATAAACCGAAATTTTGAAAATCAGTTTGTGCCGCGCCGAATATTGAGCCTAGAAAACTCATTAGGGACCAGGATTTTTAAAAATGAATATGTTATAATATCATCGAGTGTTGAAGTTTAGATGATATTTATCTTTAAGTTAAAAATAGGATTTTTTTATAAAACTTAAAATCGATTAAAAATTGGGGAAGTGTTGAAAATTGATTACAAATACATGGTCCTGTATTTTGAGGATGTCATCAATTTCTGAAACTAGTTAGCTGAAGATAAATAGGATTTAGGAAGTCTTGGTGAAACTTCCCTTTCTTTCTTGGTGGTGGTGTGTAACGAATCTATGGAGAGGTCACCAAAAATTGCCGTTAGCCGACGGTATTGCACGTCGTCAAGGCGAGGTATTGGGTAAAGTTTATAACCAGCAATAATCGCGCCTCGGAAGTTCCTCACTGGCTACGATATCGCCTCTGCGTAAAGCTATGGAGAGATTCTATGTATACGAATCTAAGGAGAGAAAAAAGGATTCTGTATTTGAAAACATTCCATCGATGGATATGTTTTCCAAATTATTTTTACGCTTTAATTCACTGATTGTTGTGATATTCGTCTTATATTTTTAAAAAATGGCGTTGAATAACCTTATCCTCCACTTGTGGAAAAATCGCGGTAGTACATCACTATTAGGAATAAACATAAAATATAGTCTTTAGTAATTGTAGTTGAATTATTTCTCTCTATGTTTAAAATAATTAGAATTTAAATGATAATAATTATATTACCTCCTTAAAATTATAACAATAATTCCCCAAATTCTTGAAACTAAGTTCATCTTAGCATTTCAGAAGTTTTGAAAAATCGAATTAACTCAATACAAGGTGTATATTCAAAGAATTTCCCGGATTGAGGAAATAAAAAATAATAATAAACGTGTTCCGATATATAAAATCAAATATTACTGTAATATATATCATACTTAGAGTATTTAACACAATAATATTTTCTTTGTGTAGCCTAAAATAGATGTCTAGTCAAATGAGAAAGGAGAATTAGTCACGCGCGCCTAAAAACAATTTAAATTCTATTTGAAGTAAACTTAGTAGACGAGGCTCAGATATTTTTGTATGGATACTTTGATAAGGGTAGAACATATGTTTGAACCTTTGCAACAAAATAGACTGCTTTATTATTATAATTAAATTCAAAAATAGGTGTAAATTAAGAATGAAAAGATTTCATAAAACTTTTAAAACGATACATCAATATATTTTCGAGGCAAGCTTTGGAACTAAATATTATTCCATAGTCTTAAAACTATACTTAATGCTAGAATAATGATTATATTATAAAGAGAAGCGTATTGCTTTTTAAAGCATTCTTGATTAAAGGAAGTCGTTTATTACTTCTGAAAGAATTCAATCGAAGATGCGCATTAAACAGAATGATCAGAAAGATTTAAGAGCGAAGGTTAAGAAGACACGACAACTCACCAGGATGTCAAGGGTCGGGTCGATGGTAGAACCAGGACTGGGGGCTGGGATTGGACCTGGGCGAGCGGCACCGCGACCGGAACCACCGCCCCGTGGACCGCCGCAGCTTGCGGATGGCGCCCAGGAACCCGGAGGACTTGGCGGGGGGAGGCGCGGGCAGTTCGCCCAGCACCTGCGGGTCATCGTCCTCACTCCGCAGGTGCACAAACGTAGGAACTTCGCGGAAGGACTGGCCTTCTGTCTGGCTGGGGTTAACGCTGATCACCCTCACGTGGGATTTCTCGCCGGTGCTCTCCGGGCTATGATGGGAAATGATATGAACTGAGGTTGCAGTGTGATTATTTGCGTGCACATCGTTCTTCTTCTCAGAATGCGAGTTGACCGTTATATCCCCATTCATATGAGAAACTATGGAAGATCCGTTGCTGCTAATATGCATGTTCGGCTTAACCTGTTTGTGAACCTGTGCATTGGAAGACGTTTGCACGTAGGACTGTGAGTTACAAGTTACTTGACCAGTAGCATGGGAATTGGCAGGCAATTGCTTATTTGTGGCAGAGTTCACACCTATATGTTTGTGGTTTTGTGAAATGGAAGGCGTTTGGGTGATTACATGAGAATTGGAAACTTGCTTATTAGCAAGCGGAATGTAGGATTCCTTGTTTATAGAACGAGTGTTCGAGATCGCTTGTTTAGACGAAGGTAGGAAGGAGGGAACATGACCGTACAAGTTGGAAGGCACTTGCCTGTATGGCTGCGAGTTGGCAGGAACATTGCTGTGGCGGTAGGCGTGGCCGTTTAGTTTCCCGTTGAACTTCTCCTCGACGAAGTCGGCGATGGCGACAGGATCGTCCTCTTCAGACTGGGTGCGACTGTCCTCCTCCTCGGACTCGCTCACGAAGTAGATGGTCTGCGAGATCTCCATGCGCGCCGCCATCGTGCGGCAGTTGCGCAAGCCCCATAGGAATCCAGCTGCGACGGCAGCTAGCCATAGAAAGCCAGTCTTCGCAATACTTCCTGCGTCCTTGAGTAGGTGCCGCTTGCGTCGCTCGTGTCCGTCAACATCTATATTTTCTACTACGCTTCCTTCAATGCCACGTCCTCCTCCTCTTCCATCTGTCATGCACCCACGCTCATCTTACCGTATCGAGGAAGTAACAACATACATCCGGGAGAATCTTGAACAGATTACTTGTATTAACACAAAGCAATAACGCGCCATCTATACATATAAATATCTATACATTGTATTACTGATGAATGATTTAAATCAAATTGAACGAAATTGATACATTCTATAATACAGCCTATAATAAACCCTAGACTAAACTTGAGATAATATATTCTAATAACCCAGGTCTTCCTGAAGCGACGTACATACGACGTATGGCCGTATGGCTCGTATATGGCCGACTACTCAGGTGTCCTTAAGGCTTAAGATTTTTGTTTTATTAGCAATGGCGGTAGAAGTCTAGGTTATTTGGTGGTACCAAGCGGGTATGTTTCTTTAAAGGTTTTCTAGAGAGGACAAGTTGAATGGTAGTTGTACCAAAGCTAAAAAAACGGTATTATACATTTTCATTGGAAGGTGCAATAAGATTTAGAGTTGGAAATGTATATTGTTTTCTTAATATTAGCATGATCCTCTTACATTCCCTATTTGATCACACGAATATTTTAATGCCTAATAAAAATTGAATTTTGTGGTTAAAAACGCTTACCATTTAAATTTTGGTTATAAATATAGCGATAGTCAGTATAGTTAGGGAAATATGAAATAAAGTATTGCAAATTTTTCAAAAGTTGTTCAATCATGCAACCCTTCTCTTGGCATATCCAACAAACAGCAAACACTACACTACCGTGATACACGACATCCAAAACCAGATTTGAAGATTATGTGTCAGGTTAGACACTTGTAAAACCTCATATCTTCCTTCACATATTTTCTGAACATAGAGGTAAAAAAAATGAATATTTCTCTATTACGATTTTAAAAAAACAAGGGGAAGAGGGAACACATGAAATACTAATCAAAATTTAATTTTGGCTATTTTGAAGGTTTGAAAGCATAATTCTAAATTGTAAAAAAGGGAATTCAAATCTGATAAATTTCAACGACAAAGGATGTGGGGATGTCTAATACAGATCTGTAGTGAGAGTGACATTCAAATTATTTTCTTGCAATCATTAATGGTTTATATTTACGTTGTGTCTCACATAGTAAAATAATATTTCTAAAAGAAGGAACTTGTATGAATATTTATATATTAATGCAATAGAAATGGGGTCACTTGTATATTTGAATGGATTATCATTGTTCCATTCTAAAGTATAAAATCTATCTGCAGCATTAATAGTGAAATATTTAAAAGTAAAATCTTGTCAAAGGAGTATTCATTTAGATATGATACTAAATCGGAATAATAAATACAAATATAAAATCATATAGTCAATCCCCCCCTAGAATGTTGAATTAACTACAAACATTCTCTCTCTCTATTGCGCGTAGTAAATCTTATAATATATCATTGTTTTTATAGACATTTCTTACCAATTTAGGTTAAACTTGAAATAAGATCAGGAAATCTTGAGTCATCTTGATAAGGTTTTGAAGCACAGCGAGATTCGAAATTTGTTGCATTTGTTCCCATATTTGCCGTTGTAGGCAAAAATATCATAATTAGATATTCACAGGTTACACACATGGAGATGCTACATGTTTGTCTTGCTTCAGAAAAAGACACGGATAAGAAGGCAGAAGAAGATTCTCTACCTTTCTAGAACAGGGAATTATCAAACCCAGATCATTTCTCTAACCTATAGAAGTCATTTTTGTACTATAGCCCACAACTCATGATACAGAAAGTAAATACGTAGGTATTTTTATATAACAGAAACTGTTTACCTATATAGCGATACCGATCGTTGAATCTTAGTGAGAGCATATAAATTGTCTTCAAATGATGTAACGACACGTCAAGAAGATGAGGGCACATGTTTCTTCTTAAGTCTCGAACATGTTTGCATTCTAAGACTGAATCAGTCAGAAATCTCTGGGATAACCTATTGTCAATAAAATTATGGAATACAGTAAACTCTCCTATAACGCGATTAATGTGTTCCGTGTTGTATGAAATCGCGTTGTACGAAATAAAACTGGTATAACGCGAATGTTGTTAAGGTAAATATTTTTATTTTATAACGCGGTATACGAAAATTCGCGTTGTATAAATAAATTTGTCGCAATTCTTTTATCGCGTTGTACGAAATCGCGTTGTAAAAATCGCGTTATAGGAGAGTCTACTGTATTTAACTCGACTGTCTGTTTTTCTCAACTAAAACAATTTACTTCTACTCGTAATGGAATTATAAATTTATATCTTGGTAGATATAGTAGATTAAACCAGCAAAACTGCTTGGAGGATTGACCATTGATGAGATAAGCCTCTCCAATATTTACACATTCCAGCAATGGCAATAGGAAATTGTATTGTATGAGAAAATGAGATAACCGCGTTTAATACTTTCAACTTTAAATACAGATGAGAACTTTTACTCTATAATTTATTGTCATTAGTTACTGCCTTGAAGAAAACTTTAAGCGAAATTTTTTAAAACGACGTTAAAATGTACATAGAATTAGTTCAACTTATGAAGCCGTGAAATTATGACGCTGAAATATATATTTTGGTATGTTTATCCTTCTCTCTCTCCAATCTCTATGGGGATGTTCTTTCAGCTTGATCGTCTTTGTGCAAACAAAATTGTTTCTGAAAATAGACAAATTCAATTTTAAATCTTCAGATAATGACGTGCAACCATACGGATATTTAAGAATATTATTTCTATGTGCACAGTTGTCCATCAAAATGTATTAGGAACGTTCCATATTAGTAATTAAAAAAATATTTATAAAAACATTTTCAGAGATTATGAATTCGGTCTTTATGATAGATAGCGGCATATATGGGATTGAATTTTCCTGTCATTTTTTATTCAATATCATATTGAGAACTAAAAAAAATACATGTTCATGATATATCCAAATAAGTGTGGCAAGTTCTGACAAAATCCAAGATGAACTCTCTAAATGCAGCAATGAGATTACTTGATTCGACGGTCTTGCCTCACATGCTATACGCCGCACCCTGCTGGGCACTCAACCAAGTAAAGGTAGTTGACCAGGTTCAGAATATATTCCTAAGACGCTACCTAAATTTACCAAAGTATACTCCGGGCTTTTTGCTAAGAATGGAGTGTGGACGAGTATCACAGGAAGTTAACATAACTAAACAGGTCCTGAGATTTTGGGTGAGGCTTATGAAAATGGAAGAGAGTAGGTTGCCCCGGGCATGTTTGTCACACCTCTGGACATTACACAGCAATCAAAGGGCTGGTTTAACCTTTGTTGAAAACCTGTCCACCATTTTAGACTCAAACGGTTTTTCGTTCCTGAAGGGTTGTCCGGATTACACTGCAATACTGACTGAAATCCCTGCTATTATTCGAATAGCAACCGAACAAAGCATCCAAAACGACATGGCGAAAATCCTAAATACTTCACATTACAGTCACTTCAAATACCTAAAAAATTCAATAACAGCAGAACGATATTTATTCACAACTATTCCTCTAGCAATTAAAATATTTTTTGCACAACTGAGACTCCTATGGACGATCTTCCCAGAAAATCGCTCAAAGCGCAGGAAGATTGATTTGACTCTAACTTGCGATCTGTGTAAAAACAGAATCCAAGACGAAATTATGCATATAATATTTGGATGCTCCTGCTTAGAGAAACAGAGGAAAGAAATTTTGGGTGACTTACCCTGGTCTCAACCTGACTGCCAACAAATTTGCAGCTGGATGAACACACTGATGGTTGATCAGGGTCTCTCCCTCGGTTTATATAAATTCTACAAGGCCGCAGTCAATGTCCGTTGGAGAATAATGGATTCGCCGAATGTCGTGGTTTGCTTGGAGGAAGAAAACGAAGATTGAATGCGGCTGATTCCACACTAGCCCTCTCAATGATATCCTAACCTCGACATATTCTAAACATTGGTACTTTAATTTGAATATTTAATCATGTATGGTTCCTTTTGCTCTGTATGTTTATTTTTTGTATATATGGTTATATTTCTTTTTGTTTGTTTTTTTTTATTCTCTCTTTTCTTTTCCTTGTTACTTCTTGTATTTTAGTTTTTATTTTTGAAATATCTTCCTTTGCTAAATACATGTATAGGGCTGGATGCCCCAATAAAAAGGCTTGTGTGTGTGTGTGTGTGATATATCCAAATAACAATGGGAAATTGAACCAAACAAGGTGGTAAAATGGCGTAAAAGTATTTTCGGATCAAAGTACACCTTTGTCACTTGATCTGGTGAATTTTTCATTTGTGTAATTTTAATAATAAGAACTATTTTTTAAAAAAAGGTATAAGACGCTGCAATTATTTTTATTAATTGATTGAAATATATCTCGGGCAAGCCTTTCTTCAGTTAACTAAAACGTATTAAAAAAGCTGATAGAGAGAAATACGTATATAGCATTTTAAAGATAAATCTATGTAAATATAGGACATAAGAATTAACTATGAAAATGTTAACTCAGTGAAAATAAAGAAAAAATATGATCAGTTTTTATAGAAATATTCCCCCCTCTCTTTCACCTAAGGTGTTGAAGGAGGATGGTATAAACGATTTCGACAGCCATGACACATAATCATCAACTTCCAATATATGAAAATAGATATTCTATAATATTATAAACCTATTTGTATCCATTTATTAGAATAAATAAGTACCTATCAACAATAGCATATTCAATTCTAATGAAAATGTCCTATGACCATGAGAATTTTGAAATCTATATTAATTCAAAATACACCTTTACTAGATTCTAAAGAACGCCTAATATCACGCATTTTAAAGGCAAATAAGTACATTTTAGAATAGATTCCTAATTCTAAGATAGGAATTGATTTTATAAGCACATAGAGGTACCTATGGAAAAAAGCTTCTCAATCTAGACATCAATTAGCTTAAAGATTTGGTTCAATTGTAGAAAGGGGATTGGGCAAGAGAGATTATAATAAGTGAGAGTTAGTAAATGTTTAATGGAGGATAATTGGCTGTGGAGATCTATTAGTGAACCTATCTGTAATTACACTGTGGCGTACAACAGAAATTCTTGAAGCATGTCATCATTTCGGGATAACTTGGACAACGGTAAAGAGAGAACAAAGTGATATGGTTTAAAATTGATAAAATAAAGATACTGAAATATTAAAAGATTAATTATTAAAATATATTAAGAATCTACATTGAAATTTTAATCTATTTTTGTGTCCAAAATTAAATGAATATTCACATATTTGCATAAAAATATACTTTTTATTAAAGAGAAAAATTGTGATAGTAGCAAATATATTTTTGAACTTGGGATTATGCAAATTTTATTAATATTTTTTTAGCACTTTCTCATCAACTTATAATTTTTATTCTTTTGATATCTTGCACTTGGTTTTACATAATCCTTTATCCGATGTTTGCAGGTCTATATGAGTCGCTAAATTATTCAATGGTAATAGAAATGTGGTTTGCCCCAGTTCTGTAAATAAATCAGTGAAATCTCAATGACTAGAAGATTAGGGCAGCAGAAAAAATAATCTGGTAGCTAAGTGCGATAGGGGGATCTCCTCTACCCAGCTCTCTAATAATTCTTGTGTTCTTCTGAAAAGACAATTTCAAAAGCTCCAGGTAGGTGGGTTGTCTCCCTATCGTCCTTCTCAAAGGAGAGCCCGCTTAAATTGGACACAAAATCTTTGGATCCAATGTTCTCTTCAGTGTCGAGTCAAATTCTAGCCAAGGCACTAAATTTCGTCGTCTTTAACTGGAGAGAACCTGAATCCCGTTTGTCCATCCCACTAACATTAGAAGAATAGACAGTGGGAGGGATCTAATAGTCTGGGTTGTCTGCGTTTCGAAGGCACATTGACGAGATTACAAATAACTGTACAGTATCAGTTAGGGGTATCATTGGCTTTTATCTTTTTCGTGAATAATAATGGTTGTCCACATAGGACCAGTGCTAGTCAAGGGTTTCTTCGTAAGTAAGGGCATTCAGAGGATTAACTAGTTATCCAGAACTCCTGACTTGAAATCAATAGAATATTGTATGGGCGCCATATAGAGGAGAATCAATGTAGCCCATCATATACCTCCTAGAAATCTCCTCTAACTAAAATCCTTTGAATGAATCAGATTTATTATAACCTCCAGACCTCCTCTAAAGCCATACTCTGAAAGTTCATAATAAGAATTATATATGTGTTAAAGATGACCATGCTCCTTATTGATTTTATTTCTCTTAGATATTCCGCCTCGAATTTGAGTATATTTGAACTATTTGCAAACAAAATTTCTTAATTATTAATAAAGTATAATCTGGGTTTTTTCACTATAAATTTCACTTAAGATTAGAGTGTTAAATAAGAAGGGAATCGCTCTCCTAGTTACACATACAAGAGATATATTCAAATTATTCTAATAATAAAAATATAACCTGCATATTCTTGGGTTTATATTCATTGCTAAACTCACCAAATAACTTTTTTATGACTTTGCCATTTTTAAAAGAAAGTTTGTTCGAGTAATCAGGTTTGATGCTTCTAGCATAAGATAAACATATCTCAAATTGTTCAAACCCAAATCACACAGATCTACTATGCATGCATATCCTAATTATCATTTTTAATATCCGAGGCCTATTGAAATTTATTCGCCGATGTTTATCACATGCTAGAAGCATCAAACCTGATTATGTATATATAATCGCGCGATATGATATATTTGAAACATTCTAAAGTCGAATTTTCTAATATTCTCTATCCTGAAAGATAGTTTTATATAGCATTGTTTAAACTTTATATATTTTAGATAGAAATAAATAATGTGTCCAATATATACAATACTTCTTGTATTCTAAACTTACCATTTAATTGTTTCATCATAAATATCAATCAACCTATGTATGGAAGCGTAAGACAGAGATGTCTGAAAATTGAAACAAACTTCTGATACAACGAAACCGCTTGAAAGGTTCACAACTGATGATCCATACTTTCCCATTTCAATATTTATCAATTTTGTAGAATATAAGAAATTATAATTCAAAATTATACATAAAAAGCCTCGTTATATTTAGTATCAAATTTCAGCGATAGATAATGTGATGTTCACCAAGAATGCTAGCTGTCTCGGGTACTTTTTAATACCTTTGTCATACTAATTTTCACTCGTGTATTCAGAGAAACAAAAAAAAAAATGGGCGTAGGTTTAGAATAAATTGAGGTTACTACTAAAATATAAATGTGTAACCAGGGTAGTTTGTGGCATAAATTCCTGAAATGATTAAAATAAAGTTAGGAACCTATATGAAATGAAAATAACTACATTAATCACAATTCCCATATGATATTCCATTTTTTTTAATTCTAAAAATAGGCAGATTTAGTAATTTAAGACATCTAAATACAAATTGAATTCAATTACGGGAGTAAATGCAATCACAAGTCGCAATGGTAAAAGCCTCTTTCAGAAATAAGCAAATGTCAATAACTTAAAACACTATCAGCCATTGATATGGAAGTTTTCTGGAAGCTTTTAAATTGCAATGTTTGAGACGTGAACTGCAAGTGCAATAAATGACGAGGTGTTATTCACTAGTGGGAGACGAGCAATGCCTCATTGTATGATAAAAAATTGACACCGAGTAAGACGGGTCATGTACTAAGACACGATATCCTACCCCAAAATTGTTTAAAGGATGCATTGAAGAAACTAGATTAAAAGAAAATACCATGGTACTACTCTTTTGGCTGGCTGAAGAGGGAAGCAAAAGAAACATCATGAAACCATTTAAAAATTATAGTTTTTAATATATCGTTTCGGAGTATCCTGATTGAGAAGTTAAACCAGTATTAAGACTTTTTTTTTTTTTTTTTACCTCTGAAATAATAACTGTTAAAATGAAAATATAATTTTTATTGGTGATATTTTTCATTTTAAACTTTAAAATAGACTATATAACGATGATATAACCGATAATTATTGTGAATAAATACCAAATGATGTTAATTTTGTTGTAAAAGAGATCTGGCCATACAAGTGGTATGGAGGCAAAGTGGTGGAGATAATGAATCTGGAAATATCTGTGGGACAGGGCTAATTTTGCGGGTCATAAAGAGATAATTATGGAATTCTTTATGGAGTAGTCAATCTGACACGGTTGTCAATTTTCCCGTTCGATAGCAGCTGGGAATTTCTGGAATTGAACATTCTTTTCCCCACCACCGTCCAGGATATATACCCAGGATATAAAGGTTGTTTGTCTTTCTCTTCATAGCCCAATGGAATTCCAATAGACACATTTCATTTTTTTCTCAGATTTATCTTTTTAATACATTTAAATATCGTTGTGTGATAACTTTTCTATAATTCAGAACTTTGATTTACACCCATACAACGAATAAAAAAATCATATTATGAGTCAAAAACACAAGAAATTTCATCTATATTAAATATGATATCATTCTTCCTCTTTCAAAGACACTATTGTTAGAAAATTGATAATATTTTTTTACTATCAACATTCCATTTTTATACTATAAATAAAACTAAGAGACGCGTAATTAAATTGTTACATCAATTTTAATTCGCCTTACATTTATTCAAAATATTATATGATATTTAATATTTATTTAAAACAGAATATTTAGATTATCATCATTTCTTTTTATAGTTTCATTCCTTTTGTAATATTTATTGTACATATATCTTGATTGGCTATTGGAGCCAGAGAGGACCTAGAGGGAGACGGCGGATCACGACCTACGAGTAAGACCACGTATAAATAAACACAATAACTTTGAAAGGTAATTTATTTTTATTTACTTTTATTTATTTACTTTTACTTATTTGCTTTGAATATGGAAACCCGCTCGGGAAACGTGTATAACACCAAGAAGGAAGAAACCAAGGTCGACGACCCTGCAAAGCTGCAACTTGGTGCAACAATTGGTAGAGATGCTGGTTTCAAACCAGTTGCTTTGAACCCCAATATAGAAATTCCAGAAATATGACGGAACAGAAGACCCTCGCTCATGGATAGAATCCCTCGAAAAGATTGGTTTCCTCTACCATTGGGCAGACTATATTGTAACATAGTATTTATTAATTTTATTATGTAACATAGTATTTCTTAATTTTATTATTTTTTATTTAACAGAGTGGTCATCTTTATGTTTTATATCTGGCGACTCTGTAAATTTCCCTCGTGGCTTATCTTTTGTTTACCGTTCTCAGTACGTCCTGCCCTGAAATAAATTTTGTTTCCTCCTGAAGTTTTTGTCTTCCCTAATTTTCCACGTGGCATTTTGGTGGAGATGCTGGGTAAGTTAGGGAAGACAAACTGAAGATCGCCGAGAAGACCTTAAAGCCATGGGTGCTGTAAACCACATTTTCGGAGACTGACTCCAGGATTCCACCGCCGTGCTAAAGCCAAGGCTTCCCTCGAAGATGACGATGTCCCTATAGACGATACGACGACAAAGCTGCTCTTCACGCCGCAAGAAAATGGACGCAAAGGTACTAGGGACAAAGTTCCAAGACTTCGATGGAATCCTTGGCAGAAGCACGTCAAATCCACGTCAGTATTTACAATAATTGCTAGCTGTGGGTCACAGCTCCCATAGGGAAGAAGCTATGTAACATAGTATTTATTAATTTTATTTATATAACATAGTATTTCTTAATTTTGTTATTTTTTATTTAACAGAGTGGTCATTTTTATGTTTTATATTTGGCGACTCTGTAAATTTCCCTCGTGGCTTATCTTTTGTTTACCGTTCTCAGTACTTCCTGCCCTCAAATAAATTTTGTTTCCTCCTGAAGTTTTTGTCTTCCCTAATTTTCCACGTGGCAATATATTTGCCCGTTATGCCGCCATGAACACAACGGGAAACGCTAAAACCTGGTTGAATTTGCACAAAGCTAGTTTCACGAGTTGGGAAAATATTAAAATCCTCCTCATACAGGACTTTTTTCTGGACGCGAATAAAGAATTAAGAATGAAACTTAGCAGAATGCAACACTGGAATGAACCAGCAATCAGGTTCGCAGGAGATATCTTAGTGTTGTGCAACAAGGTTGACCCCGCAATGCAAGAAGAAACGAAAATCGAACATGTTTTCGGACGACTGAAAAAAGAGTACTCATTCGCGCTCTACCTAAACCCTCCTAAAACGACCGATGAACTTCTTGTCGTTTGAAAAAAATGGATTATTTTGAGAAGAACTATCGGGAACGTGTGGAGAAATCCAGAAGCCTATATAACGGTCCACGCTATTCTAGACCCCAGCAACAATCGAGGAACGTGCCGCCGACTGCCACGCGAAACTATCAGACCACTTCCAGGCGCCCCAGGCCCCTGTTTCCAAATATTACAAGAACGACTCCCCTCCTACTCCCAGGCAGTATCGAAACAACATGCCCCAGCCCTCTACCCCTAGACGTCCTTATAATCCAAACTTTGTGCCGAAACCAAACCTTCAGAGAAACACCTACAATAAAAGCCAAGACGTGAGCAAAAATAGGATGGAAGATGGAGGTCCAATCTTCTTCAAGTGTAACAAGCCAGGGCACGTGGCCCGTTATTGTAGGGTCAAGTTTATAAGAATCCTAGAAGAGGATCCAACATCTACCCAAGAGAAGGTCTAAGAGAAATTCCAAATGAATGAAATATCAGAGAAATCAGGACCTCGGCTTCATGCTGATGTATGTCATAACACACAGACAAATATTCCTACCCGGAATAGATATTCGGTGTTGAAGATTTAAACTAAGCGTCGCGCCTGAATCTTTCAATCAAAGCAAGTCGACCATAAACGGAATCAAGAAGTTGGACCCTAAATACAAATTAAAAATTAATGTGGACAAGATAGGAACTTTTGAAGCTTTGGTTGAAACAGGCGCTGAGCTCTCAGTGGTCGACCTCAGAACGGCCCTCGCTACAGGCCTTGGTATAAGTAAACTCGCAAAAATTTGTGCAGGACCCGATGGAAAAAAATTAGACATGGTAGGAGGTATATTTTTTAAATATAAAAATTGATGACAAAGCATTATCACACAAATATGTGATATTGAAAACGCATTTACGGACATTAATTCTTGGGAGAGATTTCCTTAAGAAAATGAACGCGAAAATAGATTTTGAGCAAGAAAATATAAAATACGATTTTGCGAATAATCATGACGAAATCAATTTTGAAATGTTAAAAATAAAGACTAGAATTTTGTACCGGAATGTTCCATTAAATTGATCGAGGCATTGGTAGAAACAGAGGATGGGGAATATATTATCGAGGAGACAAGCAAAATGTTTCAAACAAATGGATTTCGTCTAGCAAGAAGCTTGATCAATGTAATAAATAGGGAAACACATATCTGGATAACTAATCCGTATCCTCGACCGTTAAAAATATTGAAAAACCAAACATTGGCTTTTGGAAGTAGTCCAGCGGAAAAAATGTAAATCGAGAAAGAGAGGTAGAAGAGAAGGAAAACCTAGATTCCAAATAAACGAAAATCTTTCACCAATGGAACAGAAGGAGTTAAAACAAGTTTTAGAAAAGTATGGAGATCTGTTTTCGTCGAGATTAGGGAGAACCAATTTGGCAAAACATCTGATAGACACAGAAGATGCGAAGCCAATTAAACACAAGCTTCACAGGGTAAGTGCTAAAGAACGAGATATTATAAAAGAGCAAATTGACGAGATGCTTTCAGAAGGCATAATTAGGCCATCTTCTAGTCCCTGGCCTTTTCCAGTAATAATGGTCAAGAAGCGATACAGTAAATACAGATTTTGTGTGGACTACAGAAAACTAAATAATGTGACAGTAAATGATGTCTATCCGATCCTTAGAATAGACGAAGTTATGGATACTCTCCAAGGATCTACATACTTCTCAGTAATAGACCTTAGACTGGATATTGGCAAGTTGAAGTCGAAGAAAGAGACAAAGAGAAAACAGCTTTCACTACAGCGCATGGATTATATGAATTCAACGTTATGCCTTTTGGCCTTTGTAACGCGCCTGCTACCTTTGAGAGAAATATGGAGAATATGCTTGGAAATCTAAGATGGTAAATTTGTTTGTCTTATCTGGATGATGTTATCATATATAGCCCGGATTTTCCAACGTATCTCAAAAGACTCGAAGCTGTTTTTAGATGTTTTCATGAATCTAATTTAAGGTTAAACGACAAAAATTGCCGATTTGCTTTTGAAGAATTGGAGATTCTCGGCTATATAACGAGCAAACATGGTATAAAACCCGCGGAACATAACATCAAAGCTGTCATAAATTTTACTCGACCAACAAAGGTCAAAGAAGTAAAATTCTTTTTAAGAATGTGCTCATATTATAGAAAATTTATCAAAGCTTTCTCAATAATTGCTGACCCTTTGACCAACCTTATTAAAATAAAGTGTATCACATACCTGGATTTAAAGGCAAGAGGAAGCGTTTCAAACCCTAAAAACAGCACTATTAAGTCCACCAATTTTAGGACACTTCAATCCAAATGCGCCTACTTATATTCATACTGATGCGTCCAACATCGGCATAGGTGCAACACTTGTCCAAGACATCGGTGATGAAGAGAAGGTGATCTCATATTTGAGTCGTACCCTAAGTAAAGCGGAGCAAAATTATTCAACCACTGAAAAAGAATGTCTGGCCGTTGTCTCGTCAATGTCAAAATTACGGCCCTACCTTTATGGAAGGCACTTTAAAATAGTAACAGACCATCACGCCTTATGCTGTCTCAAAAACTTGAAGGATCCAACAGGTCGATTGGCAAGATGGGCATTGAAAATTCAAGAATATGACTTCGATATAATACATAAATCAGGAAAGAAGCATCTGGACGCCGATGGCTTATCTAGGGGACCCTTACCAGAAACTGATTGGGATGAGGATTTTGAAAGGCTATTTTAAAGGCTATTTAATAACTGGACGAAGAGGATAAGTTTATCGAAAGTGTTAAGAAAAACCTTAATGGAAGCAGGCGATCAATTGCGCAAAACTTAAAAAAAAAAAGATGGATGCCTCTTTAAGAAAAACCCGAACCCTGAAGGCAGGGCGTGGTTGCTTGTGGTTCCAGAGAAGAAAAAGAGAGAAATTATGAAAGAATATCACAATCATATGTCGAATGGCCATCTGGGTGTCGCCAGAACCATGTACCGAATAAAGAGTAAATACCTTTGGCCATCCATGCTAAAGGATGTTTCAGAATTCGTTAAAACGTGTCCACTTTGCCAAAGTAGGTAAGGCTCAAACCAATTACCTTCTGGACTACTACAGCCCATTCCCCCAGCCAACTTTCCTTTCGAAAGAATTGGAATTGACTTTGTTGGTCCATTGCCATCTACGAAAAACAGGATAAAATGGATAATCGTGCAGACGGACTACTACACTAGATATGCAGAAACAAGAGCAGTCTCGGAAGCAACAGTGAAAAAGTTACTAAATTTCTAGTAGAGGATATTTTTCTCCGGCACGGAGCCCCACAATATCTAATTAGTGACAGGGGCTCTCAATTTACCAGTAATTTAATGAAAGAGGTGATGAAAATGTGCAAGATTAAACATTGCTTCACAACGAGCTATCATCCCCAGACTAATGGATTTACAGAGCGGTTAAATAGAACATTGATCAATATGCTCAGTATGTATGTGAACACTGATCAGAAGAATTGAGACGAAATACTCCCATTCATCACTCACGCTTACAATACTACAATTCAGGAAACCACAGGATATTCTCCCTTTTTCCTGATGTTTAGAAGAGAACCCACGTCTCTTTTGGACGACAGGAATATCTCGATGGACATTGACAAGAATAATTATGATGAATACATAAAACATAACTTAGACAAAATAGACATATCAAGAAAATTAGTTATTAAGAACACAATAAAGACTCAAGAAAGAATGAAAAAGAACTATGACAAGAAACACATGGAAAGAAGCTACGAACCAGGAGAATTAGTAGCAGTTTGAACACCAATTAGTAAAATAGGAAAGTGTGAGAACCCTCTGAGAAAATATTTTGGTCCATATAGAATATTAAAGATGTCTAGCGTCAATTATCTAATAGAACCGAAAGATAATCCGGGCTAAGACCCTCTGATAGTTCATATTTCAAGAATCAAGCCTTATTATGAGAGAATGGATGAGGTCATTCACGAGGACGTGAAAACCTCTGGAGAGGGGGAAGTGTTACATCAATTTTAATGCCCCTTACATTTATTCAAAATATTATATGATATTAAATGCTCCAATGGCCCCCGATTCTTGCAAAAGTCCAACCCCATCAGCGAGTGCAAGTAACCAAACGGGGTTCTGGCAAATTTGTAAGTGCAAAGTCGAACTGCTTTTCACATGTGTAGATGTGATGATTTAAGACCATGGAATTGTTGTAAATAGTCTAGATATCTACTACCACATGTTCCACCCCATGACTGTATATAACTTCTTGTGTACTGCACATAGAAAGCCTCAACTAACATCAATCTGTACCGCGTAAGAATCTAATAAAGTATCGCAACTGTACAGATAGAAGGAATGGAGACTAACAGGAGAAAATTAAGGTTAAAACTAATCAGGCTTAGGACAGAAGTCGAAGCAAGGCCTAGCAAAAGAGGCTTAAAACTAGCCCAACTATAAATAATTTACAAGACAATATTTCCTGGGCAAGACCGGACGTATCTGGTGACCGCAAAAGTTATAAAAGTAGAGAGACGCCCAATATTTCCGGAACAAGGCCGGACGTATCTTCCATCAAAGAAAGCCGCAAGGCCAATTAGAGAAGACCATACCTAAGTAGGTCAACCAATAGCCAGCGGCCACGTGGCATGGTCCCGCCAATTGGGAAAGAATCACCTAAATAGGTCAACCAATTAGAAAGAAGAAAGGTCTTGGTATTAAATCGAGAACCTAGGTTAGGCAGTATACGCTTGGCTCTCAACAAGGTAACACTTGCTCTAAAGATCTCCCTCTCTCCTCATCCCATTCCTTCTTGACGTCAGACGCTTTTAGTGGAATCTCTGTTTGTTTATTTCACCTTTGGCCCAGCTGTGTCGCCTTCCACCACGACTGCACGGTAGAGTTGACATCGAGGTTCGTCTAGCATCAGGTAACACTGGTCCCAGAGGTCCCAAGATATCACATAGACATGTGGTGCGCTTACAGTAAAAAGCAGTCGCTAAACTACCCACCATGATTATCATGGCCTGTACCACGTGTACTAAGGATAATTAAAAAAAAAACTTTATGTTTTGTACTATCGTGATAAAATTAATACATTGTTTTACTGATATTTAAGAGGAGAGATTCATTTTATGATACATATATACAGCAACTTCATGTTATATATTCATATGTAAGACACTCTCAGTTAAAATTACTCAGAAAACGAGAATGTGCCATGTTTTCATATTTTCAAACGTATTATGTAAATAGAAGCAATCAAGGAGGGTAAAAGGGATTCGACGATCCCTTTCTCTAATAAGGCTGAGTCTCTCGTAGTTTTGCCAAAAACAATATTTTGTAATAATCAAAAATATAAAAACCAAATACTATCACTTAAGAAAAAGAGCTTAGAAAGCCCTTAAAATTGAATCATGATGTATGAATATATTTTTTTTATTTAATTATCAAGAGGGCCTCTATCTCGGTTTAATTTATCATAACAGTGGCTTTGTCACCGACACCAGGCCGCTAGTTTGCGGAAACGGTCAATAGATGGCGTCTTGCTTTTACGTCTATTTTGACACGGGAGGGGCGACATTTGTCTTGCTATGTTATGAATAATTTTGTTGTTTTTAGATAAAGGATTGATAAGATAAAGAGTTGAAGGTGCAGTCGTGATAGAAAAAAATATAATTATTTACCATTAAGTAGTTTTTTATTTTTAATTATTTGAAAAAATATTACACATTAGTTATTTTAACAATTATATAGAATTTATGAAGTTAATCCTATATTAGTGATTCAAAAAGATAGATATGTTAACTACGCATATTTACAAAAAAAAAAACTGAAAGTCCTGAAAACGATGATAAAAAAGTAGAATTATCAATGAATAAAAATAATATATATATATTAAAAATAAAGAAGACATCTCCTAACCACGAGCACATGTGCTTTTTAGATTGCAGAGCGCCATCTAGTGGAGAAAAAAAATAAAGCTTCCTCCGTGATATTTGGCCAACCCAATTTCTTGATAAATTAAGAAAAGCCATCCACGAACGCGTTTCACGTTGTTGGCGCTCGTCAGCGTGGAGTAGGCTGTAACCACTGCGACCAAAAATATTTTTGGTCCCAGAGGCTTCCCGAGAAATCAAGAAATGGGTATTCAAGGCCAAATATGCGTAAAGACGCTTAAAACATGAAAAAACAAAAGAAAAAAAGATAAGTGGGTTTCTTGATTTCTCGGGAAGCCTCTGGGACCAAAAGTCTTTTTGGTCGCAGTGGTTACAGCCTACTCCACGCTGACGAGCGCGAAACGCGTTCGTGGATGGCTTTTCTTTATTTATCAAGAAATTGGGTTGGCCAAATATCATGGAGCAAGCTAAATAAACGTTTAGCTTATTTTTGCTCCACTAGATGGCTCTCTGCCATCTAAAAAGCACATGTGCTCGTGGTCAGGAGATGCCTTCTTTATTTTTAATATATATATATATTTTTAATATAGAATATATTTGAGTTTTTAGATTACAATATATATGTGATATCTTGGGACCTCTGTTACCTGATGCTAGACGAACCTCGATGTCAACTCTACCGTGCAGTCGTGGTGGAAGGCGACACAGCTGGGCCAAAGGTGAAATAAGCAAACAGAGATTCCACTAAGAATCGTCTGACGTCAAGAAGGAATGGGACGAGGATAATTCTGGCAGGAAAGGGTTTACCTTTTATCGGAGCGTCCGGCGGAGACTGGTGCTGAAACAAAGACTAACTAAGGACTGACTAACTGAGGATCGGGGCCTCCTTTTATAGCTGAGATGGGTCCATGCAGGTCACTGCTCTTTTATGACGTAAACAGGGGGGAAAAGTTCTATTATCCAGGAGGGCCACGACCTCGTAAAAGTTGGACTGGGTTTGCTAGGCCTGCTTTCCTATTCAAACCTAAGACTGATTAGTTTTAACCTTAATTTTCTCCTGTTAGTCTCCATTCCTTCTATCTGTACAGTTGCTATACTTTATTAGATTCTTACGCGGTACAGATTGATGTTAGTTGAGGCTTTCTATTTGCAGTAAATAAGAAGTTATAAACAGTCACGTGGTGGAACATGTGGTAGTAGATATCTGGACTATTTACAACAATTCCATGGTCTTAAATCATCACATATATATGTAATATTTCTGTTTATTAAATTCTTTCATTTTATAAGTATAGATGGCGCGTTATTACTTTGTGTTAATTTCTGTAATATTGTTGCAAATGTGATCCTGCTGACGTATGGATAAACTGGCAGTCGTATACGTGAGGCGAGTGTTGATGTTCTTCCCCCACGCGGACAACAAGAAGCAGAGGCAGGGCTAGATGCTAGCACCTAGAGTGATCGGGGACAGCCAACGGGACAGAGGTAGAGGCCATGGCACAATCTTGGATGCCTATCACCGAGACCTGGAGAGAGAGACTGCGAGAGACAGAAGCCGTCTGCCGATCGACACACTCTAAAACATACTGCTGATGACCCTTTTTCTAAAACCTGTCCTGTTTACAGGGGTCGTCTATATAGAGTCCCTGGGGACCCCACATGGGCTGGGCGTTGGCTTTTCCTCCCCTCTGTCCCTGCCACCAGCTGACAGACCACTCTTTCTATTTTTATTTTGACGTCACCAATTTTAGTTTAAATACAAATAGGGGTTTACAGGTATTATTAATAAAGATATAGCATATATACAAAATATGGGGGTGGTAGCAAATAGAAACAGTGTACATTTTAATAGAAGGTAGGATCTTATAAGGTATCGGCTCTAACTAATTGGAATATATGTGACATATACTAAAAGTGTCATTATCGTACAGTTTAAAATCTACGATTTATATATGGTAATTTAAACCAACAACCCCATACTGTCTATATAACTTGTAATAAGATTGCCATGTTGTATATAGAAACACATCTATAAATAATTATGCGCATGATTAATCTGTGTCATTGCATCACCTATGTAACGTTATTTGTACAAAGTGGATAAATAAATAAAATCTGCAATAGATTTAAAAGTTGAGCTAAAGCAGAGATCGAGCATAGTATTGCCAAAATAACAAAGTCTAAAGAGGGAAGTCATAAATCAGGTAGATTCACAGTTCCCACGACAGGCCACCCACACTGTCACATGTGGTGGAATGCAGAGACCCCTCTCACACCTGGACAGGTAAAGGCGCCTTTTCTCAAACGCCCCTGTCACATAAGGTCCCCCCCCCCGTCTTTTAAACTATAAATACATCACTTTTACAGGGACTTGACAGTTCAGTCAGTTCAAGTCAGTTGAGTTTAGTTCACCCTTAGTGCAAGCCGCGTCGGTCGTATGTCGTATGTTATGTCGATCTCATCCAGCATGTAGTTAGGAAGAACTCGTCTATCTTCATCTTTCGCTCCTGGCTCAACTTTTATCTGTTAACGGAACTTTCTTAGTGCAACTGTGTCTTCGTTTTTTGTGTATGGATATCCCCAGCTTTCCACTCTGCCTCGACCACGACTGCCTGTATTTTGTGAGAACTTTTAAAGGTCTTCCAAGGTGCAGAGAGGTACTGGAAAACTCTACATCCTGACTGTTCCTCTCGGTCAACACAGTACAACAAGAGCTACCAGGACTTCAACATTATTTCAGTAGTCGACAGGATCTCTACAAAAGCTACTGGATCTCTAATCACATTATATGAGTCGACAGGATCTCTACAAAAGCTACTGGAATTCTCTCAACATTACATGAGTCGACAGGATCTCATCACAGATAAGTCGACAGCAACTCATCATCACATATATATATTTATATATATAGTGTAAAGACTATATAATAAAAATATAATAGTGATTCTATATTTAAAATTTAAAGAGTAAACTGATAAGATTGATAATTTATATCAAGTAGATTTGATTAGATTAGCAAGCTAAATCTAAATTAATTATAAAAATAAATAGTTGTTTAGTTTTATAGTTTAGTTTTGTATTAAAATTATCTTTATTACTTTGATTATTTAAATTCAAATTATAAAATTTATAAATTGTTATTATTTAATAGAGAGAGAGAAAAAAAAATATTTACTTTTTACACATCATCCATATATATTCCATATTATTCTATATACAAATTAGAGTATGTCTAAATGACGTGTAACAGCCGATTGCAAAAGACGTTACGTTGTTAAATTTTATTGTTATTAATTATAAATATATATGGATGATGTGTAAGAAGTAAATATTTTTTTTCTCTCTCTCTATTAAATAATAACAATTTACAAATTTTATAATTTGAATTTAAATAATCAAAGTAATAAAGATAATTTTAATACAAAACTAAACTATAAAACGAAACAACTATTTATTTTTTTATTTATATATATATATATAAAACGAAATAAAAAAATAAAAGATAAAAAGATCAGGTGTTGAAATCAATATAAAAAATGGCATATCCTGACCAGGAGCACATGTGCTTTACAGAAGGCAGAGCGCCATCTGGTGGAACAGAAATCAACTAAACATTGATTTAGCCTGTTCCCTGATATTTGGCCAACCCAATTTCTTGATAAATCAAGAAAAGCCATCCACGAACGCGTTTCGCGCTTTTTGGCGCTCGTCAGCGTGGAGTAGGCTGAACCATTGCGACCAAAAAAGAATTTTTGATCCCAATGGCTTCCTGAAAAACCAAGAAATGGGTATTTAAGGCCAAACTTGCGTAAATACGCTTAGCACATTGAAAAACGAAATAAAAAAATAAAAGATAAAAAGATCAGGTGTTGAAATCAATATAAAAAATGGCATATCCTGACCAGGAGCACATGTGCTTTACAGAAGGCAGAGCGCCATCTGGTGGAACAGAAATCAACTAAACATTGATTTAGCCTGTTCCCTGATATTTGGCCAACCCAATTTCTTGATAAATCAAGAAAAGCCATCCACGAACGCGTTTCGCGCTTTTTGGCGCTCGTCAGCGTGGAGTAGGCTGAACCATTGCGACCAAAAAAGAATTTTTGATCCCAATGGCTTCCTGAAAAACCAAGAAATGGGTATTTAAGGCCAAACTTGCGTAAATACGCTTAGCACATTAAAAAACGAAATAAAAAAATAAAAGATAAAAAGATCAGGTGTTGAAATCAATATAATATAGGATATGCCATTTTTTATATTGATTTCAACACCTGATCTTTTTATCTTTTATTTTTTTATTTCGTTTTTCAATGTGCTAAGCGTATTTACGCAAGTTTGGCCTTAAATACCCATTTCTTGGTTTATCAGGAAGCCATTGGGATCAAAAATTCTTTTTTGGTCGCAATGGTTCAGCCTACTCCACGCTGACGAGCGCCAAAAAGCGCGAAACGCGTTCGTGGATGGCTTTTCTTGATTTATCAAGAAATTGGGTTGGCCAAATATCAGGGAACAGGCTAAATCAATGTTTAGTTGATTTCTGTTCCACCAGATGGCGCTCTGCCTTCTGTAAAGCACATGTGCTCCTGGTCAGGATATGCCATTTTTTATATTGATTTCAACACCTGATCTTTTTATCTTTTATTTTTTTATTTCGTTTTTCAATGTGCTAAGCGTATTTACGCAAGTTTGGCCTTAAATACCCATTTCTTGGTTTTTCAGGAAGCCATTGGGATCAAAAATTCTTTTTTGGTCGCAATGGTTCAGCCTACTCCACGCTGACGAGCGCCAAAAAGCGCGAAACGCGTTCGTGGATGGTTTTTCTTGATTTATCAAGAAATTGGGTTGGCCAAATATCAGGGAACAGGCTAAATCAATGTTTAGTTGATTTCTGTTCCACCAGATGGCGCTCTGCCTTCTGTAAAGCACATGTGCTCCTGGTCAGGATATGCCATTTTTTATATATATATATATATATATTAAAAATAAAAAAAGGCATCTCCTGACCACGAGCACATGGGCTTTTTCGATGGCAGAGCGCCATCTAGTGGAGCAAAAATAAACTAAACGTTTATTTAGCTTTCTCCGTGATATTTGGCCAACCCAATTTCTTGAATTATCAAAAAAAGCCATCCACGAACACGTTTCGCGCTGTTGGCGCTCGTCAGCGTGGAGAAGGCTGTAACCACTGCGACCAAAAAATATGAAAAATAATTTTTAAAATTATGAAAGGGACAGGTGTTGATATTGAAAATGAAAAAGGCATATCCTGGCTTAGTTGAACAAAAATCAACTAAACATTGATTTAGCCTGTTACTTGATATTTGGCAAACCCAAATTCTTGATAAATGAAGATATATTTATATGATTACATTGAGTTCTCTCATTTCAAAGTTTGGTTTTTCACTTGAAAAAGAAACATTCGTGTCAATTCAAATATATATATATATGCATAAATTAAGAAAAAGGCATCTACTTATCATGTAACTGAAAGTTGCTGATGGCTTGCGCCATCTATCGGAATAAATATCAACTATTCTCGTTGATTTTTAAAGTGGTTAGCTTTTCTTGATTAATCAATAATGGGTATTTGGCCAATTCTGGAATAATTGAAAATCAACAAGAATAGTTGATAATTATTCCGATAGATGGCGCAAGCCATCAGCAACTTTCAGTTGCACGATAAGTAGATGCCTTTTTCTTAATATAAATATATATATTTTAAAATGGCACATCCTGACCTGTCACATGAGCATTTTAGATGGCAGAGCGGTATCTAGCAGAACAGAAATCAACTAAACGTTGATTTACATTGTTTCATGATATTTTTCGACCCGATTTCTTTATAAATAAAGAAAAGACAAAAAACGTACACGTTTCGGGCTGTTGGTCCTCGTCTGCGTGGTACAAACTCGTTTTCAAATATATGATATATATACGGTTATTCAAATATATAGACGGCGCATTATTGCCTTATGTTCAGTCAAACCCAGACCGGCCATGTCCCTATTGTTTTGGGAAAGCATTACTTTATGTTACTATTTCTGAGTGATTCTTATGTCCCAAAAGCTTATGTCCATAGTCGCTTGAATACCATAACTAAGGTTGTATTCCCTCCAGTTTCTCATATATAAACAGAATCGTACAATACAATATTATAGCTCTTGAGTACCTTCTATGGTAGTGTCGCCAGCTCGACGCTATCTTCATGGGACATCTGACCTCCCCTTCGTGCGCGTGGGCCTTGTAAACGGGGTCATTGTCGACATTTGTTTATTGTGGTGACGTGCTATCGGACTTTCTAGACAAAATCTCTCTCTTTGTTTAAAACATGGTGATTTTTACAAGGTAGGGTAATTTTCATAAGCAAAAAAGTACTTTTTCCTTTATAAAAATGCATTGGAACAATTCATTTATCACCTTTGTGCAGTAAACACAGGCTAGAGATAAAATTCATTAAAAAAACAGCTTCTACGAAAGCAAATAAAAGCCAAACTATACACGTACGAGAGGAGGTATGATATCGATAGAGTTTACTAAAAAAAATGTTTCAGGTTGTAAAGTGTAGAGTTGTGGCTATGAAATTTTGGGAGCTCAATTAATATTATTATAAACAATCACAAAACAAGCTTAGCTTTCGAAAGGCTCCATAATCAAAAGCCTTGAAAGTTGGATTGTAACTGGATAGCTATTAGGTAGAGAAATATTTGCACAAATAGATACTATATAAAAATATGCAAAAACATGTATAACCATTGATATTAGTGATATTTTATGAAGTGTATAGTAGAACCTGTCTTTATCGTTTCTTATATATGTATAAATATAGACTGAAATAAATATCCCAACAGAACATCTTACTACAATAGAATTGTTTCTCTTGAAAAATGTGATAACGTGCTTGTCGAAAAAATAAGTAAAATAATTAATCCTTCTTCAAATTAAAGATACTTCGTTCAGTAAATCTTTTTTTTTTATTGTCGAAACTTCTAGACAATAAAAAAAATACTGGCCGAAGTATATTTAATTTGAAGAACTATGAATTCCGGCCAGGCAGCCTCTATCTTTACGATAATTCCTCCTAGCGATCCAATATAGACCTCTCCTATTAAAGGTATACTCTCTAAGGATTGTATGTATGTCAGATAGTTTTAGAGAGTAGAAATATCAGTTATTATATATTTTATGACATACACAATTATAGGAAGTTTGTATGTGTTTACAAATACGCCTTAAAATTGATACCATATGGTTTTAAAACCGAAAACGTATAACAGGGTTACGTTTATGGCAGGACCCGTACAAACAGGCTAGAATAAACACCAGACTCGTTATAGTCAATGTGTGCTTTAGACTTAGAATACTTTAATTATAAAGAATTTATTGAATAAAGCACGGATAATTTTAGGTAATAACCTTTCATTAAGGCATTTCGTAAGTTTTTTTGGCTTAACCCTAGTACACGTGGTACAGGCCATGATAATCATTGTGGGTAGAAGGCGACTGCTTTTACTGTAAGTGCACCACATGTCTACACACGAGATAAGTAATAATTTGGAATATATATATAATAAAATATTGAAAATAACGGGTAATAATTTCTCTACAGAATTGATAAAATTGCATCAATAAATTTATTCTGTGCTTCTCGCTGAAGATAGAAACAGCTTTATTACAGAAACGCCATATATAGATTTATTATTTGTATTTAATCTTTACAAATTGAAATTCACCCATATATCAACTTGAATGTTTTTAATTCATCTTTTTCATAATAAAAAATATAAATCGCTTGACATTTTGGTGACAAAGATATCAATAGAGATAATATAATAGTGTTTTCGACAGAGAATGTAACCGGGTCACTATACTTAGTGTGATTTTGATGCAATTATAGTCTCAGATGTGAGTGCACTAGTTTATTCTTTACCAAGACTGCCCTACGCAGTGTTTGGTCATTTTTTTCTCAAGGGATGCAATTCGGCAGAAACTGGAAAGTGACCAAACACCTCTAATAAGGGGACATTAGCCCTACCATGAGTGACTAGATGAGGATGTGATGGACATAAGAACGGTTTCGAACATAGTAACAATGTTTATGGAGGGAAGCTTCTGTACAAACGTTTGTAAGTGTTTTCTTACCTAAATAAGTCGAAGAAGTAACGAAAAGGTTGCGTTGTAACCTAATCCATCATGTAAATGTAAAAAACCCTGAATACATCATGATAATTAAGTATAATTTTGATAATGATTCAATGTGATGATCGCAAAAGAAATTTATCATCAATGACTTCAATCAGTCAGGAGCTTCAATTCAACAAACCACAGTAAAATATATTTTATTTGATTTATTTGTGAAAAGAAACATTCGCTTTTTAATGTCTTCATTCGTTATATATAGGTGGTGCGTTATTGGTTTGTATTAGAATATATTTTATATAAAAAATATTGTTTTATTGATATCCTATTTATTCTCATACACCTTCTAACAGCAGGGTATGAAAAGAATGCTTATATATATACCATTTTATTATGGCTCGCAAATGACTAGCCAAATCTTCTCAAAAACATTTGTGTTATATTAAATTTTTTCAAAAAAGATAAATTTTATATATAAAAGGATTCCTATTGTAAGTTATGAAGTAACACACTTGGGAGAAGGATCATTACTATTAAACTAGGTCTAGGTTACATTGATAATTATGGTTTTAGAATAATTAAGTATAAATCTACATTCATAGCGTTGCCACTACCAAAAATGTCGAGAATACTTATTTATTATTGTATTGTTTCACATTTCCTTTTTCAACGAAACATGGGCAGCAAGGTTTCTTTCCAGGACTTCCTTCTCCTTGGTAGAGTTTCTGGTAACTTGCCAGGGGTTATCGCGAAGGGATGTTAGAAAGAACCTCAGCTGCATACTGATATTACATTCATCTAGACGATTTTGAATGGTCTTGTTATTTTTCTGCGCTTTTTCGAAAATATCGGATTAAAAATATATATAACTAGGTTAAAAACTCTTATAAACTAAGAAAAGCAGTTTAACAATAAAATATACTAAACGATTACCCGGGGTCTGAAACAAGGGTCTCCAGGAAGGCTTTATAAATTTACCAAAGCTGATGCTACTTTGTTGTGTGTTGTGTTTTTGTTGTTGTGTGTGTTGCGTTGGATAATTAAAGATAAGTTTCAAGAGGATGTATGGTTCTTATCTAAGATTTGAAAAAATAGTAGTGCTGTGCTTCTATTAAATGATATCATGTTTTTATAATCGCACAATAGTTTGCATATTTTTGAGAAGGAATTGATAGAGTAGATAAAACATTAGTATTAGTGATGTGTGTGATATAGATATAGCATTCGATAAAATTTCGAAGGACTAAAACATATGGTGGGAAAACGTGACCCCCATTGAATAGAGACAAGGTTTTACATAAGGAGAGAGGTAGGCCTGTCACCATATATTTATATTTGCTTAAATAGTCAGATTGTTGTAATAAAGAACTAACAAGTACGATGCAAGTTACAGGGCTTTTACTTTTCATATCCAACTGATATTATGTTTATAGATGGCTATATTTAAACTCTTAGTATATTTTTCTTTTGTTTTGGTTGTTCTGCCTGTTTTTAGATGGTAAATTTACTTCCTTTTACCAGCTTTTCGATATTATTTTGTTCGGAATGCTAGATGAGTTTGAATACATATTCCCAAGAAAGCTAGTTGAATAACCGTGTGATCTATTGATGTGATATTAAAACTAGTAAAGAGCCAGATAGTTGTTATTGTATTCTTTGTGTTATAGATATTTTAACACCTAATATACTATAATCATCATTTTAATAAGTTTAAATGTATGCAAGTAAATAAATATATAGTTATCCCTCTGTTTGGGTTTCTACTGCCACACATGACAATAACCAGCAAATCAGCGTTAACCTTACCTTATCTCAGAACTTCCACATATCGAGATGTTAAATAAACAACCGATGTCTCGAATTTCGAAAAGGGATCCTTCTCTTTTTATGCTGCTGCATATGAAACATGTTTTTTCTGTTGTTGTTGTATTTGTATAATTTCAAAAACCTAATTTTATCTAAAGAGCTTGAATTAATAAATCCTATTTATATATCAAACTTTTATATCTTTATATTATGCAGCTGATCTTTATATTAAAAAGCAGATATTTTTTTATCATTTGACAAATATTTCGGTGTAAGAATATGATATAAACCCAATACATATTGAGGTTTAAGTTTTCTTGGTAATTTCCATCGCATATGCGCGATTGTGGGCTAATGATATTGTCGCGGAGATAAATAGAGCAAGGGCAAGTTTGGGGATAAATAATTTATTATAAGGAGTATATGGAGTATATATATATACTCATATATATATACAATCTGACTATTTAAGCAAATATAAATATATGGTGACAGGCTTTCCTCTCTCCTTATGTAAAACCTTGTCTCTATAGCATTATTGAATGCTATATCTATATCACACACATCGCTAATACTAATGTTTTATCTATTCTATCAATTCCTTCTCAAAAATATGCAAACTATTGTACGATTATAAAAACATGATATCATTTAATAGCAGCACATATTTGTACAACTTACCCCCAGTTAAGGTTAATCCTGAATGCACGGCGTTAGCCACCGTCCCGTTTTTCTTATTTACAGATCAGCCTCCCAGCAGCCCCCACACCGGTGGTCCCCCCCGGGGTCCAGGGATGATTGACAGTTGTCCCATCTGGATGGAGCTACTTGACATTACACCCTCTTTAGAAAAGCAGCGACCCGCAGATTAGCTTGTCTCAGCCCTTGTTCTGGAAGGAAATCTATCACGGCCTGTGTTCCCTAGCAGAATGGAATGTTGTTCTTCAGGGTCCAGGTAGGGCTTCATCCGAATGACATGAACGATATCCTTGGATTTCCGTGATCGGGGAGACGGGTCCACGGGCTCTACTTCATACGTAACTTCTGAAAGCTTCTTGGTCACCTTGTAGGGACCGAAGTATCTCTTCAGTAGCTTTTCTGAGAGCCCTACTTTTCGGATGGGAGTAAAAACCCACACAAGATCATCCTTCTGGTAATAGACTGGAGTATGTTTCTGGTCGTAAAGTCTACGGTCTTTCGTCTGTGATTGTAGAAGGCGTGATCGGGAGAGTTGACGCGCTTCCTCAGCTCTGGTCACAAGTTCCCCAACGTAGTCGTCAGAGATCTCATCTGGTAGGTAGGGTAGTACGGCATCGATGTAGGTCTCGGCCTCGCGGGCGTGGACAAGAAAGAACGGAGTGTAGCCGGTCGCCTCCTATTTAGCAGTGTTGTAAGCAAAAGTCACGTAGGGTAAAACTTGGTCCCAGTCCTTCTGCTCGACACCTGTGTACATGGACAACATGTCTCCCAGAGTTTTGTTGAACCTTTCAGTCAGGCCGTTGGTCTGGGGATGGTAGGCCGTTGTAAATCTGTGCACAATTCCGCACAGAGCATTGATCTCTTTTATTACTTGAGAATTGAAATTTCTTCCGCGATCTGTTATCATTTCTCTAGGAGCTCCATGCTTCAAGATAACATCTTCAACCAGGAACTTAGCTGTTTCGATTGCTCCTCCGTCTGGGATTGCTTTCGTTATGGCATACCTTGTCATATAATCGGTGCACACAATGATCCAACGGTTTCCATCTTTAGAAACTGGAAATCTTCCAAGGAGATCGACCCCGACCTTATAGAATGGCTTTTCTACGGGCGGTATGGATACAAGTTGTCCAGCCGGACGTCGAGGTAATTTCTTCCTTCGTTGACACTTCCGACAATGGCTTACATATTGGCGAACAGTTCTATAAAGGCCAGGCCAATAGAATCGTTTATTGACTTTGTCATACGTTCGGGCGAAACCCAAATGCCCAGCTGTAGGAGCATCATGTAAATCTGCCATAACTTCCGATCTTAAGTGCTTAGGGATCATCATAAGCCAGGGTCTTCCAGTTGTGCTATAGTTTTTCTTGTATAAGATGCCGTCGATAATACTGAATTCCTTTGTGGTGTAGCCCGAGTTTAAATTATCGATTATTTTAGCTAAATCCGGGTCTTTAGTCTGCTCTATATCGACGTTGGTTAGTGACATCACAGCACTTGGTGGATCGTTCTCAAGCGGGCTCCTTGACAGACAATCGGCATCCTTATGTTTGCGTCCGCTCTTGTAGATAACGGTCACGTCAAATTCTTGCAACTTCAGCGCCCATCTTGCCAAACGGCCAGAAGGATCTTTCTGCCCTACCAACCAACATAGAGAATGATGGTCAGTGACAACCGTGAATGGTCGACCAAACAAATATGGGCGGAATTTGCTAATAGACCAGACTACAGCAAGGCATTCTTTTTCCGTTTTAGAATAGTTATTTTCAGCCTTTGTCAAGCTTCTAGATGCATAAGCTATAGGCCGCTCCTTTCCACCTTGTATTTGTAGAAGAACAGCTCCAATACCATGTCCGCTTGCATCCGTGTGTAGATGGGTATCAGCGGATTCATCAAAGTGTCCTAAGACAGGCTCTGAAATTAGAGCTGTTTTAAGGACTTCAAACGCTTTCTCTTAAGCTGCATCCCAATAAAATTGTTTTTCAGTCTTCAGTAGGTCATGCAAAGATCTAGCTTTGTCGGCAAAGTTCTCAATAAATCTTCGGTAATAGGAACATAATCCAAGAAAGCTCTTCAGTTCAGAGATATTCCTTGGCCTCGGAAATTTAGAGACGGCTTCAACTTTATCTGGATCTGGAAGAATTCCATTGCCGTCAACAAGGTGTCCCAAAATCTTTATCCTCCTTGATCCAAAAAGACACTTTTTGTGGTTCAAGCTTAGTCCAGCTTTCTGGATGCAGCTTAATACAAGTTGTAGACGACGTAGATGTTCTTCAAAGGTAGATGCGTAAACTACGATGTCGTCCAGGTAGCAAAGGCACATGTTCCATTTAAGACTGCCCAGAACACTATCTATCATCCTTTCAAACGTTACTGGAGCATTGCAAAGACCGAAAGGCATTACTTGGAATTCATACAGCCCATCTGGAGTGATGAAAGCAGTTTTCTCCCTGTCTTTTTCGTCCACTTCAATCTGCCAATACCCGGACCGAAGATCCATCGTGGAGAAGTAACTAGAGCCGGCTAAACTGTCCAAGGCATCGTCAATGCGTGGCAGCGGGTAAACATCTTTTTTTGTTATCTTATTTAATCGACGGTAATCTACGCAGAATCTCCAGGTCCCGTCTTTCTTTCGAACTAGAATAACTGGAGATGACCAAGGACTTTCAGAGGGCTTCACGATGTGATTTTCAATCATCTTGTTCACTTCATCTTGAATTAGTCGTCGTTCACTTGGTGCTACTCTATAGGGCCGCTGTTTGATAGGAGACTGGTCGCCTGTGTTTATCTTGTGCTTCACAGTACTGGTGGGCTTAATAGGAGTACTCCCATAGTCAAATATGTCAATAAACTCGTCAAGGCATGAAACAAGCTGTAACCTTTGAATTTCAGACAGCCCTGGATCTAGAGTAAGGTTTATATTCTGTGACCATTCACGTGACTTTAGCTGCGTTTCTTGTAACTTATCGCTGGATTCAATAAGACTGCAGATATTCCCATTCTCATAACTTTCCATGGTGCACATATTCATTCCTGATGGAATCAGTTGCGGCCAAGACGCTCCATTCGTCACCCAAATGCTACCTCGGCCGTGTCGAAATGTAACCAATGAGTTTGGTATAAGAACTTCCTTTCTTAATAATAAGTCCTTAGAAGTTGAGACTAAAACATCTCTAACACCGCATACTTCTTCGTTTATCACACTGATCTTCTCTATTGATTTAGGCGGGATGACAAAGTCGTCGGAAGCAAACAATCTCTGGTATTCCTCCTCTCGAGATTCCAGGACGGAGGTTTCCCCGAGATGGAGTTCATTTCTGCCACAATCAATGACGGCTTCGGTGGCCTTGAAGAAGTCCCATCCGAATATGATGTCATGGCTGCATTCCACCATAACAACGAATTCAAAGGATATCTTCAGACCATTAACTTCTATGTTCAGGACACATTTTCCTAGGGTCTCTATTAAATTTTTATTTGCGGCTTTAAAAATGGGACCTGGTTCTTTGAAGAGAGGTGTCTTTAGTTCGCGTCGAAATTTGTCTGAAATAACAGAAAAGTCGGCTCCTGAATCTACCAATGCTTTAATTTTGCGTCCATTTATTTCGACCATAACAAAATTTTCTTTCAATTTAGCGGCGATATACCCTGGAGGATTTTCCTCAATGGCGACCTCACCCCCGTTAGAAGCCGCTCCACTTAGTTTTTCACATTCTGAGGCATGGGAGAACGGCTGAAACGACGGGCTGGCGACTGGGATTGTCTTCGGGCTGGCGACCTTGCGCGGCTTGGATGTGGGGAAGAGATCCTGTAGAAGTACGTCGAGGTTTGGGGCGTTACATAGTCGTCGTCGGCGTCATATCTCGGGGGTCGACTCGAAAATCGAACATTTCTTCCTTCTCCGCCATTCCTTGACCTGGCTTCAGCGAAGACCTGCCGTCGTTCCCTGCAATAACGGACGACATGTCCGGGTCGTCCGCAGTGGAAGCAGATAGGTTTGTCGTCGTAGGTTCTCCAATGTTCCGTCTTCCTGGGTTGGGTTGGTCGGTCGATATTATAATAGGGCGTTCGTTGTTGTTGTTGTACCACGTTGACTTGTGGTCTGGTAGGTTGTAGAGCACGGCTGACCTCTTCCCTCACAGTCTGTTCCAGGGCGTTCACCTCTCGGAGAGTATTGACCACTTCAGGTGCTGAGAAAACCTTTTGTATCTCTTCTCTAACGATGCGGCGAATTAAGCCGGCCAAGTCGTCTGAGTCGTCAACACACGAAATGGGCATTACGTTTGACAACCTGGCGAATTTCGTACGGCCGATCCTGCGCTGCTTGACGGTTGTCAGATGACGACAAAACTTCTGGATCTCATCTACTGTCTGTATGTCTTTCGCCACCAATACCTGGTATGTGTCTTCCGAAATTCCCTTTATAATGTGAGCAACTATCTCACCTTCTTCCATGCGAGGGTTCACCTGGTGGCAGAGACTAAGAATCTCCTGGATGTATGACTCGCTGGATTCCTCGGCCTTCTGTGCTCTTGACTTCAGAACTTCCTCGGCGCGTCGAGCAGAATCCTCCTGCAGTCCTAACACACTGCGAAATGCGTCTTCAAAGCTTCTCCACGAGTTGAGTGATTCTTCGTTATTATCAAACCACCTTCCAGCAGTTCCGTTCAAGTAAAAGACGACGTTGGCAAGCTTCATGGTCTCGTCCCATCTGTTGTACTTCGACACTCTCTCTTACTCTTTCAACCATTGTCCAGGGTTTATATTTCCATCTCCCGAAAAGGTAGAAGGATCTCGTTGGCGCTGACAAGGGAGGTAGGATCCGCTAACAGTAGGTCTGTGGTCGTCTTCCATTTCTATTCGTTGTGGCAAAGGTTGAAGAATTGGTTCACGTCCCTGTAGACGTCGACTTTTTCGAAGTTCCGTCACGCTACCCAGCGTCTCCACCAAAATATGTCGCGGAGATAAATAAAGCAAGGGCAAGTTTGGGGATAATTAATTTATTATAAGGAGTATATGGAGTATAAGGAGTATAGGGAGAGAGAGTTTTGTACAACTTACCCCCAGTTAAGGTTAATCCTGAATGCACGGCGTTAGCCACCGTCCCGTTTTCCTTATTTACAGATCAGCCTCCCAGCAGCCCCCACACCGGTGGTCTCCCCCGGGGTCCAGGGATGATTGACAGTTGTCCCATCTGGATGGAGCTACTTGACATTATATTTACAAGTTACAGGACTTTTACTCTTCATTTACAACTGATATTATGTTTATAGATGGCTATATTTTAAGACTTAGTTTAATTTTCTTTTGTTTTGGTCGTTCTGCCCGTTTTTAGATAGTAAATTTACTTCCTTTCACCAGCTTTTCGATATTATTTTATTTGGAATGCTTTTTTTGAAACTAGATGAGTTTGAATACATATTCCCAAGAAGGCTAGTTGAATAACCGTGTGATCTATTGATGTGATATTAAAACTAGTAAAGAGCCGGATATTTGTTATTGGATTCTTTGTGTTATGGATATTCTAACACCTTATATACAATAATAATCATTTTAAACAGTTTAAATGTATGCAAGTAAATAAATATATAGTTATCCCTCTGTTTGGGTTTCTACTGCCACACATGACAATAACCAGCAAATCAGCGTTAACCTTACCTTATCTCAGAACTTCCACATATCGAGATGTTAAATAAACAACCGATGTCTCGAATTTCGAAAAGGGATCCTTCTCTTTTTATGCTGCTGCATATGAAACATGTTTTTTCTGTTGTTGTTGTATTTGTAATTTCAAAAACCTAATTTTATCTAAAGAGCTTAAATTAATAAATCCTATTTATATATCAAACTTTTATATCTTTATATTATGCAGCTGATCTTTATATTAAAAAGCAGATATTTTTTATCATTTGACAAATATTTCGGTGTAAGAATATGATAAAAACCCAATACATATTTAGGTTTAAGTTTTCTTGGTAATTTCCATCGCATATGCGCGATTGTGGGCTAATGATATATTTATATATATAACCTCATTTTAAGAGAATGTTTATGCTTGCATTCTACAATCCATTTCTTAGTTTATCATTGTTACTTCATATATATACGAAAAGTCAATTACTTCCATTGGGAGAGCGAGCGTTTAAATCCATGATCCAAAATAAAATTTACTAACAACATAAGTTACCCAATCTTTCCCATTAGCAGAAGACTGTAGGAATATGTTGTCACCCGCCATTAGCCTGGCTGAATACTGTCGTAAAGTCCACACCATGTGTGAAGTCTCCTCTGAGAGGGATGCCCCCCCCCATATAAATTAGGGGATGGATTTGGCGAAGTCAAGTCCTGAATAGAAATGTTGCATCTAATTGGAACACGAGGCGGAAATTGGGTCAATGGCGTGTAAATGCGTAGTTATGCAAATCTGTAGGTCTTCCTCCAGTGTGACAGCTGGGAGGTGAGTCAGGGTGGGTCCCCTGAGGTCCAGTTTATTGCCTTGTCACCCCTCCCCACCACAGCCCGCGGTGGACTCAGGCATTTACTGAGAATCCTTTTTTTCTCTATTCTTGTTACTGAGTTCCACTATGGGTGGTTTGACAGACAAATTTCAGTGATTGATCATGTCTTAACAACTTGATCCTTATTACACAATTGTTCCTAGTAATATGTTTGAAGGTCTGAATATAATCGATGAGGATCCTGTGAGGACGCGCGCTAGTGTTTCTGAATTTAGTGCATGTTGGAAATGTCATGGTAGTTGTGTGAAACTCAAAAGAGTTGAGGACATCAGTCGTGAATGATCCTGATGATTGTTCTTTTCTGATTAGGGTTTTGTAATTTTCATTTTAACGTCACACAAAGGTAAGGGAGGAAATATTTCAAATCTTTCAAATATTAAAAGTTTATTTTTACATATAGAGATTGAAAATAATTCTAGAACAATTTATAATTTTAAAATTTTTGAATTCGATATTTTTTTCATTGTTAAAAAGGTATTGTTGAAGAAATCACCACAACTAATATTATTGGAGATTTATAAATCTTGACATATATCCGGTGTGTGCAACTAAAAATACTCGTGTATTTTAAAATTCCAATCACGGGTTAAATCAGAGAATCCCTAAGGTCCTTCCTAAAACCCTTTTCCGTGAAATATACTTTAACTTTTCCTCCAACTATTAAAAATATACTTTTGGCCGATTCCTAATACATCAAAAGGGCGCATTAATGAATTCGTGGCGTTCCTTTTAACTCGGTTTATGAATTAAATATAACCGAAACCCTCTCTGAAGTGTAATGGGGAAATGGTAAATGCGCTGGATTTTTATATTACTTAGAAATCAAGAAAATTATCTCTGATGTGGTCAGACCTCTCTCTCCCCTTTTAATATTTACATTTGAAGTTCGATTAAACTCATTCAAATATTCACTGTATTATTAACATCAGAATAATCTGGTTTTTTTTTTCGAATTTAATAAGCAATTCAGGTGCAATTATATTCATAGAGTTTGTAAAGAAGTTTTCGGATAAATCATTGTTTCAATTTGACCTGACCATGGAAACTGGACTTTTTGAGCTTCTGCAACAAGCTTTACGCCCACGACCTGAGCAGGTTTGGAATATCGATCAGTTATTCTCTCCCTTGCCTGGATATGTAGCATTTGTAATGGCTGAAGATGGACTTCTCTCACTGGTGTTACTTATTCGAGAGACCGGATATGATCTTAATCCCCGGTGTCATTCTGAGGTTTGTCTTTTCTAATCTTCTACGTTACATTATGATGGAGATGGTGGGTGGTGGTGGTGTCTTGTCCATGGACTGTGCACCCTGATCACAATTCCGGCCAACCGAGATGCCTTTTCTGTATTGATGTCTTCTTCTAGATTGATGTCTGCCATATAGAGGGCTGCAAGGATGGCCGGGTAACTGTATATGTGGCCCGGAGTGAGTTGGGTGTTGTAACAGTTATTACAGTTTCTGTAGTATCTAGTCATGTCTGGGTTTATCTTCATTCCTTTAAAATGTCCTGTTCTGATTCTTGAATTTTTTGTTGTGAATTTTCTGTTAATGTTGAGGTTGCATATGGACTGAGATGCTGTGTAGTTTATGGAATATAAACTGAAGATTGCAGAGCAGAGCTTGAGGCCATGGGTGTTGTGAACTACATTTTCAGTAACTGACTACTGGATTCCACCTTTCAAGGACTGAAAAGAATATCAATAAGAGAATCAACGAATCATTTAGGTACTACAATACCATTGTGATGAATCTGATATATTGAAAAATCGGTGTAGTGTATTGATTATAGAATAGTAAGCTCAAGCCATTAAATCCCATTTATGAAAAGAGATTTATGTGTAATCTGGTGTGTCAGGTGGAGAGCTGGCAATTGTCTGGAATGAAGCGGTGAGATATGATACCTCTCTCCGCCATTGTGACCGCCCGTGGGTGGGTGGGGGTTTTATCGCTCCCCACAGATGGGAGCATCCCCCGTGGACAGCTGGCGTGGTGGCTCTTTAGCTTTCCAACTGGAATGCCCTAACTACATCACACACTTCTATTATTTATTTAAAAAAGATTACTTAGGGAAAAGATTGATTAACATAAGTCTTGTGATTGAATTAAAATTAAACTTTCAAATTACAGATGATACATTTCCTTAAGAAAATTGGTCTCAAAAGATGAACTACAATTCCCCGTCGACAAAGCTATGCGACATCTATAAGAGTCAATTTCCTCTCGACAAAATTTCACCTATATTTTGGAAATATAATTATCCCAGGTATATCCTAGAACCCTACCTTTAGAAAATTCTGAAGATTTCATGAATCACTTGTGGATATCATAAAATGGAATCCAATCACGAAATCACAAAGGCCTCAAGTCATAACTTGGTATCCAGGTGAAATTCTGAATTCTGGTGTTGTGTCTTTGTCATCGAAATAGTTTTGGGGAGACTTATTTTTTTATAATATATACGTATTTATAGTTTTATGTTATTACAATGACTCGCTATTATAATATGTTTGCGGAAATAAAATGTTTTTTTTATACAATTAACTCCACTTTAGCATTTTTACCATTAGCCTGTGCCCTACAGTGATAACTAGGAAATTTTAATATCTTTGGAAATTACTCAAAACCACACACACACGTTGACAAGTTCGTAGCTCTAACTCATAAAAAACTCAGGATTTTCACACCATCCAATATCACAGCGATATCCAAAGTGGATATAGTATCTGGGGAATTAATATGTCACCATAGGTAACTCTATGAAGTTCAAGAACCATGTCATCACTTTTTCTCGATAGCATTGGTCGCATGGTTAAACCCATCTTTGTCGAAGCTTGAGGAATTAAGTTGATACCAAAAGTCAGAATATAGATTTAACTTTAGACATTATTTGACCTTTGGATAATAAATAACATAAAATAGAATAATTATAATTATTATGTTTTTTTATGAAGGTGGAGAAAGTCTAGCATCATGGTTTATAATTCTTAATACCTTTACTTCAATCATTAAACGAGATCAAAAATTGCCTTTGGGCTTTTTGTTTGGATACCTGGTATTAATATTGTATATAATGATGATTAAATAATTTGTTCTATCGAAACTATTACTATGAAGGTATAAATCTATATATATCAAACATTTTCTATGATAGTTTGTCTTTACATATATACGTATATAAGTATTGTATGTAATATATATTACATCAAGGGAAAAGCTTAATGTATTGCTTTGGTAAAAGGATTAGGCTATCAGTATAATGATCTTTTGAGATCTTCGTTCACTTCCCTCTGGTTACATATGGCAATGAAATCGACGCAAACACTTGACTTTATCAGTTGGGACAATATACCATAGAGATTAGATTCCACACATGAATGTCGCGTATATATGCCGAATCGTCGAATATAGTATTTGAACTCTAAAAAAACTGACTTTTTTTATTAAAATGGTGAAACATATGGGAGGGTTAACTACTGATAAGCCCAGTCTTCCCAATACTTTTCTCACGACAGTAAGGACAATTGAGATATTGGTTTATTCGAAAAAAAAATCGCGCTTAATGGTTTTAGTTCTTATACATAAGTGAAAGGTCGTTATGTTTCAATTTAAAAAGGTCTGTTCTTTAGTGATAAAGCGTTACTTCAGTTTCTTAATGGGTACCGAGCTAAATTATCAAAATTGTTCTGAAATAAATAATAATGAAACATGTAATGAGATGGAAACTACAATGACTATGAATAACCGGATTTGTACTATAAGCCTTATAGAAATTTATTTTTGGCCGTTCTTAAAATGTCTGGTGCAACCAAAGGTCTATTCTACATATATCATTATTTAGATAATAAAAGGCATATATTGGATTTAAAAATATATTTATTTTGCCAATTTCAGCCAGCCGAAATATTGGCAAAATAAATATATTTTTAAATCCAATATATGCCTTTTATTATCTAATGAATTAAGTATGGATTGCTCTATTTTCAAAATATATCATTATGTTAATATTATAGTTCCTTCTGTAAAAATATAAAAAAGACAATTAGCTGAGGGAAGAGTTTATTTTTTTGATCATGAGAATACAATCCTTTGGGCTTAACAGTCTTTAGACAAGTATAATTACGCTATTAAAACTTATAAATTAAACAAATCTATATATATATACATATAAAGAAGTAGGGTAAATGAGAGATGTGGATATGCAAATAAAAATTAATATAATACAGTTGAATAATAAACACTATGGATTGTCAGTTATGTACTATTGAGGCTATGTGTGATTAAAAGAAGAATACAAATCATATTTATACCAAAGACACCAAATAAATATTGATGGCTCGGTAAGGGTATGAATGATGATGGGAAGACGGAGATTTTCAGGTAGGAGATTCCGGAATTATACTATCATAAATATTGGGTGAATCTATAGATCGGGTTAAATAATGATAAGGAACCTATGCCCTAATCCAACGTACAATATCAATACATTTTTTGCTTCATATTTTTATTAGAATCGACCTCGCATTTTATTTTTAAAACACCTTTGTTGAAATCATAATATATATTAATATACTAGCGGATGTGTACCCAGCTTCACCGGAGTTTTATCCGAGTGAAAGTTTGCCTAACGAATATTATTGATAATAATATTCTGGAACACACAGAATATTATGATAATAATAATAATATCCGTTACATTATATATTTATATAATTTATAAAATATATTTTTCGAGCAAAGATATCCACTCTCTCTACTGAATAGATTTTTAAAAAGATATATATAAATAAAAATATCTAGAGATATACTACATGATCTTAGCCAAAGGCCGAGAAACGATATTTTATATATAGAGGTGACCTGGCTTTGTGTGTCTTCTGCTCGAGTGAATATTTCGCTGGTAGAATTTTGTTCTTGCCTACTAAAATTCACTATCTGACTTCGCCCGTGGTCTGCTTTAGTGAATATTTCCCCCCTAAAGAATTTTGTTTATGTCAATCAAGCATGAAACAGCAATATTGTAATAATCATTTCTGACTAAAAAATTATGGTTGCTCAGTACTTGGTTAATCACAAATTTTATTGGTTAAAAGTGCGACAAAAAACTCTTCCAGATTTAACTCTCTGTCCTGGTCAAATTTCAGCGTGATTAATTACATATTTAGGGCGTGCATAGCCGACAAACATATATAAATATGAAAAAAAACAATAGAAAAAAAATAAAAGATAAGTGAGTCAATATTTTTAATATATATATGTTATCAGCTTCGCCCGGTTTTTACCCGAGTAAAGGTTTGCCTAAAGAATATTTGTTAAAACGATTCTAGCAAACATCCAACCCTACTGAATCTATACTTGTCTATACTCTCGATAATTTAATTTTTTCCCGGATCCTTGAAAAATACTCGATAAGTTGAATAAAATCAATATTAATTGGTCCACTCGGTAATTTGAAGTTGAAGGAATAGTATCTTGCACAAACGAACATTTGTAAATAACTATATTTAGCGAATGTACCCGGCTTCGCCCGGTTTTTACCTGAGTAAAAGTTTGCCTAACGAACATTTGTTAAAACGATTCTAGAAAACATCCAATTCACCTATATATAGATTTATAAACGTATATGAATATTGTTATATGCGTTTAAATATATTTTTGAAACACATTTTTTTGAAAACACTTATTAAATTTTAAATAATATATGTTCTTTATATATTAATATTGAAATGCCAAGTTTTTTACAACGTCATTGGAATATTATATTAATAAATCCTCAAATTAGATATTAAATTTATTATACTTGGAACACATTTTGCATTTTTACAATTTATAAATGCAATTTCACCAGAAACCGCGAGAGGCGCTGCTTGCGAGTGAAAGTAGAAAATTTGCAAATAAATTTTCAACGAATATTTATTTCAAATCAAATTCAAATCAGAAACCTTCCCAGTAGAATATTAAATAACTTCCTAAAGTTTCACGGCGATTGGATAATCTTGCCTTTTAAAAACATTCATCGTTTAAACAAACTAACAAACAGCGTGTAAAATTTTATTAACCAATCAAATTCATTTATCGTCGCCACCAGTGCTTCGCCAAGCGGTAAAAGGCTGAAATTAACACTTTTTGGTTTTACATTTAAAAAAAAAGCACATTAACCTTTTTAGTTTTTTGAATAGCCTACATGTTAACGAAATATTCAGCTACCTACATGCGAAATTTCATAATGATTGATTCTGTAGATTTTGCGCAACGCGATAAAAAACATCGATTTTGGATTTCATTTTTATAGATATAAATAATTTCTTCAAAAATATTCTTGTGTGTGTCACCTAAAATACATTAGTTTTTAAACTATAAAGGCGGTTTTGAATATTATAAACACTCAATTGATTATTTATATATTTTAAAATATGATTTAATTTTCTCAGTAGTATTCGTGAGGATACGATTTCAGTTTAGGCGCTCTCTGAAGTATAGTTTATTCTAACGAATCTCTTTAAATAATTAATATCATATAAGGTCGAATATTTTTCATACCAGAAAATAATACGGCGTTGACCACGTATACGGAAAAGAATATATGCAAATAAGATTATGTTCGGACTAAGTTGCATATTTATATGACAGTGTCTACTTCCAGAACTAACGTTATACATCGTGAGAAATTTTATAGGAATAGGTCGAAGTTTGCAAGAAACTGAACGGAACAAACAAACACAAATATATATATATTTATTTGGATAAAATATGTGAAATTTGTTAGAGAAATTATCGATAAAATATTTTCGAAACTTATTTTTTCTAGGATTACATCTCCAAATTATCAATTTACTCAGTGTGTTTAATTGTGGGTATTATACAATTTAAATAATCTCTCCACATTGCGTGTGCAAATATTTTTTACCCAAAACCAATCTATATATAAATCCATAATCAAAATATTTCTTCTCAAAGATAATTATATATTTATTATAATAATTTGCGCTTCTAATTACCCCAATTTTCTCAATATTATAGGAATAAATGCATTTCTAATGAGATGTATTGATTGTGGAGTTTTTTTGCCCCCAGCGTTGGTGATAATTATGTGGTGTGAGATTTGTGTCGATGTTTGGGGGACTATATTAGGTTTATCTGATGGTTTCTTATAGCACGAATCGTGCAAATATCTCTTTTGTAATTTTAATAAGTAATTCGTAAAATTCTTTCGGAAAGCTGTTCTTTAGCTTAACAAGCTAAGATTCCCAATGCTATTGCAAATCCATCATGTATACCTACAATAAAATATACCTATTTTGGATCTATACGAGATTATTTAAATAGGTATTTTATGCCAGAAAAAGAGTTTAAGTTTATCAAATATCTAGATTCAATTTATAATAAAGCATATTCTTTTTTACCTTCTTATACGGACACTAATTTATACAATCACTATATTAACATTTTCTATCATATTACGCATATACTTTATACAAATATTTGAGCTTAAATTATTTTATTGGGAGATTTATTTTCACATTTGGTTTAAGAACGTGCTTTATCATTATATATATATATATATATATATATCAGCTATTTGAAGTAGAAGGGAAGTGAGTGAGTGAGGTATCGAGCATTCCTCCCTGACCTGTGGAATAATGTCATCCAATATACATCGACCGGTGAACTCCAACAGCCTATAGCAGGGATCGGCAAACTTTTGAGTCGGAAGAGGCAAAAATTACAATTTACAAACTTTCAAAGTTTTCAAAGAGCCACAATTAGTTTTCTTGCCAACAATAAATAGTACTCGCATAAATAATATTTGAGTATGGAACTATATAAAGAGCCGCAGTTTCACATTCAAAGAGCTGCATGTGGCTCTCGAGCCGCAGTTTACCGACCCCCTGGTCTATAGAATACTTGGGAAAAACGAGCGTATTCTCACCGGGACATTGATATAAAATAATATTGGATCAAGATACGCCTTTTAAAATTTCAAATACGCTTTAAAAAATAAAATGTAATTATAGTGAACCGAATTCAAGTTCAATTTGGAATGTAATGAGAAAAAATTGAGCCGCTCAGAATTTGATGTTAATTTGACTCCTATTTTAATATATTTAATGAATACACAGTGATATTATTGCAGTCAATTGACGCAGAAGCATGAACACTATCCTCCCGCACTTTTACAATGGCAAATATTCTATTAAAAATTTGGGTAAGAAGTTTAATGAATCACCTTAAGAAAATTCAAACATAAGTTTCTTATATTTTTATGAAGAACACAATACAATTAAGATATCTAATGCATCAAAAGAGTTACTCTTTGTTAAGGTTTTTAAATGGTATTTTTTTTAAAGTTCCGCCAAATTCACAGAATGTTCTTTTTTTTTTAATGTGACACAAAACCTTTTATTCAACCATTTTTATTTTATTTTATCTTCAAATTTTAAAATTTAATTTATATAGATTTCTATTTTATGCAACACTTCGCACAAAAATGGCGACTAACGAACTTTTCCCCTTGATATCAATACTAAGCGCAAGGAACATTTTCGAATTCAATAAAAGTATTCTAAGTAATAAATAATCTGATTTTTTACGCTTCTTGAATTATAAGAATTTTGTTACTTAGAATTGTATAGTGTCCTTTAAATACTTTTATTTTTTATTAGAAATGGAAACCTATCAACCTTAAAACATTTATTTTTAAGCCTTTCCGCGACCCACTGTCGTTTTTTCAAGATGTGAAGTTGTAAACATAGTTTGAATTTTAAAGTAATACTTAAAGCCTCCCCGCATAAGTTTCTTTTTTTGTGAAAATCAATATTAATTTCAAAGAGAAATATGTACTATTTCTAACTTTTGGATGACGTATGAAAAGGTTGAATATATGAAGAGTAATGGTCTATATATGATTGGATGACGTATGAAAGGGTGAAAATGTGAAGAGTAATGGCGAACGGAAAATAAAAGTGTTCCCTCCCCTGGACATTTTTATTTTTCCGTTCGCCATTACTCTTCACATTTTCACCCTTTCATACGTCATCCATTCATATATAGACCATTACTCTTCATATATTCAACCTTTTCATACGTCATCCAAAAGTTAGAAATAGTACATATTTCTCTTCGAAATTAATATTGATTTTCACAAAAAAGAAACTTATGCGGGGAGGCTTTAAGTATTACTTTATAATCATACACCGCAGTCCTTTATATAGTTTGAATTTTGTTTGTTTGTTATTTTGACTATTTGGGTCATCTCCTTATTTAAGAAAAATAATTTCTACAACGGTCGCACTCTGCAATAAGCAACAAATTCTTCACTTTCTTTTTTTGTGAAGAGAAAGAGTGCCTCTATAATATCATTGTATTAAGTTTAAAAACTGCGATTATTATAATTATATTGATAATATATTCTGGTCAATTAGAGATTTTTTAAATAGACCCTTTGTATTTTTTATAATTATAAAAATTATCTATATTCTCCTAATTATTTCTAGGACTTTTTAATAATTTTATAATGTGTGAAATAGTAAATTTAATATGAATTAGAATTTAAAAATGCATTATTTTCACACCAAAATCATTACTCTCTTTTTTTCTATGATTAATTTCTCTGTTTTTTAATTAGTCTAAAATGACTACATCTTATCTCTCTGAAATGTTTCTTGACACATATGTATCTATCAACAACAGCATGTATAAGTATTTAGAAATATTTGAAGAATTATTTATTCTTCAAGAATTTACATATATTTAATATTTCAAATATATTTACGAATTCATTTAAATTCAAGACTTCACACATACATCTAAAGATTCCCACATATTTAAGATTTCAGAAATATCTATAGCCTCAGACATCAAATATTGTGCTTAACCCGGACTCCTAGAGTTCCAAAGTGGTTTCAACTGTACATGTTTTCATACATATATTCAAAATAATTCAGAAATATTTAAGTTTCACATATATTCCAACAATATGTTTTATGATCAAAGCCGTTATAAAACACCGTCAATTCATAATCCAGAAAAATAATATATCGGAATAAAAATAAATACCAAATTTAGACGAAGGATTCCTTTGAAGGCTAATCCACTTGCTGACAAAGATCCTCGCAACGATCAGGGAAATCCAATAACAGACGATCGATAAGGACTTTTATTTAGGATCACACAGAAAAAAAAAAGTCGTGGACAATCGGGGGAACGGCGTGAATGGCCCCTCGCTCGATACGGATTAGGGGACCATCAACTCCGCAATGAAGCCATTATCTGACCGCCCCCCCAAGTATTTTTCCCGGGGTTTAGGTGCCAATCCCCCTCCCTCGTACAAGTCATCGGGTACAATCAATCGAAACAGGAAATTTGTACTTGAATACAGACTAAATAACATAAAAGTATCGAGGTTAAATTATTATCTCAGATAATAAGTTTGACACTATCTCATAAATATCAAGCACCATTTAATCTTTATTTTTTCGTATATTGCTATACAAAGGTAACGTGTTGAATTAAATATTTTAAAAGATTTTTTAAAATTATTTTTCCTAGTACACGTAGTACAGACCATCATAATTATGATAATTAGCGATTGTTTTTACTGTAAATGCACCACATGTCTACACACGTGAAAAGAAGTTCTACTTTTCAACTGTAATATTTTATAACAATTGATTTAGTATATGTATAGCATTTAGAAAACCTATTAGGCCAGTTGATCGTATTTTGACATTTTATTAGTCTTTTTCTCCTCGACTTATAGGTTGTGGTGGATGGCAGTATTCCTGCCTTCTCAGAGCCTAAAAATACTTGTATAAATGTCGGACAAGATGTACAAATATGCTGAGTTATTTCGACTCAATCATCTTCACTATCTCATCTCGATAATTTTAAGAACATCTTCATTGTCTGTCAATCCATGGTGTTCAGGTCATTAGGCTCTACCACTACATCTCCACATAGCCTACAAGAGCCTTATTCTTTCATGAATCAAATCAATAATCAATAACTACATTATATGTCTTCAAAAGTCTAGGTTCTTTAGAGATGATTGCCAAGCCACTCTCCCATATATCGGAGAAAATGGCGGGGAAAAATATACAGCGAGGCTTCATTTTCTCTCTCTCTGCCTACAGCCTCCAAATGTTTGAAAAATAACAAGTTCATTAGAGCATATTCAAAGGCTTTGGAAGAGCAGAGATGCACGAAAACTTGAGACGGTTTTAAAATAAAAATAAACTCATCTCCGGAAACCTTTTTTAAAACTGTTTAATTGATGTCAAGGAGATTTAAATCAATTGATTTAACCGATATATATATAAACCTGAAGAAAAATAACTCGGGGATCACCGCTTTTGAAAAAGCTATAATGCTAAAAAATTTCTTGATATGAGGCAAATAAATGAGAGCCTTCCCTCATTGCATGGAAAAGGAATCTTTATCTTTGGAGCAGCCTCTTTGACTGGGAATAACTTTATGTATATACTAAAGTTTCCCTTCCTATATATCAATGATTATATATCAATAATAGTTATTTGTTCTAATTACTACTTGTCTAGCCGAATATAAATGGCATCAAGAGGTGAAAAAGAGCGTTTACGCAGACACGCCGTCCCCAACACAACAGGTCGATAACTCCTGAGTCTGACCTTAAGAACCTCAACAACTATAAAATCCAATCCGGAAATAATTTGATCTTCTTTGAGCATCATGTCGCTCCATTCCCCTCTGATTGGGTTCCGGCAAAATAATCCCTTTCCATTAAATTCATTTTGTCCCTCATCAAATAGGAATTTAATAATTTAAAAGCAGGATTCGTTTTTTTTCTATATTTGAAATTACGTAGAGCTACAATATAGTCGATTTAATTTCTCTTTAACATTCATTAAATTGAAAACATCTTGTTTGTAACAAACTATGTTATTGGAGACATTTTCTGATTGAATATTTTACTTTTTTGGTATCATTCTGAGGCTACGAGAATAGTAAAAATATCTCTTTTTTTGTCTTAAAAGTTTTGAAGGTGTCAGGGTCGACTTATTTCTATATTTCATGAATTTATAACGATATTATCTTATTGAATTTAATATAATAAATATTAAGTGAAATCCGCCCACGTGTCTATTAATGAAAACATCTTTTTCAACATATATAACAGGGAAAGGTGCCACAATATTCAAGGAAGTACTACTGGTCCTGGGGGGACAGTGGAATTAAAGAAGGAGGCCAGCTGAGGAAAGAGACATGCGGGAGAGAAAAGACAGTCTAATAACATCGGCGGTTTGAGAGGAAATGGCAAGTTCTCTCAGGATAAAATGAACCCGTCATCAGCGGTTATAATAACTTATATACAATGTCGAAACCAATTACAGGCACTGATGAGAAGAGTCTTGGGAATGTTGCCATTACATCCACTATAGCAGCTCTAAGAGCTGGAACAGTTTCGTCGAATGACTATTGGAGTCTCTCTCAACTATGCCTCACACGTAATAATCCAGCGGATTGAGACATCTGATGAGCTTGGGAGAAACGTTAGATGTGACATGGACCTGAAGGTTCTCGGCCATCCATTCTTGGGTTGTTCTGGCAGTATAAGATGGCGCTGAGCTTTTTGAAAAATAAAATACGGCCTCCCACGTGCTACAGTAGGGATCCAAGGTTTGACAACTGTGGCTAACATCTCGGTTTAAGCAACGGCATTGACTCTGGCACCTTGAGTAAAATATGTGGAGGTATCACATCATCTTCCTTACTAAAAAAAACCAAGAACCCTCCATGAGGCTATAAATTTGGTATGCATGACTGTAGGTACCTCATCAGGGCTTTTAAACATCCATGGAACATTTTTGCGGTTCACCTTTTCGTCCTGAACAAATTTTTCTCGTCTGAAAAAATCCAGATCATTTCTGGCTCCTCGGGATGTTTGAGCTTATTCAGAAGACACTTGGCCCTGGTCAATAAGTTTACCTTGATTCTTTCGGACATGAACTTTCCTCTCCGCATCACGTATGTTTTGCAATGCAGGGCCACATGAACCACACGTCGGATGGTAGCTTCATCAACCTGAAGCTCTCTGGCGAGTGCCTTCATTGACTTCCCAGGGTCCTCATCGATGACAGCTTGGACACGGCTTATAAGGACTTGGCATCCAGATACTGTCTGAATATTTAAAATGTCGTGTCCTTTGGGAAACTTCCGCCACATTACTCTTTGCAGCTCCCAATTCTCTTCGCACTTTGAAAACAAATGATCGGGCGACTTTTAAGATTGCAGCAGTTTCAGAATCTGAATCGGTCCTACAACCAAGGAGACAATAACTGCTTATCTCTTAATTTATTACGTATGAGTAGGTTCTGGCATGTCTATCTGCAATAGGAAAAAAACTTAAATATAAAAAAACAACATCAATTTAAATTTATCCTCATTGTACCAAATTCATTTCGGCGATTATTCAAAAATCTAAAAAAAATAATAATAAATTGCTTATATTTGGTATCAATATTTTTTATTCAAAGATTGCTATTTTGATTAGGCTGGTGGCCTATTTTCTTCAGGCATTCAACTATTGTAACCTTTACACATAAAGGCAATATAAGGGTCTAATCCCAGAAAAAGATGTGCAAAAAGCCTCGTCGGAATGACATTTGAAATAAATAATAATGATCCAAAGTAAGCTGTTGATTATATAATGATCTTAAAAAACGGATTATATAAATTTTAAACATAAAATACTAGGATATATGTGCCACAAATATTATCCTCCCGTCCAGTGTCCACATGTACCTGCCCTAGTCGTAAAATTAGAAATAATTACGAAAGTCGATATGCGCCCGCTTTTTATCCAACTTTAATGAAGAGACGATCATCTTAAGCCTCATTAGGAGCAAGTATAATTTTTTTGTGTGTGGACCGAAGATCTAGTTAAATCTGGTTCTATATTAACCATGCCCTCATTATCTTTTAAATTAGCAATATGAGGGGTAGTTAAAAATTAACTTAAGACATTTGAGGTCATAAAATTTAGTAAAATAATTCACTTGTTTTATTTCTTCGGTAAATTGAGGGTAAAATTGCATTTTATTTTGATGGTTTGATCTATAATTGGAACTTCAAAAACATTGTAACGCGCAAATAATCTTCTATCAATTGAAAATGTTGACATTTGATATTTCTGATATTTTGATATATTCATTTTGGTATTTTGTAACACTGATAGACAAAACTTAAAGAATTTGTACCTTATAGCATATATATATGTACTCAGAAATTACTTCGAAGATAATTTTTTAACGCTGAACCAGAGTAAATCAAAGGTTATGGTGTTTAGAAATGGAGTTCGAAATGCCCGATCGGATGTTTGGTTCTGGGGACAATTGCCTCTCACTATAACATCTAAATACACGTATCTGGGTTACCAGCTGACAGCGTCAAACTCAACTCAACAGGCGGCAAAGCATTTTAAAAACAAGGCGCTAAATGCTATTAATGCGGTCTGGGCAATATCGACTAAAACAAGAATCAACTCTATCAGATCCTCACTCAAGCTTCTAGACTCAAGGGCTCTGTCAACCTTGCTCTACGCAGCTCCAATTTGGGCAAACAACCAAAAATACTTGGTTGACAAGGTACAAGACAATTTTTTACGGATACTTTTAAATTTACCCAGATATACTCCTGGTTTTATTCTACGTATGGAGTGCGGAAGAACGTCACTGGGAGTTACGGTGCTGAAACTTACACTCGGGTTCTGGCTTAGAATTCTAAAAATGAACAGCAGCCGACTCCCCTATATATGCTTAGCTCAACTATATGAGATATCAAAAAATAGAAATATATATATATTGGACTTGCGGAAAGTTTGGCCAACATACTCAACTCAACAGGATTTTCTTGGTTAATTAACTGCAACGATGCAAGGATTATCCGGCAAGAAATACCATTAATAACTAAAATTGCAATAGAACAATCTATTCAAAGTGACCAGGCAAAAATAGAGAATTCTAAATTCTACCCTCACTATAAGTATCTACACAGTTCATTCCGAATTGAAAACTATTTACTTAGCAACTTTCCATTTCCAGTAAAACGCTATATCGCACAACAGAGAATACTATATTCGTTTTTCAAGGAAAACCATACAAAAATTTTCAGGGAGGGTGATAAGAGTTGTGATCTCTGCAAATAAAATATGGAAACTGAACTATCTCATTATATCTATGAATGCCAAGATATTAGCGAGGAGAGAAGGACATTATTTTCAACGGTAGACACCAGCCAACTTAGGTCAATCCAAACGATGTTAACCAGTGCCCAAACAAGTAGACTAGTTGCTCAGACCCTATATAATTTTTACAAGGCAGTAAGTGTAAAGAGGGAGAAAAGAGAACTTGGAAGCTATTGTTCTTACACCTCAGAATGATGACGAAACATCGAGGGGCCATCGTGTTGGTCGACGATGAGATTTCGGAGCAGGTGATATGGATGGCTGTGCTGGAGTAGACCTTCTTTTTGTGTCTGGATGCTATATTTATGGCGAAATAAATAACTTAGTTCCTATTTCTGCTCCGCGCTTATGAAATTGAAGACTTGGGGCGATGGCGTCGACCTTTCATATTAAATCTTACTTTTCCTTATTACTAATAATTGTTTATAGTTGCGGAACTAATGGTTTCCTGTGCTGCTCTTTTCCTGTTATTGCACCTTGTACGGAGAATCTGTATAAGACTAACGTCTTAATAAAGGCTTTGTCTATCAGTGTAATCAATAAGCGACAACAAAAATATAAAAAAGTGAAAAGCTATTCAAATATCTTTAGTTGAAGTAAAAGTCTTTGTATTAATAATATTGAATTTACATAATTAGGCGTTTGAATATACTAATTGTTATGAGAAATTGATGCTATTTTTGAAGCCTATGATTATCTTTTAAATAAATCAATTTTCTACTGCCCTTATTGCAATGATAAAAAAAATGGGAGAGCCTGGCTAGGAAGGTTCACCACTGATGAGCCAGGCCTTTCCATTATTTTATCATTCCAGTAAGGGCAGTAGAAAATTGATTTTATTTTAAAGAAAATCATACGCTTCAAAATAGTCTCAATTTCTCATAACAGATGGAGCGCAAATGTATCATATTAATATATCTTGTTTACGTAGGTATTTATATGACAAGATAAGGAATGACAGAATTTCATTTCTATGAATTATAAGTAACAGCGACGAGATTCTTTATTGAAGAGATAGCGAGCTTTTGGATAATAACGTCCTTCAACAGGCTGTTATACGAATACAAATTTTAATGAATCTAAATTAGGATATTATTTATTAGATGATAGTGAGAAAAATATTAATAAAAATGCACTTTTTCCTTTTAGTAGAGAAGACCCAAATTTTATTCCTCACCGGAATGAAGACTCTAATGAAGGTGATGTTCATAATAAAGACCAAGGAGAGAACTTTGACATCGATGGACATATTTTTCAAGATGATAATGATGTATATTTGAGAGAAATAGAGGAAATGGGAATGATATATGTAAATGCATTTAGTAATTTACAAAGAGCCAATAACAAAGATAAAATTGAAGATATTGAAATCCCTTCAATGTTTAAAATACTCTATTGACCCCATCTTCTTATATATAAAAGTCAATGCCTGTTGTCTGTTTCACGATAAACTCAAAAAACTACTGAACCAATTGGTACCAAATTTTGCATGTCGCTTTTTATAAACCCGAGGAAAATATTCGGCTACATTTTTATAAATCTATTTTTTTCTTATTCTTACTGAAAAAATGAGCATCGCAGTTAAGATCCATCGTAGTTACTCACTCAACTCGGGCAATTTCAAGGGTTAATGCGCTGGGGTGGGTACCTCGGGGGTTGGGTGGAAAAGCTACCATCTATTTAAACTATATTGAATTTGAAACAACCAAATGGATTGAAAAAATAGTTAAATCAAATACCTAAACACTAATATAATACAATTTTTGCCATCACACACATTTTTGCCCGTGGTTTATGTGTTACTTCTGTATTTATATTGTATAGCACTTCTACTATTTATTATTGATATACTTTCAGTATGAGGGAAATTGCATTCGGGGGAATTCTCGGGCGAAGCCGGGTCATTGTCTAGTATATATATGATATCTAAGTCGAATGAAATTATTCATATACAAAACCTAGCGCCATATTAATGTGATAATATTAAATGACCATAACTTAATTTAATTTCATTTCTTAAAAGAAAAATTTATTTACATTGACGAAAAATTGAAATAATTGTGAGGGCTTGATTTCTTTCATTTACGAGAGGGTCACTATTATTGTATTTTCTGTTTTGATTATTTAAATTGGGCTTTTATTTTATAATTTATTATTAGGAAAAATAGGATCTCAAAGTAAAACATACAACACAAATACAGAAATCCGACAAATCATCAGCTTCAATTATATGATTTCATTTTTCTTGAAGAAAATACTTGTTTCAATATAAAAATAGGTTGCTAAAATATTCGATAATATTACCACATGGAGTAGAGAGCAACGTGAGTTTTTTTCTTGAAACTCTAAAAACGATCAAGTTTTCGAAAACACAACGCTTTAGCCTTGTTCTAAAACGCTAAAAAGTGACAAATAAAAAAAAAACAGATTCTATTCGCAATTTATACAAAATATCTCTTTTCACATATTTACAGTTGTAATTGGTTATGATATTGTAATTAAAATTTTTATTTAAACTACTACTATTAAAGACATATTTTCTTCTAATCTGTGAAATGAACCATTATTAAAGCCTTGGAAATCCAATAACAAATGAAAAACAACAGCGAGAAATCTTAACTAAAACGCTATTAATATGATAAAATGTCATATTCATATATAGGTGAAGCAGGTCTGTCCATGGTGTAGGATGTTATTGTCAAATATTATTTTTATTCTATGATTGTAATAATCTGTGACTTAAAATCTGTGAGGTCAGGAATGTATATATATAGGTAGTGTTAATAGAGGTGTGGTTAGAAGGAGATGTTATTTTATTAGCAATGTTTACTTAGATATATTCAGTACTTTGTTTCTTATTCTGGTACCCCTCTCTTCAATAAAGAAGATTTATATTTTAGAAAGAGAATAATTATTGAGATCCACCACCAACAAATGGTATCAGAGCGTGGGTTCTGTAAATTGAATGCAAATTAAGCTTGACTAAGTGTAAAGAAAGACGAAAACATGCAAAATTTCAGCGATTTGTCTCAAATAGAAAATTGTCAGACAATAACTACTGGATTTGTGCTAACAGAATTAAGAGCGAATTGAGAAGTTTAAAATTATGGAGACATATCATAGAAGGAGAAGTAATTGAAAAGCCTATAGAAACATATAAAAAATTTGAACAAAAAGTGAAAATCTGGGAAGATTGGGATGACGATAATGCTTATGCAAGAGATGTGATGAATCAAACTATGAATGCCACTCAAGCTCTAAATTATGCAAGCGAAAAAAGTGCCAAAAGATTATGGAATATAATTAATGAAGAAATGCCATCTAAGAACAAAGATATGCAAATGAGGAATAAAATAGAATTATCAAAATTGAAGATGAAAGAAGATGAAACAGTTGATTACTACTTGAATAGGGCAGTGATCATTAAAAGCAAAAGCATTCAAGCAGGAGATGAAATAAAAGATAGAGAATTGATTTGTTTCACTTTAGAGGGTTTAAGAAAGGAATTCGACTTTGACGTAAAAATCATAAAATCCGATAAGCAAAATAATATGAACTCAATACGACAAATTTTAAAAGAAACTGATGAAAAAATTAAATATAAGAAACTAGAAAAAGTAGAAAAACAAGAAATTGCATCAAAAGCTAGAGAAGGCTGGTCGGGAAGAAGAAATTTTAATATTAAGTGCTATAATTGTGGAGGAATAGGTCATATCTCTAAGGAATGTAGAAACGGGATTAAATGTTTTAATTGGGGATTTGGGCATAAAAATCGATAATATGTAAAAAGAATAGAAGTTAAGATCATGCAAGATATTATTATAATGGGCCTAAAAGAAGAATAAACAATAAAAATTATAGTGAAGCCACAAATCATGTGATAGAAACAAATGAAGATGATTACGAAAATGAAGATCAGAAGGAGGAAAAGATTAGATGGACTATTGATTCAGGAGCCTCTAGCCATATTGTTAGTAAAAAGGAACTATTTATTGAATATAAAAAGGAGGAAATAATTATAGCGACAGCTGAAAAGCGTGCGACAATAAAATCTTAGGAATAGGATCAATAAGAATGAGGTCGAATGTAAATGAAAGATTCTTAAAAGTAGAAAATGTTTTACATGTGCCAAATTTAAGAGAAAATCTATTATCAGTTAACAAAAATAGTAGATCATGATCTAAGGGTATCATTTACAAAGAATAGAGCAGAAATAATAAACAAAAATGGTGATATTTTATATGAAGCTAAAAGAACTGAAGATCTCCATTTAAGAGAAACTGAGGAAGAAAAACTTATAAAAAGGGGAGTTAAAAGATATGGAAGATTAAAACAAATGAAGAACAAGGAAAATATTTCTGATGGAACATATGTGATTAAATGTCCAAAGAATTACCAAGAAGCATTAAATTCAACCTCCAGGATTTGAAAAGGGAAACAATAAGATTTTGATATCTGATGAAGAGTATTTATGGCCTAAAGCAAGCGAGTAGAATGTGGAATAAGAACCTAGATGAGATATTAACCAATGCTGGAATGAAACAATCTGCGAATGATCCATGTCTATATTATAGCAATTCTGAAAGTCATTTCTTATATTTGGGAATTCATGTAGATGATATACTCACTGTAGGATCTGGTGATGATTATAAAGAAAATGAGATGGAAAGGATTAATAAGTTAAAAGTTTGGAAATTAGTGGATAAGCCTGAGGATAAAAATTAATCAAAAGTAAATGGATATTTTCAATTAAAAAAAATAGTGATTGATCAATTAAAAACTACAAAGCGAGACTAGTAGCTACAGGATATGATCAAAAAACAAGGTAGTGATTATCAAGAAATTTATTCTCCAACTGTTAGACCTGAGACCATAAGAATTTAAAAAAAAATAGCAGCAATAAAGGATGTTATTCCTCAACAAAAGGATGTTCAAACAGCAATTTTGTATGGGGATATAGAAGAAGAAATATTTATGCTTCAACCTCCAGGATTTGAAAAGGGAAACAATAAGATTTTGATATCTGAAGAAGAGTATTTATGGCCTAAAGCAAGCAAGTAGAATGTGGAATAAGAAACTAGATGAGATATTAACCAATGCTGGAATGAAACAATCTGCGAATGATCCATGTCTATATTATAGCAATTCTGAAAGTCATTTCTTATATTTGGGAATTCATGTAGATGATATACTCACTGTAGGATCTGGTGATGATTATAAAGAAAATATTTGGAAGAAAATAAATATGGAGATAGATATTACGGATTTAGAGAGAGAGAGAGAGAGAGAGAGAGAGAGAGGAGATGCAAAAAACTTTCTTGGAATGGAATTTGAATATAGGGATGATAATATTTTTATAAACAGAAGAAATATATAGAAGAAATATTGAAATTTTATAATTTGAAAAAATTGTAATCCTTCAAAATCCCGTTATGCATTTCTACTAATTATTATTTATTTGAAAATAGAAAATCTATTGATAAAAATATTATCAAGAAATCGTTGGAAAATTAATTTACTTCGCAACTAGAAATAGACCGGACATATGCAATAAGCAATATGAGTAGATTTAATAAAGATCCTAGAGAAGTTCACATGAATGGATTGAAGAAAATATTAAGATATTTTAAAGGAACTAAAAACTACGAAATGAATTATTCTATGGGGAGATTCGAGTATTGAGACTTATACTGATGCCAGTTGGGACAGAACAGCTGATGCAAGATCGTTTTCTGGGTTTATTATAGAAATGGGAAACAATTTACTTAATTGGAAGAGTAATAAACAGCGATCTGTTGCTTTATCAACTGCAGAGAGTGAATTAGAAGCATTATTGGAAGGAATTAAATAATTAATTTGGACTCGTAATATCCTTAAAGAAATGAAGATTAATTTAATGGATCAAATTACTGTTTATTGCGACAGTCAAAATGCTATATCAAGGATTAAATAGAAATATGAAGGCAAGCACGAAGTACCTAAATATAAAATGCCACTAAATAAGAGAAATGGTTGAAGATGAAGGAATTAAAGTTTTCCATATCCCTTCAGAAGAAATGAAAGCTGACTATCTTACAAAGACTGTGAATGCTGTCAGGCTTAAGAACTGCATATCTGGTGGAGTAATCTTCAGAGAATAAAAATGAAGATTTGAGGGGGAGATTTGTTGGATGTTATTGTCAAATATTATTTTTATTCTATGATTGTAATAATCTGTGGCTTAAATTCTGTGGTGTCAGGAATGTATATATACTACTATGATCAAAAAGTTTCGACACTTTGCTCATAAAATCCTGAAAACTCAATATATTTTCTCTCGGTTTGTGGCAAACGCAAGCGTCGCCCTTGGCTTGGAGACCTGTCAATTTTCAAAATTCACGCGCCACAACAGCGCGAGCAGCGGCTGTTTGAAGCGAACCCATTTTCCCGTGCTTCGATTTCGTTAGTCACTGAAATGGAGGATCAACGAATTTGCATCAGGTACTGTGTCAAAAACGGATTCAAGGGTGCCGAAATTTTTGGATGGTGCAAACAGCCTACGGGGATGCCGTCATGAGCCGAAGACAAGTTTTTGAGTGGTACAAGCGCTTCAAGGAGGGTCGGGAAGAGACCGCCGACAACGAAGGTTCCGGGAGACCGTCCACATCAACCACGCCTGAAAAAGTGGACAAGGTGTTGGAATTGCTGCGTGAAGACCACGAATAACTGTCAGGGAGGTCGCCGAAGAAGCAGGGATATCATTCGGGTCGACTCAATCGATAATGAAGGACATTTCGGAAGTGAGAAGACTCAACGCCGTTCTCGTTCCCAAAGATTTGACTTTTGATCAAAAGAATGCCAGAAAAGAAACGGCCAGTCTCAATCTAGAATCAACAACCGACGACCCCAAATTTCTGAAGAGGTTCATTACTGGAGACGAAACATGGATTTACGGCTTTGATTAGGAAACTACCCAACAGGCATCGGAGTGGCGCTTCAAAAATGAGCCGAGACCAAAGAAAGCGAGGAAGGCTCCCAGCAAAGTCAAGGTCATGTTGACGGTGTTCTTCGACTACCAGGGCATCGTCCATAATGAATTTCAACAACAAAGCTCTACAATAACTGCTGAAACGGCCGGAGCTTTGGAAGAGCAAGTCGTGGATCCTCCACCACGATAACGCGCCGGCGCACTCAGCCCTCAAAATCTCGAAGTTCCTGCAGGACCACTCAACCTATGTGTTCCCCCAACCCCTCTACAGTCCCGATTTGGCCCCCTGCGACTTTTTCTCTTTGGAAAGCTAAAAAAAAAAAAAGTTAAAGGGTCGGAAATTTCAGAGCATAGAAGAGATCAAAGTGGAATCGAAGAAGGCCATGAAGGCGATCCCGAAAACAGACTGACATAGGTGTTTTGCCGACTGGAAAAAAAGGTGGCAGAAGTACATCGCGGTCAACGGGGACTACTTTGAAGGGGACAATTTGAATTTGGTAGAATAATATATATTTTTTTAACATATGAGCAAAGTGTCAAAACCTTTTGATCAGAGTAGTATAGGTGAGAGTTAATAGAGGTGTGTGGTTAGAAGGATATGTTATTTTATTAGCAATGTTTAATTAGATATATTTAGTACTTTGTTTCTTAATTTGGTACCTCTCTCTATATATTATTGAATAATTATTGAAATCCACCACCAACACATGGCGCATGGCATAACACAAAATGAAATGTTAAAAATAGAGAATTACAATTGTAAATATTCGAAAAGAACTTTCATATAAATTGTCTATAGAATCTTAGTGTTATAAAGCAGTCGAAGAGCGCTTGTGATCAAAAGATTGCAGATTTTTAGAACTTAAATAAAAGGTGCATTGCTCTTGTTCATTCTAGAAATCTATTTGCACAAGCCCTTGTATCCCTCCCTCTACATGAAGATGAAAGATTGTGTGTCCCTCTATGCTATGCGTGTTTGCTACTCACATGTAGATACAATTTGACATATTCGGCGTCATTTTCGACATTATAGGGAACAAATCCTTGTAATAGGATCAAATAATAATTATTTATTCAATAGAACAATTTATATATTCTGTCCCGTATACGTTTCCAAAATATTTAACCCTTCTGTATGACACGTTGATACTATATAAAAGGTTGTTTGGAAGAAGTGTTATTATCAGTTTCAACACCGAAATATGTAAATAAGAGGACGAGTTTCTTATACATATTCTGTTCGTTTCTTTAACGTCTCCACAATTTTCTTAGCTTGATGGATGAAACTTTCACACCATAGAATTATGTCAGAAAGGAGACATTGTCAGAGGTTTAAACTGGGACATCAAAATTGGTCTGAAATCAGGCTAATTTACAAATGCCGTTTGTTCCGCTTACCTGAATGAAACCTGGATAATGTTATAATTGTGGATAAAATGTAGTGGGGCTTACAAAATGGTGGAAATTACTTGATGACATCAAATACACAAAATATAATATAACTGGATAGTCCGTCAACCAAGGCCATATATTGGTAGAGGTTTCATAGTGACATTGACCACATAGATTGTCGCTAATTCAGTTATTATTTTAGAATAAATGTGATTGTTGATTCTCCTTTTTAAATAATTGAAAATATTAATGAAGCTTAAATCTACCAGTCAAAATATTTAATCAACGACGATTTTAGAGTTAAAATAAACTTGAATTTTCTTTCAATACACATATTTTCAAAATGCTGTAGTCATTTTGGATAAGTTTATTTCACATTGTACAAAAGTTTCACGTTTCAAAATATATTCATTCTGTTAAGGAATAAAAATGATGATCAATGAAAGCTATTTAACGATTTTTATTAAAATAGACAATGAATGAATTAAAGAATATGGCATTTAAGAATCAAATATAAAACCCGTAAAGAGGATAGGTAAAGAGGTAGATACAAAAATGGGCCAAAAAATTATAAGACGACGGAACTATTGCAAAAAAGAGCAAATATTGTAACATCGTTTCCATGTAGGTGTGTAAATAAGTAGGCAGAAACGATAAGTATCGTTTTTTCATTCCAGTTAAACTCCCAACACAATCACACGAAAATAAAAGAGATATCGGTCGGAAGAGGTTAAAATAAAACTTATTGAGGTCGAAGTGTCTCTTATTTTCAAAAACTGTGAATGCTGAGGAGGCTACTTATAACTTCAAGATTATCACAACGGGTGCAGACAAAATAAATTATAATCTTAGCGAAAACAGATTTGCATTGTAGACGTTTCTTTCGACATCTCTGTAACAATATGAAACTGAGAATTCAGGTCAAATATAGTATCTTAGAGTTAAATCGTGCGAATAAAGGATAGCCATTTGCTCCACATCCAGCGATTGGATTGAAAACATATAATCGATGGCTTTTGTTTTAATTTAAACGAAATTTCTTCCATTCTAGAAATAGAGAGAATCACATTAGAGGTTTCCTTATTGAGCATTGATGTATTATTTACAGCAATTCCAATAGTTTATTAACTAAATAGATCTTCTATTGAATTTGATTGTATAGAACAAGAAATATAGAGGGATTTAAGATGTTTTATATACATTATATTTTAACTTAGAAAGTTTGAAGTTATTTTTTCAACAAGCACTAAGTCCTAATTCACCATCGTGTGGTATTTTTGCGAGCCGTACTGGAGTCCTTGACACACATGTCTTCTCTATCAATTTACTGAAGAAAAATCAAATCTCTAGCATTTATATATGTACCGTTGATAAATTGAACAAACAACATTAATTGGATAATCCAAAGTCTCTTTTTCATTCAATAAGTACATAAACTGACTCTTTTGTTTACAACAAACACCTCTTTCAATTATCTTCACCTAAGTTCTGCAGAATTGACCTACAAACCTGAAACAATCTTTACGAATTCCTCGATAAAAATCTTCACACTTATAATACGGAATATTAATATTGGTTCGTTTATCTATTCGCTATATAATATACATATATTTGTATATTCTATTAAAGTGTAATGTTATATCTATAATATATCAAATAAAAATGATATAAAAAGAGGAGTAAAGAAAGTTAAAGTGAAAGTAGATGAGGATTATATTTCAAGGTATCAAAAAGGTGTAGATATATATTTAACAATTTAGGCATATAACAAGTCGACGCTGACGCATTGGCAGTTAAGCCTCATATAAGCGGTACAAAAAAATTGAAGAATCAAAGATAGCAAATAAGAAAAAGAAAAAAAGACAGAAAGTAAAGGAAAGAAAATTCAAATTTTTAAAATATATATATATATATATTAAATGTTTTGAATTTGTTCAAATATAATATAAGATGTTGAAATTGCTAGTGAAAATTGGAGTCAATTTGATTATGTTCTGTCTTAATGGAATCCATCGTGGTTCAACCGAAATGGAAAGAGATTGTTACCAGGCCAGGTCTTGCCAAAAATAAGCCTGGCAGTGGTTTCGACCTTGCTATTTGATCGCCATACCAATCTCTTAAACCTTGGTCAAATTGTTAAATAAAAAGAAATAAGTGAGAAGGGAAAATATTTTGTGGGAGGGGAGATTCAGAAATCAGTGTGTGTATACCTGTATGTGTGTACTTGTTTTTGTGTTTGTGTATGTATGTGTGTGGGTTGTGTGTATGTCTGTGCGTGCTTGGGCTTATGTGTGTTCGATTTTGTTTGCACTGACATCACAATCATGGGTTCGACATACCAAGAATGCATAGGTGTGAATGCTCTAACTTGATATCCAAATATTTGTGTATCTGTAATATTGTAGACTTAATACACACATAAATACAAGCACACAAAGACACACACACAAACACACACATACACACAAACACACACGAACATACTGGTACATACATACATAAGGGCACAGACATAAACACTGAGTCCCGAACCCCCCACCACCAACATTTTTGACCTTCTACTTTATGTATAACAATTTGACCAAGGTTGAAGAGATTGAAATAGCGGTCAAATAGCAAGGTCGAAACCGCCTCCAAGCTTATTTTTTACAAGACCTGGCCTGATACCAATCTCTTTCCATCTCGCTTGAACCATTATGGTTTCCATTAATACAAAACATAAACAAATTTACTCCAAAATTTGCACTATCAATTTTACAATAAGTTATATTAAATATTAAAAAGTTATAAGTTAGATTATATATTTTAAAAATCCGAAAAATTTAAAAATACATTTAAAATGTTTTATTTTCTTATTACTTTTATTAGTTTGATAAATTGTCAACATGGTTCTGCTTATATAGCTCGTAACTGTCGAGGCTTCAGCGTGAATTTGGTATAGCCCTAATTTTTTTTATTAAATATAAAACCTTTTAATACCTGTGGGCGGCATGATTTTCTAAGCGGAGTCAGATAACAAATTATTTATTGTAAAATCAACTTTTAATTACATTTATTTAATACAAATTATCAGAAGTATTGTTGTATACTACATGTTGAAGTGCTTTTTGTGTGGTCAAATATCATTTCTAGATTATAAAATGTTAGATATATGTGTTTGATATATTATAGATAAATATTTACATTTTATATGATTTATGATTTATATTCAGAATGATGTATAATTATTTTATTATATTAATATGACAACAAATAATATGATATTAATGTTAATTTATTTAATTTTAATAAAGTATATTTTATGAGCATTATATATTTATAAGATGAATAATTTAATATTTGAATTAAATAGTTATTAAACAAATTAAAACTTATAATGAAAATATGAAAAGTTAATATTTGGGAGCCGCTACATACCTTATAATATAATCCTTATTTACTTTAACACACAATCTTTACTCCTCTTATACCATTTCTCTTTCATATATATTATAGATATAGCATTTCTTTAAAATTATAGTTTGGTAATAACTTTCTATACTGACACTATACTTTCAATTCAATATCAATTTATTTTCTAAGACTTTCTTATATATCAATTAAGAAGTTTCAGAAGAGGAGTTTCTTTAACTGTAAAAACGTTACAAGCCCTTCGACAGGCAAAATATAACTACACTATGAAAGATATCGATGGTTGTAGTGAATATATACACGTATTAATTTACATAAATATAAAAGAGGCATGCAAATGAACAATTTAACTATTTGTAAAAATGAAAAGTACGAAATAAAATAAAAATCCTAGAGGGTAATTCAAGAAATGCAAAAACATCAGCTGAAGGAAAAAGAGAATACCAACGAGGCAGATATATGACTGCAATGGATATTCAACTATATAACTAAATATATCTAAGTAACTATTACGGGTGAATTTATATTTATGTAAATTAATACGTGTATATATTCACTACAACCATCGATATCTTTCATAGTGTAGTTATATTTTGCCTGTCGAAAGGCTTTTGCCCGAAAGCTTGTAACGTTTTTACAATTAAAGAAACTCATCTTCTGAAACTTCTTAATTGATATACCTTACTGGAAGAGTCTTTAACCTTTAACTTTCTTATATATATGAAAAATATTTCAAAATATAAAAAGGTGTGGATATTTAAAACAAAAAAGGTATATGCTGACCGCGCTCATTAGCCACAACATCAGTTTGGGCAATTTCAGACAAATATTCAACCTATATACCATGGTTTTAGGATTTGGCGATCATCAGTACAGGAGAGAATGGCTTTGATTTCATAACATTCAAATAATTTAATAAACAAGTGTGGGGGGTCGGTGGAAGGCTGGTTAAACCGTTTGGTTTTCGACCACTACGACCCGGGTTCGATTCCCGCATTGGACACTTTTTCTGTTAAAAAAAATGCTCCAATGGCCCCCGATTCTTGCAAAAGTCCAACTCCACCAGCGAGTGCAAGTAACCAAACGGGGCTCTGGCACATTTGTAAGTGCAAAGTCGAACTGCTTTTCAAATGTGTAGACATGTGGTGCGCTTACAGTAAAAAAGCAGTCGCTAACTACCCACCATGATTATCATGGCCTGTACCACGTTTACTAGGGATAAACAAAAAAAAATAATAATAAAATAAAAAATTAAACAAGTGTTCATAATGGTGAAGTGGCGAAGGCCGATTTTCAGGCTCGAATACAACATGCGGAGGTATGACATTCATATGCCTAGAGGGACACCTCTTTCTTCAATTATGCATCAAAACGATAACAGTTAATTCCTCTAGTGGAAACCTAATCAAAGGGTAAGGTGCGTCTTTACGTACGTGAATATCATCCTCCCACAACTTTGTTATAACAATTATATGTAGAATGATTTACTCGTAAGACAACAATTTATGAAGCCCTCTCAACCAAATATTTGTAGATTTACAATTTTAAACTTCTTACATATATTTAAGGATACAATTTTTACCTCTCTATTGATTTTATTTAATTTTTTCTTCTTGCTTGTTTTACCACCAAAATTGATTTATACGTTCAAAATTACGTTTTTTATAGATAACCTAAAACACTAATCATATATACAGAAAAGCATTATGAGAGTATATACGGAGACATATTATTCAAATGTTTATTTCTTATCGATATATATAAACCATTAATCTATATATATAAAAGTCAATTTCTGTCTGTCTGTTTCGCGATAAACTCAAAAACTACTGAACCAATTGTAACCAAATTTTGCATGTCGCTTTTTATAAACCTGAGGAAAATTATCGGCTGCATTTTGATTAGTATTTTTGGCTATTTCTTTTTTTCATTTGAAGAACTTTTTTTTACGCGGACTAATCCGGAATGGAATGAATACCTAAATATGGCCATTTGGTAGAATGCTCGCCTGCCACGCGGGCGGCCCGGGTTCGATTCCCGGCCGATGCATTTCTTTTTTACAATTTTTAAAACTCATTTATATTATATATAATATAAATATATATTATTATATCAACTATATTAATTAAATCAAATACCTAAACACTAATATAATACACTTTTTGCCATCACACACACTTTTTTTCCTGTAGTTTATGTGTTACTTCTGTATTGCTATTCTATGGCACTTCTAATATTTATTATTGATATACTTTTAGAATGAAGGAAATTGCACCCAAGGGATTTCTCGGGCGAAGCCGGGTCATTCGCCTAGTTATATATAAATATGAATTTATGGTGATTATTCTAAGGTGTCATCATGAGTTTAGGTAAATATAGTTTAAACGAAATATCTTCAATAAAACCACCTTTCTCGTCAAAGAAGACGTGCACTATCTTTTGACAGTCTTTGCAATTCTAAAAATAGGGGTCAATTATAATGCTGCGACATCATTGGAAATTTGGAATTCGCATCTGAAGACTATGGCCCTCTTTAGTCAAGGGGTCATTATCTATTATTAAGAATTAGTCAAAGAGGTGTTTAGATAGCTAAGTGGTCGAACCACTTCCCCAGAAAAATGCAGATGGCAATTCTGCAAGAAGGAAAACTGCTATCAAATGAAAATACCATGATTATTAAAAAAAACGAGGAGGTGTTCCAATTTTCAAAACATGGTATCGTGGCTTAGTCATTAACCTGTGTCCATAGATGAGGTAACAGATAGGCAAGCTTTTTACTTATGGGAGAAATATTTTTTTCTTTAGGATTGTGTTTACGCTTTCTTCTCAAAATTACCGCATTTTAAATATACCTATTAAATTACTGTAATTCCTTGAAAGTAGTTTATAAAACTAATTAGTTAACAATTTGAGACTATGCAAATTAAATGAAATTACGCTTATTTGACTTAGAGATTCTAGGGAATCATTTCAATATAATCACCATATGACTCAACAGTTATAATATATCACCCTGTGCAAGTTCCTACTGCCTGCAATATAATGGGTTAATGGACCATTGGATACTTGCTGATAGGGTGGATTACTCCAGAGTTTCTTAGCGTTAAAATTGCAATGTTCTTAATTCATATTTAATTCAAATTACATAAATTCAGGGGCTGCACGAATTACCTTACAATCTTCATATTACCAATAAACTATTTAAATAACCTGAAAAATATTTATATATTATAGGCTTAAATTATGTAATTTACTCTGGATCAGCAATTCAAAAATAAATAATTATAGGTATGCCTCAATATTTTATAACTAGCCGAGTGACCCGGGCAACGCCCCGGGTTTACTCGAAGGGCCCGCAGGTGAGAAACTATAGGCATTGGTTCCTATGCCTAAAAAATTATTTAAAATGAAAAAAGAAGAAAAATACTAACAAATCAGAAAATAAAAGTGCAAACAACACATCTACACTACTTCAAGAACATGAGAGCACATGCACTGTGTAACCATACGTGTACCATTCGTAAAGACCCTGCTTAGGATTAAAATATCTCCGAAGCATAACAATACAACCAACTCATGTTTGCTAAGCAATTTCAGGAAAGAAACTATAGGCATTAGTTGAAGAGTTTAAATAAATATATTTTGAGTGAAAAAATGACACAAATCAGCAAATAAAATTGCAAAAAATGCTACTATATCGCAGATAAGACAACATATAAAAGGAATGAAAATATTTAAAGGACCTCATTAAAACTACATTTCTAGTTTTATATATACAATATAACCTCGATAATTCGACCATGTTTTGTTGTCTTGACCTACAGCCTATCATATAACAAAGTGTAATTCAACACTATCGATAATTCGACCATTTTAAATTTCAACAATTGTTTGTTGCTCAAATATAACTTCACTGCTAAAAAGGTATTACAGAGAAAATGGCTGACATTGTAAATGTACAAAATGTATGTATAGAGCAGGGGAATAATAAATAAAGACCAAAATCAAATTAATTGATAATAAATAGATTATTGCCAAAAAAAAAATGCAAAAAATATTTTTTTCTCCTTTCTTATCTTCACTCAATCATATTAGAGTGTCAAGCTTGTAAAGCTTGAAATTAACAACCATCACGATTGGGTGAAGTAGAATGCGTCTGCCTTTGTCATCAAGACTGGGAGCACTACTCAGTGGCAGGCCACTGACTTAGCTCCAAAAGAATGTATCCCTGGATTAGGAGCCCTTACAAGGTACTATCAGCCGGGCCAGCTGAGCCCAGGTTTTTTTAGTGAGCTTGTTACTGCTCCCCCTCCTCCTTTTTCATCCTGGCTTGGGACCGGCAAAGGCGGAGTTTTTTTTCTTTCAGGTGAGAAACTTTAGGCATTGGTGAAAAGTGTAAATATATATTCTGGAAATTAAAAAAAGGATAAAATAAATCAGAATATAAATTTACAAACTATATTTCAGAGGAGACGATTTATAATAGGAATTCATTTAAATGACCTCATTAAAAACTACATTTTATATATACTTGGGTTCAACTTTACATGTATGCTATCCAAAGTTCGCACACTTGAAAAAGTCACATAAAGTCGTCTGTGCGTAAACACAGGCTCTTGTAGCAAAGGTTTGGCCTTGAGCCCTCTTTATAGTCATATATTTCAGACATTATACAGTGTGTTCAACTTTGGGTACTGTCAGTATATGTGCTTCAAGGACATGAGAGCACATGCGCTAGAACACCATACCTGTTCCATCGCAAAGATCCTATAGGCATTGGTGAAAGTGTAAATAAATATTTTGGAAATGAAAAAAAATTGCAGATATGACAACATATTAAAGGAATAAATTCATTTAAAAGACCTCATTAAAAACAACAATTCTATATTTTTATATATACAATATAATCTAATTAATTCAACACACGATAATTCGACCATTTTTGGATGTCTCGACCTACGGCCTATCATATGACAAACTAATTCGACACTTTCGATAATTCAACTATTTTGGAAAATCAAATTTCAACAGTTGATATTTGTCTAAAACCCCTATTATTAACTACATATTAGACTGCAGAGTGCAAAAATGTAGAAAAGTGTATGTATATAATTGTATGCATATATTTGTATTTGTATTTTGTATTTGGCCTTGAGCCCTCTTTATAGTCATATATTTCAGACATTATACAGTGTGTTCAACTTTGGGTACTGTCAGTATATGTGCTTCAAGGACATGAGAGCACATGCGCTAGAACACCATACCTGTTCCATCGCAAAGATCCTATAGGCATTGGTGAAAGTGTAAATAAATATTTTGGAAATGAAAAAAAATTGCAGATATGACAACATATTAAAGGAATAAATTCATTTTAAAGACCTCATTAAAAACATAAAGTCGTCTGTGCGTAAACACAGGCTCTTGTAGCAAAGGTTTGGCCTTGAGCCCTCTTTATAGTCATATATTTTAGACATTATACAGTGTGTTCAACTTTGGGTACTGTCAGTATATGTGCTTCAAGGACATGAGAGCACATGCGCTAGAACACCATACCTGTTCCATCGCAAAGATCCTATAGGCATTGGTGAAAGTGTAAATAAATATTTTGGAAATGAAAAAAAATTGCAGATATGACAACATATTAAAGGAATAAATTCATTTAAAAGACCTCATTAAAAACAACAATTCTATATTTTTATATATACAATATAATCTAATTAATTCAACACACGATAATTCGACCATTTTTGGATGTCTCGACCTACGGCCTATCATATGACAAACTAATTCGAAACTTTCGATAATTCAACTATTTTGGAAAATCAAATTTCAACAGTTGATATTTGTCTAAAACCCCTATTATTAACAACATATTAGACTGCAGAGTGCAAAAATGTAGAAAAGTGTATGTATATAATTGTATGCATATATTTGTATTTGTATTTTGTATTTGGCCTTGAGCCCTCTTTATAGTCATATATTTTAGACATTATACAGTGTGTTCAACTTTGGGTACTGTCAGTATATGTGCTTCAAGGACATGAGAGCACATGCGCTAGAACACCATACCTGTTCCATCGCAAAGATCCTATAGGCATTGGTGAAAGTGTAAATAAATATTTTGGAAATGAAAAAAAATTGCAGATATGACAACATATTAAAGGAATAAATTCATTTAAAAGACCTCATTAAAAACAACAATTCTATATTTTTATATATACAATATAATCTAATTAATTCAACACACGATAATTCGACCATTTTTGGATGTCTCGACCTACGGCCTATCATATGACAAACTAATTCGACACTTTCGATAATTCAACTATTTTGGAAAATCAAATTTCAACAGTTGATATTTGTCTAAAACCCCTATTATTAACAACATATTAGACTGCAGAGTGCAAAAATGTAGAAAAGTGTATGTATATAATTGTATGCATATATTTGTATTTGTATTTTGTATTTGGCCTTGAGCCCTCTTTATAGTCATATATTTCAGACATTATACAGTGTGTTCAACTTTGTGTACTGTCAGTATATGTGCTTCAAGGACATGAGAAAACATGCGCTAGAAAACCATACCTGTTCCATCGCAAAGATCCTATAGGCATTGGTGAAAGTGTAAATAAAAATTTTGGAAATGAAAAAAAATTGCAGATATGACAACATATTAAAGGAATAAATTCATTTAAAAGACCTCATTAAAAACATAAAGTCGTCTGTGCGTAAACACAGGTTCTTGTAGCAAAGGTTTGGCCTTGAGCCCTCTTTATAGTCATATATTTCAGACATTATACAGTGTGTTCAACTTTGGGTACTGTCAGTATATGTGCTTCAAGAACATGAGAGCACATGCGCTAGAACACCATACCTGTTCCATCGCAAAGATCCTATAGGCATTGGTGAAAGTGTAAATAAATATTTTGGAAATGAAAAAAAATTGCTGATATGACAACATATTAAAGGAATAAATTCATTTAAAAGACCTCATTAAAAACAACAATTCTATATTTTTATATATACAATATAATCTAATTAATTCAACACACGATAATTCGACCATTTTTGGATGTCTCGACCTACGGCCTATCATATGACAAACTAATTCGACACTTTCGATAATTCAACTATTTTGGAAAATCAAATTTCAACAGTTGATATTTGTCTAAAACCCCTATTATTAACTACATATTAGACTGCAGAGTGCAAAAATGTAGAAAAGTGTATGTATATAATTGTATGCATATATTTGTATTTGTATTTTGTATTTGGCCTTGAGCCCTCTTTATAGTCATATATTTCAGACATTATACAGTGTGTTCAACTTTGGGTACTGTCAGTATATGTGCTTCAAGGACATGAGAGCACATGCGCTAGAACACCATACCTGTTCCATCGCAAAGATCCTATAGGCATTGGTGAAAGTGTAAATAAATATTTCGGAAATGAAAAAAAATTGCAGATATGACAACATATTAAAGGAATAAATTCATTTAAAAGACCTCATTAAAAACAACAATTCTATATTTTTATATCTATATTAATAAAATGCAAATTTCATAAGAGTACATCACTATAAACTTTCGTTACAATGCATCAATTTCAACCAAATTTTCAACATTTATGTAAAACGAGATGGAGCAGGTTTTGCTTAACATCAAAATATTTTTCCTAACTTTAAAATACATAACTTTGCTGTTATCGATAAAATACAAAAAAATTCAACAGAGTAAAAGTATTTATACTTTCAAAAGTGTTTACTTTCCGCTACTTCGCCGTTTAAAATAACTGCTCTAATTCGAAATATTTGGTATGTTTTATTTGTGTTCACTCTATTTCTATTTATTTGAAGTATTATAATTTCCATGTTTCAAAAACCTATTTCAAAAAGGTTGTTAGAAATATGTAAGGCCTGAAATAGCTTTACATGAGAACATTATGATGCCAAGCGTAGCTTAATAACTGCTCTTGAAATATTTTGTATGTTTTATTTATTTATATATATATTTTCATTTCCATGTTTCAAAAACCTATTTCAAAAAGGTTGTTAGAAATATGTAAGGCCTGAAATAGCTTTACATGCGAACATTATGATGCCAAGCGTAGCTATAACTGCTCTTGAAATATTTTGTATGTTTTATTTATTTATATATATATTTTCATTTTTAGATTTAACTGATCTAATTCGCCGTTTAAAATAACTGCTCTAATTCGAAATATTTTGTATGTTTTATTTATTTATATATATATTTTCATTTTTAGATTTAACTGATCTAATTCGCCGTTTAAAATAACTGCTCTAATTCGAAATATTTGGTATTTATTTATTGAAGTCCTTTTTTAAATTTTCTTATGGAGTTTTTTAATTATTGCTTTTATCTTTTAAATACAGTTTATTTATTATATTTTCTACATATATGGGTTGTATCTAAAAAATAGGTTATTTATATTTTTAAATAAGCGAGGGATTTCTTTAACAGATTCATTTATTTGTCTTTTTGAGGTCCTTTTTCAAAATTTTATTTAAGATATTTTAATTTATTTGATTAAGTATTTTATATTTAGATTATTTATAGTTTTTTTTAACATATAGGGGTTGTATTTTGTATTTTAGAAAATTATTTCTATTTTTTTCCTCAAAAAAGCATGCTTTTTCATTGCCGTGTCCTGCGGTTGGTCTATTTTTGAGGCTTTTTAATGATAACTGGTTTTGTACATTAATTTTTTAGCTTTTTAATATTATGCTTTGAGTTTTTTATAATCTTTTTAACATATCTGGAAGGTTATTTTGAAGAAAAAGCATGCTTTTTTCTTATTTGTTATTTTTCTTATTTCTATTTTTTTCCTCAAAAAAGCATGCTTTTTCATTGCCGTGTCCTGCGGTTGGTCTATTTTTGAGGCTTTTTAATGATAAATGGTTTTGTACATTAATTTTTTAGCTTTTTTTTTTTAATATTATGCTTTTAGTTTTTTATAATCTTTTTAACATATCTGGAAGGTTATTTTGAAGAAAAAGCATGCTTTTTTCTTATTTCTTATTTTTCTTATTTCTATTTTTTTCCTCAAAAAAGCATGCTTTTTCATTGCCGTGTCCTGTGGTTGGTCTATTTTTGAGGCTTTTTAATGCTAAATGGTTTTGTACATTAATTTTTTAGCTTTAATATTATGCTTTTAGTTTTTTATAATCTTTTTAACATATCTGGAAGGTTATTTTGAAGAAAAAATTTAGGAATTTTGATTTTTACCTCAAAAAGACAGGTATTTTTTATGCTTTGTTTATAAATTGCTGGTTTTTAAGCTTTTGTTATTAATCTCAATATTTTTTTTCAGAATATGCCTCGCCGCAGCCGACCTTTAATTGGTAGGAATACGGCTGCTTCCAGGAGATATAGGAATGCTATAGCTATTGAGACACCACTTCAAAGTGAGACGCGTCGTGCGCTTCGCCGTCTTAGGTATTCTGAAGCCCGCGTCGCAGCTGCAAAAACTATGCAAGTTCCTGTTCAGCGTATTCAGCTTTGGACTCATAAGCCGTTTTCAGGTTTGCAGTATAATACCCATATTGATTATACAGCTGATTCATCTGTCGATATAGGCCAAATGTCTCGGGTATGCCAGTTTTGCTCTGCTTTGAGATTTAGAGATGAACCCTTTGGCCTCTGTTGTAAACAAGGTAGAGTTTCTCTACTTGCTATTGAGTCCCCTCCAGAACCTATTTTCTCTTTGCTCTCTGGCCTACATCCTCTATCGAAGTCCTTCTTGCTGCATATCCGTAGATATAACTCTATATTCCAAATGACATCTTTTGGTGCTAGACAAGTTGTAACTGTAAATATGCATATTTTGTGTGGTATTACAAAAGTTTCAATAAATATCTTTTTTAAATATTTTCTCTTCAAGCCCATCATACACCACACATGCTACATTTTTCACATGTTTCAATGTGTAGGGTTTTCAACCTTCATGGTAAGGTATTCTTACTTAAGAAGTATACTGTGTTAGAAAAATTTATGGTTTTTAATTATTGGTTATTTTATTGTGTTTATTTTACATACATGTGTTTATATTACATAGTATGAGTTATTTTTTGATAATTTGATTGGAAATATTAGTTTTAGCACAACTTGCTTCATACCGTAATGTTATATCTGTGTTGGCTTGCTGAACAATACTGCCCAACATGAATTTACCTATGTTTACCCAAATTACCATTTTAGCATAAGTATACATCTTGCACCTAATAAGAGACCTTAAACAATGTGTAAGGTTGAACAAAGAGTGGTCTAACATACACATTGTTTCGGTTTCAGTGAACAAAGAGGTCAGTAAATTTTATTAGAAAAAAAAAAACTATTCCATGTAATGTAATAGAAAGAAAATACGACCACTACGACCCGGGTTCGATCCCCGCATTGGACACTTTTTTCTGTTTAAAAAAAAAATGCTCCAATAGCCCCCCCGATTCTTGCAAAAGTCCAACCCCACCAGCGAGTGCAAGTAACCAAACGGGGCTCTGGCACATTTGTAAGTGCAAAGTCGAACTGCTTTCACATGTGTAGACATGTGGTGCGCTTACAGTAAAAAGCAGTCGCTAACTACCCACCATGCTTATCATGGCCTGTACCACGTGTACTAGGGATAAGCAAAAAAAAAAAAATAATGAGGATTAAAGATTTTGATTTGTGTTGAAAATTTTGCATGCATTTCTCTATTTCTGTTCTTATCTTGCAAAGCTAATGGATTGTTTAGGTTGCTTATTTTTGACTCGCCAATTTGTTTAGTGATAAAGTGGTATAGCGTTCTTTTTCAGAGCATCACCCTACAAAAAAATTACCTGGCCTTTCCTAATATTCAGATAGATTGATTATATCAATAGTTTCATCAAATTGTTTCGGTTTCAGTGAACAAAGAGGTCAGTAAATTTTATTAGAAAAAAAAAAAACTATTCCATGTAATGAAATAGAAACAAAATACGACCACTACGTCCCGGGTTCGATCCCCGCATTGGACACTTTTTTCTGTTAAAAAAAAAAATGCTCCAATGGCCCCCCCGATTCTTGCAAAAGTCAAACCCCACCAGCGAGTGCAAGTAACCAAACGGGGCTCTGGCACATTTGTAAGTGCAAAGTCGAACTGCTTTCGCATGTGTAGACATGTGGTGCGCTTACAGTAAAAAGCAGTCGCTAACTACCCACCATGCTTATCATGGCCTGTACCACGTGTACTAGGGATAAGCAAAAAAAAAAAATAAAAAAATAATGAGGATTAAAGATTTTGATTTGTGTTGAAAATTTTGCATGCATTTCTCTATTTCTGTTCTTATCTTGCAAAGCTAATGGATTGTTTAGGTTGCTTATTTTTGACTCGCCAATTTGTTTAGTGATAAAGTGGTATAGCGTTCTTTTTCAGAGCATCACCCTACAAAAAAATTACCTGACCTTTCCTAATATTCAGATAGATTGATTATATCAACGTACTAGACTACAAACATTCCCTTGAGTAAAAACAATTATTAAAAAAAAAATCTTATCTAAATATATATCACTCGGGTAGATATGCACACGGGTCAATCCCGGGGCGAAGCCCGGGTCGGCGTCTAGTATACAATATAATCTAATTAATTCCACACACGATAATTCGACCATTTTTGGATGTCTCGACCTAAGGCCTATCATATGACAAACTAATTCGACACTTTCGATAATTCAACTATTTTGGAAAATCAAATTTCAACAGTTGATATTTGTCTAAAACCCCTATTATTAACTACATATTAGACTGCAGAGTGCAAAAATGTAGAAAAGTGTATGTATATAATTGTATGCATATATTTGTATTTGTATTTTGTATTTGGCCTTGAGCCCTCTTTATAGTCATATATTTCAGACATTATACAGTGTGTTCAACTTTGGGTACTGTCAGTATATGTATTTCAAGGACATGAGAGCACATGCGCTAGAAAACCATACCTGTTCCATCGCAAAGATCCTATAGGCATTGGTGAAAGTGTAAATAAATATTTTGGAAATGAAAAAAAATTGCAGATATGACAACATATTAAAGGAATAAATTCATTTAAAAGACCTCATTAAAAACATAAAGTCGTCTGTGCGTAAACACAGGCTCTTGTAGCAAAGGTTTGGCCTTGAGCCCTCTTTATAGTCATATATTTCAGACATTATACAGTGTGTTCAACTTTGGGTACGGTCAGTATATGTGCTTCAAGGACATGAGAGCACATGCGCTAGAACACCATACCTGTTCCATCGCAAAGATCCTATAGGCATTGGTGAAAGTGTAAATAAATATTTTGGAAATGAAAAAAAATTGCAGATATGACAACATATAAAAGGAATAAATTCATTTAAAAGACCTCATTAAAAACAACAATTATATATTTTTATATATACAATATAATCTAATTAATTCAACACACGATAATTCGACCATTTTTGGATGTCTCGACCTACGGCCTATCATATGACAAACTAATTCGACACTTTCGATAATTCAACTATTTTGGAAAATCAAATTTCAACAGATGATATTTGTCTAAAACCCCTATTATTAACAACATATTAGACTGCAGAGTGCAAAAATGTAGAAAAGTGTATGTATATAATTGTATGCATATATTTGTATTTGTATTTTGTATTTGGCCTTGAGCCCTCTTTATAGTCATATATTTCAGACATTATACAGTGTGTTCAACTTTGTGTACCGTCAGTATATGTGCTTCAAGGACATGAGAGCACATGCGCTAGAAACCCATACCTGTTCCATCGCAAAGATCCTATAGGCATTGGTGAAAGTGTAAATAAATATTTTGGAAATGAAAAAAAAAATTGCAGATATGACAACATATTAAAGGAATAAATTCATTTAAAAGACCTCATTAAAAACATAAAGTCGTCTGTGCGTAAACACAGGTTCTTGTAGCAAAGGTTTGGCCTTGAGCCCTCTTTATAGTCATATATTTCAGACATTATACAGTGTGTTCAACTTTGGGTACTGTCAGTATATGTGCTTCAAGGACATTAGAGCACATGCCGTAGAACACCATACCTGTTCCATCGCAAAGATCCTATAGGCATTGGTGAAAGTGTAAATAAATATTTTGGAAATGAAAAAAAATTGCAGATATGACAACATATTAAAGGAATAAATTCATTTAAAAGACCTCATTAGAAACAACAATTCTATATTTTTATATATACAATATAATCTAATTAATTCAACACACGATAATTCGACCATTTTTGGATGTCTCGACCTACGGCCTATCATATGACAAACTAATTCGACACTTTCGATAATTCAACTATTTTGGAAAATCAAATTTCAACAGTTGATATTTGTCTAAAACCCCTATTATTAACAACATATTAGACTGCAGAGTGCAAAAATGTAGAAAAGTGTATGTATATAATTGTATGCATATATTTGTATGTGAATAATTGTATGCAAATAATTGTATGTATAGATCAATGAGTAAAATATTTTTTTTTTTGCTTATCCCTAGTACACGTGGTACAGGCCTTGATAATCATGGTGGGTAGAGTAGGCGACTGCTTTAACTGTAAGTACACCACATGTCTAAACATGTGAAAAGCAGTTCGACTTTGCATTTACAAATGTGCCAGAGCCCCGTTTGATTACTTGCGCTTGCTGGTGGGGTTGGACTTTTGCAAGAATCGGAAGCCATTGGAGCATTTTTTTTATTATTTTTCAGAAAAAAGTGCCCAATGCGGGAATCGAACCCGGGTCGTAGCGGTCGAAAACCAACGGCTTAGACCATCCTTCCACCAACCCCCAGTAAAATAAGTAAGTAAAAAGAAGACCAAAAATAAGTGATAATAATTTATTGAATAACAAATAAAATAAAAAATCTTTCAGGTGAAAAATTATAGGCATTGGTAAAAAAGTAAACAAGAGAAATAGCAATTGGGGTTTTGTGTCTGCGGCGAGTCATATTAGCACGCCTAACTGTTAGGGGAGTGAGTCTTCCACGGCCTTTTCGAGGCATGACAGAAGACGCTGAAAAAAAAAGGTAAAATAAGAACCAAGCAGAGGAAAACTATAAAACTGAAAGCCAGGACAGGCATAAAAAGAAAATTCCAAGCATGTGAGGAAACAATTGATGAAAAAAAAAAAAAGGATTCCAAAAAAATACTGCAAAAAAGAAACCAGACACAAAAAGCAACAATTGAGTACACAAATACAGCATCAGCCTATTTATGAGAAGAAAAAAAAAACGACAGACACAAAAATGGAGCTAAATTAAAATGAAAAACTATAACAGATCAAGTAATCAAATCAGGCATTATGAAAGATACTGTAAAAAAGAAAATCAGACACAAAAATCAGACAAAAGAATAAATGAGATTTTATTCTTTAGTTCATTTATTAAATAAGACACAAAAATGGAGCTAAATTCAAATTAAAAACTATAACAAATTAATAAAAAAAAAATAAGACCTAATCCAAATGTCACCATCATCAGACAAAAGAAAAAATGAGATTTTATTCTTTAGTTCATTTTTTTTTTGTCTGATGCTGTTGCTGAAACGTCACACACTATTAAATTATTTGGATTAGGTCTTATTAATGAGAAAAAAAATGCCAAAGAGAGATGAAAAGATGCCAAAAAAGATAACCAGATACAAAAATTGTGCTAAATTCAAATGAAAAACTATAACAAATTAATAAAAAAAAATAAGACCTAATCCAAATGTCACCATCATCAGACAAAAGAAAAAATGAGATTTTATTCTTTAGTTCATTTTTTCTTTTGTCTGATGCTGTTGCTGAAACGTCACACACTATTAAATTATTTGGATTAGGTCTTATTAATGAGAAAAAAAAAGATGCCAAAGAGAGATGAAAAGATGCCAAAAAAGATAACCAGATACAAAAATTGTGCTAAATTCAAATGAAAAACTATAACAAACACTTATAAAAGATAATTATTATAGAATAAAAGTAATAATTCAATCTACAATTCGAAAAATAATATAACCTCAGCCTATTTATGAGAAAAAAAAACGTTGCCAAAGACATTAGGAAAGATACTGCAAATAGAAAACATACACAAAAATTGAGCTCTATTTAAATGAAAAACTATAACAAAGTACTTACAAATTATAATCATAATCAAATGAATCAGAAATATATATTATAAATAGCGAACCCGGCCACGCGTTGCTGTGGCTAAATTGTAATATGTTAAATTAACATTATACTAAACTATTCAGTACAGTAAAGTTAATATTCACTTATAAAGATAAAAATGTTTTAGCCGATCTAAAGCCCTACGGGATTGAGAATGGAACGTTACGTTAAAATTTGAAAGAGATTTTTTATATATATCGATAATATAGCCCTTCATTGTAATCATTGATTATAATCACTGCATTAATAAATGTCAGTGAACTCGTTTATATGTATTGTTTTTTGTTTTCGAGATATTCTAATAGAACGTTCTAACATTTTCTGTTAAATATTTATATATGCACAAACACAGAATATAATAACTATGTCTTAATTTCGCTATAATTATTGTTATAAATATTATTCTAAAATAATTCGCCAGAAATCGTCCTGATAGTATACTAAACAACTTCCCAAAGTTTCATAGCAAACATCTAAAATAAAATAATACTTTTAATACTTCGCTACAATATTAAAAAGAGGGGGGCTTAGGTGTTTAAAATGTAAAATGTGCTCTAAATAGTATTACATAGAGCCTTCATAACAAACATATTTAAAATAAACCAATCAAAATATAATAATGCTGTAAAAACAGACCTTTCTACAATAATATAAAAGAAACGAAAATAAAAAAAGACACCCACGCTGAGCCTCGAACCTAGGTTTGTTACAAATATTATTAAAAAATTGTGTATGTTAATTTTTATTTTAAAAAGCCTACATTTTAAATAAAATAATATTTTTAATAATTTGCTACAATAATATAAAAGAAATGAAAAAAAAAACACCCACGCTGAGCCTCGAACCTAGGTTGCGGGGGTACGAAGCTGCGTACCTAACGTATAGGCTAAGCTTGAGGTTACAAATAAGATCATGCGAGGCTATTTAAGGCCATACGTCTGCCGCGAGGGGGCGCTGATTGCGAGTGAATCTACGTTTTATCGTAAATAAAAATGCAACGAAAGGTTATTTCTAAAGAGTAATTAGCCAGAAACCATCCCGGTAGTATACTAAACATCTTCCCAAAGTTTCATCACGATTGGTTGTAGTAATAAGACAAAAGAACGCATTTCAAAACAAAAAAATTGATGATGATAAATGCAAAAAATCTACGATTGTAAAATAGATTAAATTAAAAAATAAAAATAACTGTTAACATTAGGAAAATAAAAACAGGCCTATCATATGAAGAAAAAAATAACGAAAATTTTGGTATATAGATCGTTATGTGTAGTTCAGAATCTTCGGAGGAGATAGCTCAGGACTTTACAATGGAAAACTCTGTTACAGTATTAGCTATATAGATACGTTGGTACTAAAGTTATGGGGCTTTGATATACACAGTATATAAAAGTAAGTATATAAAATATTATATAAGACTATTGAAATATATAATACATAGTTTTCTTATAAAGTAAGGCACTCCGTGAAGGCTTAATTGAATATTCTAAATGGCATAGACTCCTGTCTTTTTCGCATAGTTTTCCATTTTAAATACTTACCCGGCTGTCCAAATGTTGCATTTATTCTTGAACGCATTTAATAGTTTAATTCAAAGTTCTTCATCTCGATGCTTTCAGACCAAAGTAGAGTTTGATTTAAAGTTTGAGTTAGACTCGTAGAGCAATATCAATGGCTCTTTTTGTACTTTTTAGATCATAGGTTTATCAGCAAATGAACTAGGTGAATCGTTTTAGCATTATAATTTGATCGATATATTTGAATAATCCAGGGTTAATGATTCGCAAGATGTTTCATTTATAATCATAATCTTGATTTCCAATGTAATCTGAAGGTTTCAAAAGGTTCATTATATTTTGTTCGTTCAAATAGGATCTTCTATCCGTAAACTTCCCGCGTGTTTCTTCTACTCAAGGTTGGGAAACTGAGATATTTAAAAATTTCCAAGTGAATTTTTAATTACCTTTACATATCTATCAGTAATGTTGGATAGTTTATTCGTTTATTTTGATTTGATTCTTAGAGAGTGAAAACGGTAGTTGGCTTGGATCGCTTATAACTAGATAGAATTATTTTTATTGTATGAATTGACCGAGTTAAGGCTTTTTCTTCGAAATTTTGAGTTGTCAAATTTCATTTTTAAGGATTTCTCTCTCAGATTTATTCATATTATCGATGGATTCCAATACATTTTACAGGCAATATCAACAATATTTCACACACAAATTGAAATACTTTTTAAACAAGATTAAATAAAAATCTCATAGTTTGGTTTCGTGAAAAAAGTAGCCATGGTATTCCTCTCACTTTTAGTCAATGCTGATCTGTAAACTGACAGTTTATCATGAAAACAGGAGAGAGTAATTATTCAGAAGAGTGTTTTTATTTAAAGGCGCATTAACACTTCTTGTCATCAACTAGTATTTTATAAGGGCTCTAGGTTCTTTTATTGACCATATTGCTAGACGGCTCTATCAGAAAATATTGTATATAATTCCATTAATATTCAAACATAAATATAACTGGTATATAACTGGTTAAATGTAAATTAAATTATAAAACCTTGGTTTGTACCAAATGTAACCGAAAAACTCGACAGTAATACATTCCGCAGCGCCATATTTGTATAAAATGTTCACTCAAAATTTTCATAACAAAAATAATCATCATAATAAGCTGCAAATTAAACGAACGTGTATGGCCTCTGCGTACGAAACGAAGAGAGAAATGAAATAAACTGCTCTTGCGCCGTAGCACTGGAAAGCAGAAGTAAGTCAATTATCGGGGGAATAAAATGGATACTATATTGCCACGTGGAAAATTAGGGAAGACACAATTTATTTCAGGGAAGGACAAACTATCAAAAGTAAACAAAAGATAAGCCACGAGGGAAATTTACAGAGTCGCAAGATATAAAACATAAAAATGACCACTCTGTTAAATAAAAAATAATAAAATGAAGAAATACTATGTTTCATAAATAAAATTAATAAATACTACGTTACATAGCTTCTTCCCTATGGGAGCTGTGACCCACAGCTAGCAATTATTGTAGATACTGACGTGGATTTGACGTGCTTCTGCCAAGGATTCCATCGAAGTCTTGGAACTTTGTCCCTAGTACCTTTGCGTCAATTTTCTTGCAGCGTGAAGAGCGGCTTTGTCGTCGTATCGTCTATAGGGACATCGTCATCTTCGAGGGAAGTCTTGGCTTTAGCACGGCGGTGGAATCCTGATGTCAGTCTCCGAAAATGTAGTCACAGCACCCATGGCTTCAAGGACTTCTCGGCGATCTTCAGTTTGTCTTCCCTAACTTACCCAGCATCTCCACCAAAATGCCACGTGGAAAATTAGGGAAGACAAAAACTTCAGGAGGAAACAAAATTTATTTCAGGGAAGGACAAACTATCAAAAGTAAACAAAAGATAAGCCACGAGGGAAATTTACAGAGTCGCAAGATATAAAACATAAAAATGACCACTCTGTTAAATGAAAAATAATAAAATTAAGAAATACTATGTTACATAAATAAAATTAATAAATACTACGTTACAATATAAACCAATTAAGGTTGAGTCTATTAGAGTAATATGTCTACCAGAACTTCTAGTGTGTTATTAATTATTTATATTTATTCATATAACCTTTTTATATTCAATTTTGAAGTGTATACGTTTTGGGCATCTTTTTTTATCAGTTCTACTAGCTATCTCTAAAGAGGTCTTGACGTGCTTCTTCCCAAACCTACTTCTATCGTCTTCTTGATGGCCTCGGCCAACACGGCATGTGTCCATTTAGTTTCTCCTTATCGTATCTGTAGGTGGAGTGTTAGCTGCAATATATTTATATATTGCAGTATATAGAACAGATTGACTGATCGGATCTGTCTACACAAGGAATCCCTGTTCCTTATATTAAATATATAGAATATATTCTATAAAATTCAAATCTATACTGACAAATACAATACTAAAAATACAAATACTGACAACTGAAATATTGATAAAATAAATGATATTTTGTTCCAATATATTATGCCTTGTTAATTAAATACTGACAAATGTTAATAAGTGTTACATGTTTGTGTTGATATATAGACGAGTGTAGTAGGCACAGGTGAAAAAAAACTAATATTATTTAGAAAAAGAAATACAAATTTTTATCCTCTTATTAGATCGATAAACTGGAGCGGAGGAATTCAAAGGAGTTGAAGCTATCTAGAAACGCAAGAAAACCAACCTTCAGAAACTATATTTCAGTGTCTTCTTGATCAAAAAGATTGAAAAAGCCTCTCGGATATTCTTTGAGCTACAGCATATTTACAAACGTTATAGCATTGCCTAATCAGATCGCTTCGAAGATTGTTATATTATAAAAAAAATAATAAAATAAAATTTTTGACTGAGAGAGAGACAAAAATGACATTTAACATAATTCTATTGATATCTTGTCAATACATGTCAAGGTGCACAGTTCGCACTAATTATATATTGATAAAGCATAATTATAACAATGCTTATTAAATATATATTTAAAATAATTAGAAATTTCCATGTAGAGTGAATATGTATATGATGCCTTTGCCACCGTTGAAGACTAAGCGGGACTCCAGCGGTACCACACATTGCGATCTACGAAGAAAACGTAGAAACGAAGATCGAGGACTTCACGTCCGGTGACGGTGACTTCGCAATCTTGGCCAGTTGGTCTTTAGGGTCTGATCCTTTTCTTTTTTACTAGGTTGAAATTTGTATTTTATCCACCATTTCAGCGGCATCCATATGAACCGCAAACACACAATATTTGCATCGTTTCCGATTATTCCTGCAACTTTTTAAAAAATTTTAATTTACAGATGGCTTGAATAGAACCTTCGATTTGAACTATGGAAACTTCTTTACTGATATCTCAGCTATAGTTGTTTTTTTTTTTATCGAAATTTCACCTTCGTGCTAACCATCATCCTGGCTCTCCGCCACCTCCATCTGCTCCATCCCCAACTTGAAAAAAAAAAAAAAAAACGCGGATTCGCGCGCCTCACGGTCGAGAGAGAGAGAGAGGGGGGGCTGGTGAGGGCATAGAAAGTAAAAATTACTTTGTCATAGATAGTTGCTCAGCGCACCATCAAATATTAGCCGTTCACTAGAGTAAATTGATGAGTAAGGTGAATGAAAATAATGGGATAAAAACGAGATTAGTATGAGGTAATAAATTTATTTTAAAAAGAAAATTGCGACATATATATGGAAACTTTGAATAAGGGTCTGCCAAATTAAAAGCGTTCATAAATTGGTAGGTGAACTTAAGTGAGAAAGACAAGGTATGAAGATGAAGTGGAGGCTCGATTGAGGTCACCAACGAAGGAATGAAACTCAAAATTGTCATTAAAACTATCAAGGCTTACAGAGATATATGAGTGTTGTGCGACAGCTCATATGAATCGACTCATTAAATTTAAAATAAAAATTATGCTCTGCGCATGATGTATCCGCGCATTTGCTGACTTTGAATAAAAAAGTCAGAATTTAAACGGTTAAACTGAGCATCTGGTTTTGTTTCGGTGTCACACGGATTTCTTTTCGTCAGTTCATAAAAGTAGATGCAACATGTGCGCACCGCGCTTCACACTAACGAAATTACATTCTAAAGAGTTGAAAATTAGCCGAGAACCTGTACCCAAGAAGGCATAGGTTGTGCTATCAACTAGATAAGATATGGTCAGAGTGGTTTTTAATGTGCGTGAAATAAATTTAATACTTAATTTTGAAAAAGTATAAAAAATCAATGGTGGTCTCTTATTCAGAGCTACTCCAAAAAACGAGTAATGAAACACAGTTAAAAATCACCCATTCTCACCATTGAAGTAATGAATTTACAACGAATAATTGGACCGGTATGTATATTTAACACCTATTAGGAATATAATTTGATCAATAATAATTTACTCTTTTTAAAATAATCTCAATCGAATTTAATATACAGTGATTGATTTTTGTATATAGAAATAAAAAAAAGACTTATTATGAATACTTTAAAATATAATCTTCAAAACATATACCCATTCAAAAATACACTATTAAATATATTCACAGACATTGATATTGCTATTTAAAAAAATGATTGAATCAGGATATATGGAGAAACCAATATAGCATTTGATGAGTATTGACGGATAAGAGTGAATACCAAGGTATTCTTCCCAAAGGCATTCCCATGAAGAAATAAAAAAACGTCCAATCGAAAAAAAAGAGCCCGGAAGGAGATGTATGGATCCCAATATCGCGTGCAGGAAGCTGAGTTGGCTGCCCTTGGAATGCTTTAATTCGCCATAGGCCGCCGATATTGGCTGGAGCCATGATTTAGCTGGACCCAGCTTCTTTCTATGAGAATATTGTAGTGCAGACAGAAAATGTCAGCCGCAATCATCATTTGAGTCAGTATATAGATAACCAATTGGAGCTTACCAGAGTTCCCTCTGTGTAGTTTCAACGTCTATTACTGTGATTATATCTATACCATATATATCGTAAATATTAAGAAACCTTTAAGAATTTATAATTCAAACGCTTATTTTGAAAAATAATGAAATTAAAACATTGCATATATTTATTTATTTATTTATTTAACACACAAAACGTGATATACCGGCTAGGGATAATTGCGTAAACATATTATACAAGAAAAAAAATAAATAAAGAGAAACAATAATCAATAGAGGGTCTCGAATCCTGGATTTTCTTGCCACAATTACAGCTAGAGTCCTCAAACGCTCTAATTGTTAATCAAAATATTAATAATAATATAAAATATTATTTATAATAATATAAAAAAATGTTTTTAAATTTCCGTGGTTCGCTGTTAACTGGGTATTAAAAAAATTGGAATGGAAAAATGTTGGAATTCCAACATTATATATAGCACGGCCTAGTTTGCCTATCACACCAGGGTTTCTCTGTATTCTGAAAGTATTTTAATATATCTCGCGTTACTTTCAAGCGACTGTATATATAGGATTGATTTTCTTATATTTCATTAATTTATATTTATTTTGATTTTTAAATATATATAAATATTTAGCAATCCGTATATTAAAAAGTATTATCAATAAAAAGACGTATTTTTAATTTGATTGGATACACTTCATTTTAAAAAGTAAACGTGATATTTTAAAAAGCCGAACGCCTTTCCCCTTTCAAAACAGATATAGAATTTAAACTCAAATCGTTAAATGTACGTTTACATAGTGTTGATATGGTGAATTGGCTTCCATCGCGTTGGAAATTGTAGAAAATTATTTTAAATATTTAATCAACTGCGACCCAGGTTTATTTTCCAATTTATCATGATTTGCAAGCTTTATAGTTCAAGAAATCGTCTATAGGCATTTCTTCCAAATACATACATTTAAAATAAATATTTGTACACAGCCCCCCCCCCCCCCCCCCCCCTTTACGCGCGACTGGACTCAAAGCCCATCATATTCGCTTTAAATATTTTGCTTTTATAAAATTTCACTTCAAATGTTCTCACTGATACTTTAATAATAAACTTCTTTTTTTTTTTAAGATCATCATTGTGTCAATTTAGCAGAATAGTGATGTTAAATCAAGAAGTTTAGTATCAGCGTATCAGTTAACATTTGAAGTAAAATTTTATAGAAGCAATATTCAAAGCGAGTCTGATGTATATGTGCGACCACACTTTGCTTCATCGAGCGCGAACTGGGACAAAGCTTTACTACACACACGGGCAGTGCAACGGCCTCGGCAACCGTGAGCGACAAGCTGACTACGCATGCGCGAGCATCCGAGACACTCTAGCCACTCGCGTGGTAAACAAGAAGGCTTGATATCAACGGCCGTTACTTCTTTTCTCTTTATATATTTCTGGCTTTAAATAAATTGATTTCAATTATAATTTTATCAGCGGCCTTTCCACAAGCCACACCAACACATCACGCAACCATCCCACATATATATTTGGATGAAATTCCCGTAGAAGAGTTATTTAAATCAAAAGATTGCTAATTATAATAAATTGGAAAAGAGGAATTTTGCAGAGTAGTTGATCAAATATTTAAAGTAAATTGAATTGTCGAGTTTTTCTGAGGTCTGATTTTATAAATTGTACATTGATTATTAAATCCTACCCCAAAAACACTCAACAGTTTACCTTAGCAGCACTACGAAAACGCACATCTACATCGTGAGTTTGAGTCCTATATCTGTTTGGAATAGAAAGACGCTCAGTCTTTTGAATTTTATTACTTTTTTGATAATGTTTGTTCAATTGAATTCTTAATACGCCTTTTTATTTGTCATGTATATGCTAAAAGAAGCACCTCTTTCTTCAAAAGAATACCATCCTTTCTCAACTTCATGTTATTTATATCATTGTGTCAAAATACGAAACTATTATAGACGCGTATGAAACTTTTAAAAATAAAACAATTTCTACTGCCCTTTGCAATAGAAAAATTATTGGGAGGGCCTGGCTCATCAGTGGTGAACCCTCCCAGCGGTTTCGCCAGTTTAATCTACCATACCGCTGTTATACCATACGCGTCTATAATAGTTTCGTATTTTGATAACAGATGGCGCGCTAATGCATCATAATATCATTGTGTTTTTTTATTATATAGAGAGAGAGTATAATGAACATGGGCCTCTCTCTCTTCTGATATTTTAAAACGGAAGTTTACAAGTCTCATGGTACGTGACTGTTCAATCGTGAATCCACAAGATGGAAGATCCTATGCGATCCTCAGCATGCTCGATCGATGACATCACAGGATATGGTTGCATATTCTTGCCTGTTTTAAAATTATACCACCTTGTTCCTCACAATATAAATAAATATAATCGGAAAATATTCGGTATTTCCTTGTCTTGTTATCTTCGGGAGATTTATATATAAAAATACAATATTCCATATGATAATTATAATATTTTCAAATATATACATTTATTCTATGATCGTAAAAAGCAATTTGAATATAATTTTCTGCCGAGTATACTAGCAAGTGAACCTTAATAATTGTCAGAATATAGCAATTTATATTGTGGATAAAATAATATTATTATTCGAATTTTGATGAATTTTATCTATCTTCTGATTTTATTTGAGATGAAGGATATAAAAATGGAATGGGATTGTTGATAGTAGGTACACACGCTTATTTTTTTTATCTTCATATTTTATCTTTGATTTTATATTTATTCTATATTCAGTAATATATAAATAAAAACCGTAAATCACCAATAGAATAATGCAATTGATTTGAAAGTTAATAAGAGAAATTAAAAGTGTTAAAAATTATCTGATTCATGTGGTCGAAACGATTGAGACAAATTCGAACTGTTGAAGTTTAAAATTCTGTTTGCCGAATATTTGAGAAAGATCTTATAGGCCATTTTAGTGATGACAGTCTGAAAAAAAAATAAATTCATAGAAAACTGATGTTTAGGTATGTTGGATAACCAAAATTCAGTATCTCTTACTGAATATTCCAATAAATTTCAAAATAGTATATGCCTTAAAGCTTGATTACCTTAAGGAAATATGTGATTTCAGAGAAGATTCTTTACCTCTGTAGATCGAAATGTTGCCACTCATCTCCATGTTATTATTTAGCTGAGGAAGGGCATTCAAGGGTCACTACAAATGTTTTTGTAATCGATATTAATTAACCAAATTATCGAAATATAAATTATGCCATTGAAATCTACATGCATTTTATGGCACATATGCAATAATTAATCAATAATTAAAACCAATTATTGAAGCACTTACACCAGTCATCTTCGGGGATGGAATTTACAGCATAGATAAAGGCTTGCATTGCTTTTTCATCAGTGCCAAATTTTATCCCTTTCAACAATAACTTTTAAAATATAAAGGTGACAGGATGCTAGGTCTGGGGAATATGGTGGATGAGTGACTAATCGAACACCAGATTTGGCTAAAAAGTCTAATGTTTGGGCTAAAGTTTGCGGTCTTGCATTGTCATGGTGAAGAAGGACTTCTCTAAGTTGAGCTCTTGGTCTGATATACTTGATTTTTTCAAATACGACTGAAAGACATTTTGTGGTATACCAGTCAATATTAACTGTCTTTCGATCTTCTAACTTCACAATATCAATGAAATAATTTTATAACCACTTAAAAAAATAAATAAGCGACCATTTGCTTTCCAACAATTCTTCGAGCTCTGAGAGATTTCTTAGGAGGAGGTAATTTTAAGAAGAACAAAAGAATAGATTGCCGTTTTATTTCTTGATCAAAAGTGTAATTTCAAGTTTCGTCACCTGTAATAATATCAAAGACAGCCTTTGATTCGCCTTCATAAAATTTTCCAACATGAAATTACACCATTTAACGCGACCAAGTTTTTGGTCTTCAGTCAAGCTGTGAAGTACCCATCTAATAAAAAGTTTTTTATTTTTTGAATGATCATTAATGATGGTGTTGATTGCTGCCGATCCAATGCCCACACTCTTCTGATACGTAATTCTTCGATCTTCTCTAAGTAAAAATCTCACCAGCTCAATTTTTTTTCTTGGGTCACTGTTGTTGGTGGTCGACTTGAAGGAAGTACGTCTTCAAGGTTGTTTTTTCCAAATTTAATTTCATTAAACCAATTAAAAACTGTTCTAATTGAAGGAGCTTCATCTACTAAAGTTTTTATAAATCTTTGATTGGGTTCTTCAGAAGTTAAATTACTTCATAATCCTAAAAGATCATGGCACGTAAACTTTCTCTTGCCAACTCCATTGTGTCTGCTAAAATTTTTAGAATTACCGCTGCAGCTGTAAACAAACTCGCGCCCTTTGTGAGTAATTATTGTTACTATTCATCAAATTTTTATGTTAGGTAAAAAAATGCATGCAGATTTTAATGATATAATTTATATTTTAATTATTTAATTTTGTTTGAAAAACCTTTCTGAGTGACTCTTTTATTTGTTTGGGTTTCTTTAATTCCTTCCGCTAAAAGGTTTCGATCACACTTATTCTTTGATTAGAAAAAAAAACTGTAAATGTGCTCAAAATTAAGATTCTTTACGGAATTCTTTCCAAAAACCACCTGGAGTTTATGTACTCTGATTACTTCAAGTTCAAAATACTGAAGGCCGTTCTTCTCTGATGCGCGAACATGCAAATCTCATTATCTCTCTTGAATGCTCTATTTTAGCCTTTGTTTTTCCTGCAACCATGCAATACTTCTAATCGTATTCAGTTTATTCGGTATAATATGTTCAAAAACATATTATATATATTTTTGTTTGAGTGTTTTGTCAATATTCAAATTAATGACGTATGGTTTCTTACTAAAAGTGTGGCATTCTTTAAGTTTTCAACTTATTAACCAAAATCTTATTATTCTGGACGCTAAGTAGTCTAAGTCATCTCTCCACGTGTTATGGTCATAGCATGAAACTATTCCGTACACATTATTCTTTGTTTGGATTTGACAAAACATTTTGGACTTTTATCCTGTTAGTAGAACGAAATGTCAAGAGATAATCGAAAAATGTTCATTTCAATTTATTTTAAAAAAGAAGGAGTGATTTTTTTCAAACAACTACAACAACAAAAAACATATATTGTATGTAAGAAAGAGAAACTGAGGGTTTAATGTAGTTGATACATTGAATGATCAGGCAGAAGACTATAGTAGAATCAAGAGTCGTCAGTAAACAACATGATAAAACTAAGGCCTTGGACAACTTGGACTGGATGGTCAGCCTTCATGATTCCACTCCTTATCTCAACCCTAAATCTGGTTTTTCAGGTCACCTCGTATGTCCATGGAATCCCAGCTTAAATATTCATAAGGTGATAAATGGGATGGATGTGTCTTGAGGAACAGACTACGGATGAGATCTCCTATTGCCGGGGCATATTGGAAATGCGTTTAAAGGACACGCACGTATCAGGAAGTTGAAATTACTGATTCATTGACTTTTTACTTTTCTCTGTTTCTTTTCTGGTTGTTATTTAATTCTTTTGAGAATTCAACTTATTTATGTTTTAATAGAGAATATTTTTGTAATTTATATACATATTCAAAAAACTTGTTTCTCCTATCAACCTAGAGGAAAAAGAGTTAGAATTGTGAACACACAATTTTGGTTTTAAAAAAGATTAATTTTCCTCTAGGAAAGTTGTACATGTAAAATTTGAATGAGATGCTCAGACGGTAGTAGGATACTAGTGAGTAACTATTTTTCTATGGTAAAGGAAGTATGCAAAAATTTACATTTATATATCGATACCGGCAGTTTAAATAATTCAATATCACTTTTTTTAACACACAACGTGATATTGAAAATGGAATACCAAGAAAGAAGAACCAAAAAGTTATAAAATAAAAACATGGCAAACAGAGAGAGCCATGAACGAACAATAAGTGATCTTCATTTCAAAATGATATTTATAATATAGAGCTAGAACGGTGTCGGCTCAGTAGCAAATAGCACAACCGAGGACAGCGATGCACGCAGCAACACGTCTAGGTAGAGAGTCAATCAGACTACGGATGGCTTCATGAAGGATGGGTCTCTATTAGCTTTCAACCATTTGTCACAGTTCATCTTCTGTACGTGGCTGAGGCAAGACATGCAAACGGTGTCCAATAATGTCCCAGACGTGCTTTTTGGTGAGAGGTCAGGAGAGTACGGTGGCCATGGAAGCATATGTACATCTTGCAGAGCTTGTTGGTTAATGCGAGCAGTGTGCGTTCGGGCGTTATCCTGCTGATAGAGGGTATTTAGTATCCCTTGAAGATAGGGGAGTGTCAACATATCGTTGGGCCGTCATATTGACCTGAATGCGAACTAAAGATGACTTGGTATCATAGGCGATTTTGCCCCAAACCATGATTCCGCGTTTTCGCGCGTTGGGGCGTTCCATAAATTCTGCCGGATTGGACCTTTCTCCACGTTGACGCAACACGCGTACACGGCGTCTATCACTGGACAAACAGAAGCGTGACTCATCTGAGAATACGACCATGTGCCATTCCGTCATCCACGTCAATCTAGCCCGGCATTATTCCAAACATTGAATATAATGAGAAAATTGGAAAAATATTGTGAGGTCAAGTTTTGCACTCCGCCAGTTTTCCATAAATCTTTATTATTATATTGAAATATTCTTCCAAAATAACTAGCACTTTAGATGAATTCTTGGTGAGGGCATTTAAGAAAATTATAGACATAAACTTCTAAAACTGTAGAAATATAAATGAATATATACAAATACATCGAACAATAGTAAATGTGAATCAATAATTCAAACGATTCTAAACAACTTCAAAAATCAATTTTATCCTCCGTTCTGAAGATCCAGGTTTTGTCGAATTTATTTCCTGAAATAATATTTGTGCTCTTAAGGATAAATCTATATATAAAATGGCATTTTAATATAGGTTTTAAAATGTTTATATAGGCTTATTCTTTGAACAAATATTATTTAACGAAAAATATTTCGACAAAACCTGGAACTTCAGATCGGAGAATAAAATTGATCTGAAGCATCAAAGGGTTTAATAAGAGAGGAGGTAAAAAGTCCGCGGGTCTGACGTGGGTAATTAGAGGTTGACTGACGCCTCTCACCTTAATTAGCCAGCTACGGCAAAACCTCGACACCAGAGGGCCTCGCCAGAGCTGAAGGATGATATTAAATGGCACTAAAGTGGGCAATAATATTTGTTTTTGGAAAATCTAGAACGGGGTTTTAATTTGCACGGCGCCATTCAACCAATATGTAAATATGATCTTTGTTGATCTTTCTCTTTGGTCTTTATATTGTAGTATGAATCCTCGGATAGGTGATTTGAACGAGAGTCAATGTTTGATAAAAACTTCTCTTTTTGAGCAGTTTAAGATAAATATACACACAACAATTTTGACCTTTTAGTTATCCTATTGTTGCAACATGTTTGATCACCCATGTATTCAAAATAATATCTGAATTATTTTTATAATTATTTTTAATATTTAATTAATGATATATTAAAATCAAATAAGGTATATCCTGACCACAAGCACATGAGCCTTTTAGATGACAAACCGCCATCTAGTGGAACAAAAATAAACTAAACATTGATTTAAACTGTTCCCTGATATCCCCAATATCTTGATAAATCAAGTAAACCATCCACGAATAATATATAAATATATTAAAAGTAGGATATGACAATAATAGGCTTACCATATGTCCATAGTTCAGTTAAAATACCCATAACTAGAGTCTAACATCAGTATCAGTATAAAAAGAAAACTGAAAAATGCAATATTTCAGCGGTATGGTAGATTAAACTGGTGAAACGGCTTGGAGGGTTCACCACTGATTAGCCAGCCTCTTCAATTATTTTATCATTGCAGTAAAAGCAGTATAAAATTGGTTTATATTTAAAAGAAACTTAGGCGTCAAAAATAGTTCAAATTTCTTGTAACAGATGGCGCTCTAATGCATCGTATAAATATTTGTTCAGTGCCGTGACTCCTCGCATCGTTTTCTCCTTTAGGTTTTGTTAGTTTTGGCTGCATTCTCCAATTTTATATAATCAATCTATAGTATATCTCTAAATAGGAAATAGTTTAGGTTCATCCAATTATATACACTTACACTAGATTGTCATTAATATAGGCTTTAAAAATCACAAACTTGAATTTAAAAAAATCAAAATTTCTATTTTATTTCTTCAAGAGAGAAGACAAGAAAAATGCTCTATTTTCTCTACCTAAGCTTGTTCGGCGGTACATATACTAAAATTGGAACGATACAGAGAAGATTAGCATGGCCCCTGCGCAAGGATGACACGCAAAATCGTGAAGCGTTCTCCACCTAAGCTAATATTAAATTATAGGAAAATTATTATCTTATTTCTGTCTTTGTTTTTTTCTACAAACCTATCTCTTCGCTAAATGAAATTTCGCTACTTATATCTAGCACACACCACTTTTATTATACTAATCATATACATTTTGATATTCTATAAAGATAGCAATGTTCTAGACATACTCGAGATATAACTTTGAATTAAAATTGATATTTATAATTAACACCAATATTTGAATTTTAGTATTCTACCTATAACCTTAACCATCAATCTCATATATAATATAGCTTTCCTGAGAGAAAGATGGATGTGATGTTCACATTAAAATATTTGGGTCTAATATAAAAATTACTTTAAATACAAGGTATGTCCCATAAGTTCCCGGACTGGATCCATAAAAAAAAAAGGTAAGATTTTTTAAATTTTTTTATTAAAACTTTTCAAAGTAATCCCCCCTTGCTTCAACGCACAAGCGCCATCGTTTCTCCCAATTGTCGAAACAGTTTTTATAAGCCTCTTTTGGAATGCTCTTCAATGCCAGCAGCGATTTTTCTATTATGTCTTCCCTGGTGTCAAAATGTCTTCCTTTTAGAACTGCTTTGAGTTTGGGGAACAGGAAAAAGTCATTTGGTGCGATGTCTGGGGAATAGGGTGGTTGAGGTAGGATTTCTGTCCCGTTTTTCGCCAAAAAACTCGTCACCAAGTGCGCTGTGTTAGGGCGGGCATTGTCATGGTGTAGGATCCAGTCACCATTAGTCCATTTTTCTGGCCTTTTTTTTTCGAATCGCTTCCCTTAGACGGCGAAGAATGCTCAAATACATTTCCTTAATAACTGTTTGGCCTGCAGGAAGATACTCGTGATGAACAATGCCCTTGTTATCCAAAAAAGCGACCAGCAACACCTTGTTTCTGGATTTCAATATCCTGGATTTTTTGGGTCTAGGCTCACCCTGACCTCTCCACTCGGCAGATTGACGCTTGGTTTCAGGGTCATAGCCATAGACCCATGTCTCGTCGCCTGTGTTTATCTTGTCTTTCCATTCCGGATCCGTTCTTGTCATTTCCAGCATGTCCTCACAGGTTGCAAGCCGACACAGTTTTTGCTCATTAGTGAGGAATCTTGGGATGAATTTTGCAGGAGTGTTTTTGAGCCTCAAATCTTCGGTTACGATCCTTCCAATCGTTGTTTTAGAGATTCCTGTGTCTTGCTCTAGCTCCAGCAAAGTGGTTCGAGGATTTTCTTTTATCAAATCGGTGATTTTTTGCACATTTTCATCAGTCCTTTGAAATGTTGGGCGTCCATGACGAGGATCATCTTCAATGGAAATTCTGCCAGCTTTAAATCTAGAATGCCATTCAAAAACAGTTGTTCTCTTTGGGGCGTTATTGGGGAATGCTTTATTAAGCATTTCAAAAGTGTCGGTTGCTGATATTTGAAGTTTCACACAAAATTCTATGCACATACTCTGCTTCAATTTTTGTTCCATCGTAAAATCGCCGCAGCGCAAGGTAACAGAATCAATCCGGCCTACCTAATGACAACTTGGCATTATGGTTTGGGAAGTCATAGCCTTGCATAGCAGATCACCTCTGATTCGTTTTAGACCACTATAACGGCCCAACGATATGTGGATGACGTTCAGCGGACTGTGACGCTAACCTTCCTTCAGGGACTACCAAATACCATTTCCATCAGGATAATGCCTATATTACACAGCACGCATAAGCCAACATGCCCTGCATAAATCGTTTAAATCGTTTAAATAAATTAGAATAACTTTGGCGCGCGCGCACTAACCGCCTCGATATTGGTACCACCGTGTTGCCAGATATTTTTTCTATAATAAACTGTCAAATTTATTTACATTTTTCATTTATTTATTTTTTATGGACCCAGTCCGGGAACTTATGGGACATACCTTGTACATTCACGATATGACTGATTCTCTATAAAATAGTATTACTATAAAATGTGACATTTGAGGCAATATGTATATACTAGAAAAATGATGATAGACAATCATTGATACCCAAAACTAATTACAAAATGATCTAAAAACACTTATAAGGTCTAGTAAATAGGAACGTTGTTAGTGCCTATCTAACGGCAATGAAAAATTAATTGTCGTTGCCCATGAGTCGATAACTCGAAATATCGATGTGAATGGCCAATCATGAAATAGACTGATCATTGTAGTTATGAACAACAATTAGTGCGTATGTAGTTATAGTAGGTATGTAGTAGTGCATCGTGTTGATTGGTGGCCTCGCACTGCCATCTAGTGTTAACGGCGTCAACCATTCGTCATTAGATTGGTTGTATTCAAATCATTTTTATCATATAACGACGCTGAAGAGAGCCAACAGCCCGAAACGCGTTCATGGTTGTCTTTTATTGATTAATCAAGAAATTTGGTTGGATAAATATCGGGGGAACAGTCTAAATCAACGTTTAATTAATTTCTGTTCCACTAGATGGCGCTCTGCCATCTAAAAGTTCATGCGAACGTGGCCAGGATATGCCTTTTTTATTTTCAAATATATTTTATATATTCAATTTTTTATTTTGACTATTGTGAATACATCGTAATAAATATAATACAAAATAATAGTATTATTTTAAAGAATATATAAGTTCGAGAAGAGAGAAAGAAAAAAAAATCAACATTTCGCCCAGTTTGTTTACATTTGTTTTACTTATAAAAGACATTAAACTTTCAACACAAAGAATTAGTGGGCAAAGGCTGAGAATATATGCATAAAGAAAATACCATTAGCCAAATATGCTCTTTTTTAGAACATATTACACCTATACACGGTGGCAGCGTACGCAAACGATGTCCAATTAGGTCCCAGACGTGTTCTATAGGTAGGATATCAGGAAAGACTGATGGCCATGGAAGCACCGAGGTTTTATGCAGGGCATGTTGGCTTATGCGTGCTGTGTGATATAGGCATTATCCTGATGGAAAATGGTATTTGGTACTTCCTGAAGGAAGGTTAGCGTCACAGTCCGCTGGACGTCATCCACATATCGTTGGGCCGTTTTAGTGGTCTAAAACGAATCAGAGGTGATCTGCTATACAAGGCGATGACTTCCCAAACCATAATGCCAGGTTGTCATTAGGTGCGGCCGGATTGATTCTATTACCAAGACAGCGCCACACTCTCCTCGGGGACTGTCATTTTTGAGACAGAAGCGAGTCTAAGAACACTACTATGTGCCAATTCGTGTCCATGTGACTCTCTACCGACAAAATTGCAAACGGAGTTGTTTGTGTCACTGGGTCAATGGCAGTCTTTTTAGCAGGAGCCGACGTCCAATCTGCCTATAACGTTTATGGTAGATATTGGTGCATCAAGAGTGTCCAGCACATCCTGGAAAATGGAGACAGAAGTGGGCTGTGGGACAGCCAACGCCATTTGGTGGATTCTTCTGTCCACGTATGCTGACGTCACTCTGGCCGCACGAGCAGCCCTCAATCGTGCCACATTTTCTTGTTATAACCTTTTCGCCACAGGTGGTGCACTATGGACTCTTCGAGATGACTGTCCGTAGAGATTTGACGTAAACACACACACGCACACACACACATATTAATGTATTTTCTCTATGTAAGGTTAGGGAGGTACTCTTTCAATTCCGCCTGCAGCAGCTGTTTGGATCAACGGGTATTGTCAGATGAGGCATACACTTAATCCATCTGATATTTCTGCAGTTGTTATTTATTCATAAAATATAAAGATTATGCTACTTCGATGAAGAAAAATATGAGATTAATTATTAATTCTTATCATCAGAATGCATATATAGATTAGCTGGCAAATGTTTTTCAGAACTCTTACATGTTATATAGTGGATGTACGTATTATAACTATAGAAGCTCTATCTGGGTACTTTTTGATTGAAGTTGAACTAATTTCTACATGTCTATGAGGTGTACATGAGGTGAATTCAATTGAATACTACGTAGCCCCGTATAATAGGTATACGAGCTTAATGTGATAAATTTAAGCATACTAGTTGGTTATAAATTTGAAGGTTATAAAATAAGTGATAAATAAATCCAGTATAAGAAGAATTTATAGAATGAGAATCTCTATTCAACTTTTCATACTTTTTAACGAAAACTCTATCTTATTACATAATAACAAAAACTTTATGAAAATGCTTTTGAGGTTTCAAACATAAATAAATATAACACAAAGCAATAACGCGCCATCTATACATATAAAATGAAAGTATTTAAAAGCACGAATGTTTCTTTTATACATAATACAAACTTCTACTGTCCTTCACGACTGATGAGCAAAACCCTCCCAATATATTTTTTCATCGCAGTAAGCGCAGTAGAAGTTTGTATTATGTATAAATGAAACATTCGTGCTTTTAAATCCTTTCATTTTATAAATAAATTTCAATAAAATAATTCCATGTATCATTATTAAATTACAAAACTATTTTAGAGGCGTGATATTCTTTTTTAAAATAAAACAATTTCTACTGTCCTTACTGCAATGGAAAAATTAAAGGGAGGGCCTGGCTCATCAGTGGTGAACCCTCTCAGCGGTTTCGCCAGTTTAATCTACCATACCGCTGTTATATTGCATTTTTGGAACTTCCTTTTATAGTGATACTGGTGCTTGACCTTTAATTTTTCCATTGCAGTAAGGACAGTAGAAATTGTTTTATTTTAAAAAAGAATATCACGCCTCTAAAATAGTTTTGTAATTTGATAACAGATGGCGCACTAGAGCATCATATCATTATTAAGTTGAAAATATCAGACTTCCGGGGATAAGTTTATTTTTAAAACAATTTAATTCACAATTCTCTAGCTTTAGTGCCAGAAAGATAGAGATTTGTGAATTAAAATGTTTTAAAAGAAACCTATCACTCGAAAAGCCAGATATATTCACCTTAATAAATAACATGTAATATATATAAAACACAAGTATATTTACACAATAATGATATCAATGTAAAAAATGATAATATTTGAAAATGTAAGAAGCCCTCCTCCACAGATATAGGGCCTAGTTAAATTGTAGCAGAAGACCTTTGTCCCATGCCTCACTTGTCGCCAACATGTGTATCGAGAACTTCAAAGGCGATGTTTCCGCTCAGTAGTCAAAGAGATCGAAATCCAATTTACATTCTTGGAACAACCATGTCGTGTGAGCTTGCGAGGCCTATTGCTCTAATACGGCGTTCTTGATAACTGTTACTGATAGAGTACTATAAATAAATTAACACGTCTTATATATATAGTTAAACTAGTATTTCTCTTTAAAGTAATAAGAATTGTGGTTTAAATTATCCATTGCTGCCCTCATAACTTACGTTAAAACCTTTATTTAATAGTCCATCCAATATATTTACCTCAAAAAGTGTGCGGATATATAAGCGAAACAGCATTATTCAGTAATTGAGCGGCTTGGTAGATTAAATTGGCAACCCGCTGAAAGGGTTCAGCACTGAAGAGCCAGACTATCTTAATATTCTTATCATCACAGCAAGGTGTATATATATGGTAATCAATTATTTTTTAAAAGAAGCATAATTTAAACCTATATTGACGTTATGTGGCGCTGAGTTTGTTGTTGAAACGCATTAATATGTTATAATACCTTGAAAAGGGTTGGCGTTCTCAGCCAACTGAAATATTGATGAAATAAATCACATTTTGATCCAATATATGCCTTTTTAAATAGAAAAATAAATAGTTATGTAAAAAGTTAATACAAATGTCAAATTGTACTGGGATAAGGTGAATAAATTAAGAGAAAGGCATCTCCTTATCGTGCAACTGAAAGTTTCCATGGCTTGCGCCCGCTGTCGGAATAAATATCATATATTCTGTTGATTTTAATTAATTGAAATACTGGGATAAAAGGTGGATAAATTAAGAAAAAAGCATCACCTTATTGTACAAATTCCATTTGCACGATAAGGAGGTGAATTTCTTAATAAATAGCTATATTCTCATAATTCTACATTTCCAACAGTCATACGGGCTAAAAACTATGCAACTACATTTCAACACGATAAACTTTATAGAAACTGATATTATGACACAGAGGAAATAAGAAAGGACAAATTTCACGATGGTGCATAAAAGGCTATTTATTTCGATCAGATATAATCATATTTTATTCCATTTATTCCAGTTATAAAGGTATAGAGGCACCAAGACAATTATGCTGGATAAAGAGATTTGGAAAAATATAATAATCTATTGATAAAATAATGAATATATATTCAGTTGAAATATATGTAAAGATTCGCTGTCTCTAGCCACAGCCGCTGTCTTTATCAGTATAATACTCTTGGGCTTTAGTTCAAACAATGCACCTAATGATACATTTTCTATCTTTTATAATAAGGTTAATGTAAGTTGAACTATCTCAAGTTATAACATAATCAAATATTTATCTTGTAATTGATACTTATGTCTATGTATTTGAAATATAGATGCAAATAATATTATAATTGAATTAAATAAATATAAAAGTATTTGCAAAATTTCTTTTATTCAGAAATTGGGAGGCAAGCTTTCGCGCGGTCGCAGCTTAATCAGGCCACTGGTTCCACTCTCTCTCTCTCTCAATCACACTCTTCAAATAAATATAATTTTAAATATTCAGAATAATAGGTTTTGACATAAATCCAAAACATTCAAAAAATTGAAAATAAAACTATTGAAGATAAATTTGAGACAAGCTGACTTATACATTTGCAAATCTACCCTACTGAAATATACTCGGTTATCATTTATTTGAAATACACAGTGTGGCAAATAATTTTTAAGAATGGGTTTGTAAAATAAAACATAAACAAGCTAATTCAATTTCTACTATTTTTTTATTCAAAATAATTCCTTCCGGATTCAATACATATGTTACAACGATTTAATAAGTAATTAAATGCCTCTTGCAGGCCACTTTGAGGAATCGCCTCCAAGGTGCTCGTCGCAGCTGTCTGGATGGTCGGGATATCATAAAAAAAAAACAACCTTTATACTCAATTTTATTTTTGGGAATAAATAAAAGTCACATGGTGCTAAATCAGGCAAGTACGGAAGATGATTCAACACACAGACGTTATTTTTGGCCAAAAAGCGACGAACAATGAGTGAGGAGTGACTCAGTGCATTATCATGCAGCAAACACCAACTGTCTTCATCGCGATATTCTGGATGAATGCGACGAATTCTGGCAATCAAACGTTTCAAAACGTTTAAATAATACTCTCCAGTAATGGTTTGTCCAGCGGGAACAAATTCTTTGTGGATACTACATCTACTATCGAAAAGGGCAATCAGCATTGTTTTGATTTTTGATGGCACTTTTCGCGTTTTTTTTGGCTTGTGGAGAGTTTTTGACTTCCATTCGGCACTTTGGCTTTGGGTCATACAGAAAACACAATGTTTCATCACCCGTAACAATTGATTTCAGGAAGTTTGAATCATTTTCATAGGCAGAAATGATGTCCCTGCAATGTGCAATTCTCAATGATTTCTGCTCGCCCGTTGAAGTGTGTGGAACAAATTTAGCACAGACTTTAGTTTTATCCAAATCTTCATGCAGAATGGTTCGAATCGTTTCTTTGTTTATGTGTAAAACCTCTGCCATCATTCTCAGGGATGCACTGCGATTGTTTGCAACAAATTCTCGCACTTTTCTATACTTTCTGGTGTCTTCGAAGAACTTGGTCGTCCAGTATGCTTATCATCTTCTAGCGTATTTCTTCCATCCGAAAAACGTTTGTGCCAAATGAAAACATTTGATTTACTCAAACATAACGTTCCATAAACTTGCTTAATCAAAATACAGGGTGATCCAAAAGTCCCGTACTATTTGAAAAATTAATAACTCCGCGAATATTTGCGCTAGAGCAATGCGGTAAACACCATTGTGTTCAGGATGCAATGGGATTTTTTATGGCAAATAATGAAAAATTCGAAATTGATTTTAGTTACAATTTTATTCTCCAGATGGCGCTCTACCAGAATCAGATATTCAGCGGCCAAATTGTTTGATAAATTGAAAAATATAACTGATCGACACGTATTTTTCCTTTTTGAATACCAGGAAAGAACCCTAATAATTTCAAATAACAAATTAATAAAACACCACTTCGCCAAAAGTATGAAGAATTGGTTAACGATTTTCAAATACAATCAGAGATATGTAAAATAGGTAAATGCAAATTAAACATGTAGCAAAAATATTTATATTTTAAATGGGGTTTTGTGAAATAGATTGAATGTTTGAAAAACACTGCTGATATCAATACACGAATTTTTGAAATGTTAATATAGTACCAAAAATTATGATGGCACTATTAATAGGATTTCTGGCTATAAGAAATGTGTAGTTTCTTGACTGATTGGCGACCTTTGACTATTTAACTGGATATTTGTCATGATCCAACAAATGAAATATAGAGGGAAGTGACAAAATATATTTGTCGTACTTTATTCCAAATATCCTATGGGCTTGTCAAATGCTATCATTGTTTATTATACTGTACACAATTTTAAAAAATGTGTCCCCTCAAATAAAAATAATTTTTAAATCGACCTTTTGCGTTGAAAAACGTGGTAGTAAAATCATTTTGTATTATTTTTTTCCACAAAATTTCTAAAGTTATTGGTGTACAGAAAATATTCCTTATGCTATTTCTTCTAATGAGCGAAAAGCGAAAAACTAAACATAAGGGGAAAAATTGTGTGTACCAGTGTTATTCGAGAAGTTATAACACTCTGGTTTGCACGACATAATATGTGAGCAAATGACAAACAAAATATTACTGCTCACAAAAAAAAAAGTCAAGATGTGAGGACAGCATTTATTATCCTCATATCCCAACACAAAGAGCTGCAAAATATTGGTAGATAATATAATACATGGCGGCTTATATAACACATTAGGTAACTGCCTTCTCTCTTGTATTAGGTCACAATCCTTGCTCAATGTGGCACCCTTCATTCTCAATCACCGCCTGCAGACGATAAATGACAGAATGGACAGCATTAAATAACATATCTTTTGAAATTGATAAAACGTGCCATCTGATAGAAGCCTTCAACATGGCCAATGTGGTAGGCCAGCATCGATAAACACACGATTTAATGTACCCCCATAAACAAAAATCGCAAGGCGTCAAGTCTGGTGATCTTGGAGGCCACTGGTATAGAAAGTGGCGACTTATCACACGATTTTCACCGAACGTATCCTTCAGCAATTGTTTGGCACCTCGGGAGATATGAGGAGGTCCTCCATCTTTCATGAATGTTATTTCGCTTAGTGCTTTTGCCCTGCAATATGGGAATACCCTTTTCTCTCAAAAGTTGAACATAACGTTCACCAGTTACAAAAACGGTTTTAAAAGTTCTTCCATTGATTTTTCAAAGAAAAATGGCCCAATAATAAAAGAAGTGAACCCACCCAAAACTGTAACTCTAGGCTGGTAAAGTGGCATTTCTGTAAAAATTCTAGGGTTTTCTGTTGCCCAAATGCGGCTGTTTTGAATGTTAAATTCTCCGTTTAGAGAAAAGTGAGCATCATCTGTCCACAGAACATTCGACAGCCAGTTTTCATCAATATTAATTTGCCGGAAAACCCATGCAGCGAAGTCTTGACGCATCTTAAAATCGCCAACTTTCAGCTCGTGAAATCTTTGAATTTTGTATGGATACACACAATAGAGACATTAAGTGAAGCGTCTTCGGATATCACAATCATACTCGGCGAATTTAACGCCAAAAATTCAATTTGGGGATCACCTGTCCAGGATAACAAAAGTCAGCAGGTTGAGGACATGCTAACCGACCTCGACCTTACACCGTTAAATAACGGAGAGAACAGCTATCTATCTAAGTCCACAGGCACAGAATCCGCAATAGACATCACAGCGATAAATTACAACATCGCACCCACAACACAATGGAAAATCCTGAGAGGTGCAATCAGTGACCACAGTCCAATTTTAACAACCCTAAACTTCAAAATTGAGAATGTCCATTAGAATAAAAGAACATGGAACTTTAGGAAAGCCGACTTGAAAAAAATTCACAGAAAAGCTTGAAGAACTGTGCAACGAAAAATTGAATTGCAGAACGCTCTTGACAAAAACTTGGAAAAATTCTCTTCGAACATTCCAAAAGCTGCAAAAGCATCGATACCTAGAGGTAGACGTAAAGACCTGTGGATACCTTACTGGAAGGACCACAACATCGAGGCAATGATTTCAGAGAGAGAGACAATATCAATGAACTTTTTAAAACAAATAAAACAGAAGAAAACAGAAAGGAACTCATTGAAATTAGTCACAAAATAGAACAAGAAATTTGGATATGCAAACAAGAAAAATGGCAGAATTCTGCGAAAAAATGGATCCAAAAAAGGAAAGCCAACACTGGAATATGATTAGAGTGTTAGAGAACAATCAAAACCAACACAAATCCTCCAATACTCTAACCGATATGAATAGAACAGCGAGAACGAGAACAAACAGATGGCTGACATAATTGCTGAATATCTTTCAAGCACTTCCATACTCAACTATACGAATGAAGACAGGACTCTAAAAATAATATAAACCGGTTAGTTAAACAAGCAAGAAACTTCCATCAACAAGATATTTTCTCGAGAGACTTCACACTGAATGAGCTAAACTCATCAATAAAAAAATCCAAGAGGTGACCAAGAGATAATCTAATCTTTGGTCAAATGATTAAACACTTTGAAGACAAAGCTAATATTCAACTCCTACGAATACTGAACATTTCATGGCAAACTGGTAAACTATCAAAGAATTGGAAGATATCAATTATAGTGCCAATACTGAAGCCAAACAAAGATGCCAATGAATACAAGACCTATCGGCCAATTGCTCTCACCAGCATACTTTGTAAAACCAGAAGGAATTATCCACTCTAGGCTCATAGACTGGCTCACTAAAAATAATAAAATAAACCTCTACCACACTGCCTATAGATCCCAGCACTGTACGACTGATCAACTGTTCTACTTCTGTCAATCAATAATAGATTATTTCCAGGAAAAACCGCCAAAGAAGACCACGGCTATATTCCTTGATATGACCTCAGCTTTTGATCGAGTGTGGAGGGAGAAATTACGTGAAAAGCTGCACAATATCGGAGTGAGAAGAAAAACCTTAATCTGGATTTCAGACTTCTTAAGGGGAAGAAGGTTAAAGGTTCGGGTCAATGGAGAATTTTCCAAGGAAGGAAGAACATGGGCTGGTGTAATTCAGGGATCTGTGCTCAGTCCTCTACTCTATCTGCTATATATTAACGACATCCATCCTTACCTCACTGAAGACACAAAGGTTGCCTGTTATGCAGATGATATAGCCATATGGCACACAAGTAGCAGCATAGAAAAATCGTAAAAAATACTGAACACATCAATGAGAGGACTGGAGAAGTGGGCAATAGAACACCAAATGACCATAAACCCAATAAAACCAAACCTATGCGTCTTCTCCACTCACAGGGAAAAAGGGATAAATATAACCACAAAATAAGCATAAACAAACAAATAATTGATAAAATTAGAAATCCAAAATACCTAGGTGTGATACTGCAGTCCTGGATCTTTCCAGTTGGTCTCGAAGACCACGCCATCGCCATCTCCTAAGCGGCGAAGTACGCGATCTATTCATCGTAGATCGCAAAATGCGTGATGTCGCTGGAGACCCACTGGCGATTCTCCACCAAACTCTGCAGCGCTAGCAGAGGCGCCATATTCATTGTACATAGTGTATATAATGCATATTATCTTTTTTTAATGGTGCAGACTGCATGTATTGACAAGATGTCAACAAAATTATTTTAATTATTATTGATGAGGAATTGGAATTTTCAGAACACTTAATTAGCACCTCAAATAGAGCTATCAGAAAACTAAACATTCTGAGAAGGCTATGTGGAACAAATTGGGGAGCAAAACCCAGAATTCTCCGAACAACATATACCACCTTAATAAGGCCGATAATGGAATATGCAACACCGCTCTGGGCTCCCTCAAGCTCATCACTAAAAGTAAGACTAGACAGTGTTCAAGCAAAAGCGGCCAAAATAATCACTGGTGCTGTTTCATCCACCAACAATGAGAAAATTCAGAGAGAATGTGTTCTAGACCTACTCGCTCGAAAGCAGAAGACAAAATAAAAACAACTTGGATCGGCACTTAGGAAACGAGGAACCAGAGGACGAGATCTCTCTGACCACTTGTGGTTTGGTGGATCCGCCCTTTTCTGAGAATGAGGTGAAACTGACGGCTTCCAAGTTCGGGAAAAGGAAATCTCCTGGTCCCGAAGGGATCGATAACACGGTCGTGAAAGCCCTGGTAAGGATGCACCCATCGCTTCTTTCCAGGTTATTCAATAGGTGCCTGGACACTGTTACATTTCCTGAGGCATGGAAAGTTGCCCGAGTAGTGCTTCTCGAAAAGTCTGGTAGAAAGGGTAATTCTCCTAATGATTATCGTCCGCTTTCTTTACTAGTGTGTCTAGGTATGGTCCTGGATAGCCTACTAGCTCAGCGACTGAAGCACTGGCTAGAGAGTAATGAGCTCCTTTCCTCTTCCCAACATGGTTTTAGGGAAAGGAAGTCCACAACCACAGCTCTGAACGAGGTGTTAGAGGGGGGTTGAGATGGGCTTAAATAAGGGTGCTTGGGTTCTTTTCGTGGCCCTGGACATTGATGGCGTGTTCAACTCCATGAGCTGGAACAAGCTGATGAGAAATTTGATGGACATGGGTTGTCCTGATAATTTGTGCAGCTTTGTTCGTGACTTCCTGAGGGATAGACGGATTAGCCTCAGTTTTGGTGGGCGGAATTTGGAAAGAAACTGAGCTAGGGGTTGCCCCCAGGGCTCTTGCTGCGGACCTATTCTGTGGAATATCCTGGTAAACACCGTTTTCCAGGAGGAGCTCCCTGAGGGAGCCAGGCTGGTTCTCTATGCTGACGACCAGTTCCTCATCATTGAGGCTGCTTCGAGAGCGAAGGCTGAGAAGTGTGTTGAAACTTCTCTCCAAATTCTCTCGATCTGGGCACATGACTCTGGCCTTAAGTTCAATGTCTCCAAAACTAAAGCCCTCAGCTTTAAGCCTAGAGACATAAGAACTAAAAGGAAAGGGATCAAATGGGAACACAAGCCGGCTATCCGGATGGAAGGACGGAGGGTAGCGTTGGTCAATAGGATGACCATCCTGGGAGTGGTCATTGATGACAAGATGGGTTGGCAATACCAGGCGGAGGAGATGGTGGCGAGAGGCAGGGAGGCGTTGAACAGGCCTGTCCTGGTTGGCTCTCAACAGGGGTGGGGGGGAAGGAGGGTACTATTTTTAAGAACCTCTGCCTCTCCTGTGTCGAGCCAATCTTGCTATATGCTTCCGGGGCTTGGTAGCGCCGAAACAGGGATCAGAAGGTGGCAACAACTCTAGAGAGAGTGCAGAGGACAGCGGCACTCAGAATCACAGGAGGATATCGCACTACCAGCAGTGAGGCCTTTTTGGTCCTCGCTAGGCTTATTCCCCTGGGATTGAAACTAGAGGAGGAGACCACAGACAGAAGATCTGGGAGAACAGGGAAGATGCCCTGGGACTTAAAGCGGGGGCCCTGGAATCGAAGAGGGACCCAAGGAAGCCTCAGCAGTGGTTGCCAAAGTGGAATTGGAGTCCTGGAGGGCCGACAGGGATTGGCACGGAGGTTTTCACTGATGGTAGTAAGTCTGGAACCAATACTGGAGCTGGGGTAGGGATATTCACTAATGGAGAGCTGATCTTCCAAGAAAGTTTAACACACTCAGAGTGGACGAATTGGTCTTTTCAGCCGAGCTGGTTGCGATCAGGGTAGCCCTCAGAGTGTGTGCCTAGAAGAACTTCAGCCCGGACCGCCTCTATTCAGATTGTATGTCGGCCCTCGTCGCTATCAATCTGGAGAAAGGGCAACTCGCGCATCAAATAATCCAGGTGCTGGAGATGATGACGCGGGCTCCGGAGCTCCCTTGGTTTAGGAGACACAGCCTCATCGAAGGTAATGAGTTCGCAGACAGGATCGCTAAGGCAGGATGCTTTAGAGGTAGATCACTGAGGACCCCAGTGACCAAGAAAGAAGTTTAGAGAAGGATCAGGCGGCACGTCCAGGACTTATGGTTGGACAGATGGAGGAACAGTGTGAAGGGGAGAGAGGTATTCAATGGGGTAACAACACCCAAGTATCTCTGTAAGGTAATGTCTCACAAACTCATTAGGGTAGTTCGGGACATGGGCTCTTCCCCAAGTCTCCACAGATTTAAAATTAAGAGAAACCTTGATTGCTTCTATGGAGAAAGGGATGTGAATGCACGCCACTACGTCTTGGATTGTCCAAGGGTAGTGGGTGTGCAGGAAAAGTGAAGGAGTGCGAGGGGCGCGATCGAGAGTAAGCTGCTGAGAAATCACAGCAAGCTTCTTGAGAAAGCCCACGACGTGGCAGCTGAGCTTTTCCTCAGCTGTGAGTGAACAGAGTCGACCGGAAGTTGCCTCCCCGCGGTCCCTGCTGGACACAGTAGATAGTTTCCTATTTTGCTGTGATTAAAGGCCACCGGTATAGAAATCCTTCCAGACACGTTGTCTGGGAGGTGGTGTTTCCAGGTACAATGTCCAAGCACTAGCTTGGATGCCGTTACTTGGCTTATGAGTTGAACAGAATAGCAGCGAAGGGCATGCTTCGCATGCCGGCTTGTGGACCGAAAGGTCTGGGTGGCCATCTGCTTCTAGGGTGTACCAACTGTGCTTAGGTGGGATCCTCCAGTTCTTGTTTATTTTAGCTACTGTTTCTATTTCTTTAAAAGTAAGTTTATTTTTCTGTATCAGGGGTTCTTTTGTGCCTTTTTTCGCTAGCGCACCAGCAGCTTCATTGCCTTCAAAGCTAACATGTAAGGGTATCCATTGAAGGTGAATTTTTGAGGTATTGAGAGTTTTTGGAGATAACCAATTATGTTCCTGCTTACTTTGTCTCTAAGTTCCCCTGTGTGACTCAAGTGTTGTATGGCACTTCTACTATCAGTAAGAATCCATATATCGTGATGTTTAGTGTTTCTGATGAATTTTAAGACTTCATAGATGGCTATAAGTTCTGATCTGAAGACTGAGCAAAATTCTGGGTTTCTTCTGTTTATTTTCTCATTGCCATTTGTGGTTTTAATGAGAGAGCCACTGCCAGTGTGTCCCAACTCGTCTGTGCTACCATCGGTATAGATAGTTATTGCATTTTTAGGAATTTTATTCATTATTTCTAATGATAATTGTTTTAAGTATTCTGGATTTTGGTATTGTTTGTTGGTGGGTTCATTTAAAGTGGCATTAAAAATAACATTTTGTTAGTGGTTCGCATGGAGATATTTTTTCAGCTAAATAATATTTTTCCACTTTATATTTTAAAAATCCATTTCTTTTGGCCAGGTGGAGAGGGCCTTCTTTTTTGAGTCTTATATTGGGTTCCCAATTAAGTATGTAATTGAAAGTTCTGTGTTTGTTTTCATAACTCTTGATTTTGTTTATATATTTTGGCAGATTGTAGCTTCTTCTATCCTTTAAGGGCATAATGTCTGCCTCGTAAAGTACGAGGGCCATCCAATAAATAAGTTTCCCTATTTTTTAACAAATAAACCACATTATTTATAATTATGCAGTTATTTTATTTTCATTATACAACTCAAAGACTACCTCTCTAAATAATCACCATTTCTGTCCAAACATTTTTGGTACCGTTGTAGCAATTTTTAGATACCAATGTTGTACCAAGCCGTGTCCTGTCTTCGCCTCCACCTGCACTTCGTCATCATTCGCAAAGTGCTTGCCTCCAAGGTGCAACTTGAGTGCTGGATAAAGATGGAAGTCGCTTGGGGCAAGTTCCGGAGAATAACGTGGATGTGTGAAAATTTCCCATTTGAAGTTTTCCATAGCCATAACTTTGCCTGCAGAGATTGTGACCGTCGCCTTTTTTGGTGCACTTTCCTCATGCTTCTTCCGCACCATGCTTTGTCGTTTTGTTTCAGGAGTTGAATGATGCACCCAGCTTTCATCTCCAGTGACAATACGGGAAAAAAGTTTATCTCCATCTCTTTAATGCATTTCCAGGAAAGCTCGGGCTGCCTCCATCCGTTGTTGCTTGTGATTTTCCAAGAGCAAACGCGGGACCCATCTTGCGCAGACTTTGCGAAAATTCAAAACATCTAACAAGATTGTTCCAATCGAAGAGTGTCTAATTTCGATTCCAGGAGGCATTCGAATCATTATTTCGTCAATAGTGACGCGGCGATCTGCTTCCACCACATTCCGAACAGCAGCAACGGCTGCATTGTTCGTAGCAGTAAAGGGGCTGCCGCTTCGCTCGTCATCATGCACGTTTTGCCGTCCTTCTAAGAACCATGAACGCCATCGGCGAACCATTTGGATGCTCATACATTCTTCACCATACACTGACACTGATTTGCAATGAATATTGACCGCAGTTTAATTTTTCGCCGTGAAAAAACGAATTACAGAACGGAGTTCGCAAGTGGACACGTTCACCAGTGGTAGCTCCATGGAAACTGAAGCGCTACGGACTTGCGCGTGCGAGTAGCGTGATTTTGAAGGTCACCAGCTTCCAACGCATCCTAGTGACCATTTCTTCTATACTAACTAATTTTTACAACGTTTCGTTCGCAGAAAAAAAAATAGGGAAACTTATTTATTGGATGGCCCTCGTACAATATTATCAGGGCAGGTATTTCTAAGACCTGTAATAATTCTAGTTGCATTTAGTTGTATCCTTTCCAGTGTTTTTAGATTTGTTTCAGATGCTGTACCATAGATTTGATATCCATATTCCAAGATAGGTCTCATTAGAGATGTGTAAGTTAATTTTAGTGTTGTTGCTTCAGCTCCCCATTCTTCCTGAAATGCATTTCAAGATTTTTAGTCGGTCTCTTCCTTTTCTAACAACTTCTTCAATATGTTTACTGAAGTAAATTTCTGGATCCAGGGTGTAGCCGAGATATTTAGAATGTTTATTATATTGCAATTGTTGTTCTTTCAGAATAATATTTGTTCTTATTTTGTATAGTTTCTTATCGGTAGTAAAAAGACAGGTTTCAGATTTTTGGGGGTTAAATTCTAATTTATGTTTATTAGCAAATTATTCTAGGTGGAGAAGAGTCTTGTTCAAATCTCTTTCAGCTTTTTTTCCAGTTAGTGTTGCTGCTCCATAGAATAAGGTCATCAGCGAAAAGTCCAATATTGGTTTTATGTGAAAAAATTTCTTCTATGTCTGCAATAAATAGGGTGAAGAAAGTTGGGCTAAGGACTGATACTTGTGCTAATCCTTGGTACAATTTGAAGGTTTTAGATAAAGTGCCATTATATTTGACCCTGATGTATATATTTTTAAGGGAATCATTTATCCAAGTTATAGCTTTTCCATCAATTTTGAAATGTTTGTATAATTTTGTAATTAACTTGTTTTTCCATACCTTATCAAAAGCTTGTGTAAGGTCTAAAAAGCAGCTATGATGTGGTTAGTTGGTTTTTTGTTTGTGCATCTTTTACCTTTTGTGTGAAAAATAAGAGTTGGTCTATTGTCCCATGTCCTTTCCTAAATCCATATTGTTCTTCTGGTAAGAGATTTCTTGTGTCGGGGTGGTAGGTGAGTCTCGTCTGAGTATAATTTTTTCCAATAATTTGCAGCAAATATCTGTGAGGGAGATAGGTCGGTAGTTTTTTGGGTCATCAGCAGATTTGTGAAGTTTTTTAATGGGAATTATTGTTGCATTTTTACAGTCTTGAGGCAATTTTCCAGTTTTCCAGGAGTTATTGAAAATATTAAGAAGTCTTTCTTTGCCAATTTTGCCCAAGTTTGATATCATTCGGCCATGGATTCCATCTGGCCCAGGAGTCTTGTTTAGGTAGTGTTTTCTAATGCATAAGCTAGCTCTTTCATATTGATTTTTTTCATGGAAAATATTATGAGTGCTGGTGACATTTTTACAGTCATGAATAATCTTTCGGGCCTTTTTTCAACCTTGATTTTACTACTTATTTGATATGAATTACCTAAAAGATTGGCAGCAATATTGTCATTAGTTGCTGGTGTACCATCTGTATTCTTAATCATATTTGTGTTTTCAGTTTGTGGCTGGACTCTGTCAATTTGTTTTGCCAAATTCCAAAGTTTTGTATTTGGGTTTCTTGGGTTCAGGTTTTCACAGGTTTGTTTCCATTTTTCCCTTTTCACATTTACGTATAATATTTTTATTTTTGCAATCACAATGTTTGGTTTTGGGTGCACCTTTTTGTAATTCATTTCTTTTAGTTATAAGTGTTAGAATAATTTTTGCCTGGTGTGTATAATTTGGAAATTATTTCTTAATATTACCTCTTGGTATTGAAACTTTGGCTGCTTCAATAATGGTGTTTTCGAAAGATATCATATTAGCCTTTTTGAAGTTCCAGAATTTTTCTTAATTGAACTAGTTTTGTCTTGGTGCTAATTTCTATCAAATTAGGCAAATGAACACACTTCCAAAACTTTTTAATATTTGCTATTTGCATTTGTGGAAAATGTCAGGATAGTAAAAACTTATATCAAGGGCTTGTGCAGTATTATAGCTTGTAGGAATGATGGGTAGGATTCCCATCATTTAAGCAAATGAAGGCATTGTCGTCAAATATGTTTGATAGTATTTTGCCTCTTGGGTTTGGCGTAGAACATCCTCATAGTTGATGTTTGGCATTAAGGTCACCTACAATAATAGTGTTGTCTGTAAGAAATTGAGCCATTGTTCCATCGTCAATAAATGTATTGTTTAGAGGGTGATACATATTGTATATGTTGATGGCTTTGTTTTGATTGAGGTAGACTTTGATACCTTGGGCTTCGAGGTCTAATGTGTTTGGAATATTAATGGCTATGTCCTCATAGTACAAATTCTTGATTAAAAATGCTAGGCCACCCCCTTTAACAGCATATACAGATGGATCTTCAGACCTTACCCTGAGTAATGGAGGGGCCGGAATTAACATAATACTGCAAGATGGAACAAACATCAAAATCAAAGAAGGAGCAGGACAGATTTCGTCAAACTTCACTTGTGAACTGACAGCTATCTGGAAAGCCCTTGATGTATGCCTTAACCATCCATCCCTGCATCAAGCAGAAGGATTTTTTTAATATACAGCGAATCCATATCCGCTCTAGAAGCAATTCAGAAGGGCAATACTAAAATCACACAGAAAATACACTCGTTACTTACCCAACTGGAACCATTGGAGAATAACTGCATTCTACATTGGATCCCTGCCCATGCTGGGATCGGGGGTAATGAAATAGCATTTTAATTGGCAAAGGAAGCCAGAAAGTTGAGCCAAAAGAAAGAACAAATGTCATTATTTGACGCTGATTCTTTGTCAAAATACAAGATAATTAAACAAAAAAAAAATAAGAAAAGATCAAAATGCGAAATATACTCTGAGAGAAAAATGACAAAAACTACAACAAGACTTAGAACAAAACACTATAAAGGAATGACAATACATCCAGATGGCACAAGAACCTATAGGACATGCAACAACTGTCCTGGTGTGGATCTAACACCTACCCACATATTCTCAAACCCAGCAATGGCCGCAGCCTTGCAGAAAATTGACATAGACCCAGAGCAGCAGCTTTACACACCCAAGATAGTGGACATTGCTGCTGCTGTGATGGAGATGCATGGATACATCTAAGGCTCTTTATTGGACACAACAACAACAACGGCATTCCAGAGTAAAATAAATTATCAGAGATAGATACATCTTTTTCAAATGAATTAAAATAAATATAATCGATAATGAGTGAGAGTTGAATTAAAAATATTAGAAATTTATTATCTTCGGAAACAAACCGTATCTAAAATATCAATTTTCTTTTTGCTACATGTTTTAATTTGCATTTACCTATTTTACATATCTCTGATTGTATTTGAAAATCGTTAACCAATTCTTCATACTTTTGGCGAAGTGGTGTTTTATTAATTTGTTATTTGAAATTATTAGGGTTCTTTCCTGGTATTCAAAAAGGAAAAATACGTGTCGATCAGTTATATTTTTCAATTTATCAAACAATTTGGCCGCTGAATCTCTGATTCTGGTAGAGCGCCATCTGGCGAATAAAATTGTAACTAAAATCAATTTCGAATTTTTCATTATTTACCATAAAAATTCCCATTGCATCCTGAACACAATGGTGTTTACCGCATTGCTCTAGCGCAAATATTCGCGGAGTTATTAATTTTTAAAATAGTGCGGGACTTTTGGATCACCCTGTATATGTTTCCGATGCACTTCTACCAAGTTTTCCATTAAATTTAATGACCTCTCTCTATTCCATCTCAGAATTCCGACGAACAAAAATATTTACTTTTCAAAATCGCCTGTATGATTTTAAAAAGTTAACCAAAATGGCTGAAACTAAGCCACGCGCTAGATAAGGCTTCGAATATATAAACGCAGGGGCAATTTCATAACTGGCTCTGCTATTGGCTTTTATCTAGCGCGAGTCTTAAAAATTATTTACCACACTGTGTAGTTTGGAACAGGTAAAGCTTTTGAGGAGTAGCTGCTAGCTGTGAATCGCATGAGCAGTTATAAAAATAATGTTATACATAAAATAGTGCTATTTTATTTTATTTCGACTTAGAGCGCTATGTACCCTTAGGAACACTTGCACTTTAATGGTAAACTAAAAATATAAAGAAAAGAAAGAAATATATTTGAAATATGTCCAAGAATTAGTATGCAAGTTAGACGAAAAGAGAAAAAATATCAACACAAATTAAATATGTACAAAGGGTTGGTATGCAAATTTAGTTAATGAAATCGAATTGTGAAGTATTGCGTGTATTCGAGAAAAGCAATTTAAAGATTGAAAAAAAATTAAGTAAAATTTTAGTATGAAAATATTCTAGATATTAGAGAATTATTCAATTTAACTATGCTCAAAAGAAAAATTTCTAAATAATGGTGTCATAAGCACTGACTCTATGTTCTTAGAGTAAAAATTTGAATAAACACTTTTATATATACCATGTAGAAATATCCCTGGTTATTGAAAATTTGATATCATTGTAAAAATAAAGAAAAACATATATTTACCATTCACAAATATAATTCCAAACGATAAGTAATGCTCGTTATATTCGTAGATGACAAGACTATAAACATTGCGAAACAACTATTTAATAATCGAAATTTATTTAATAAAGTACCCAAAAACTTTCGAAAAGTAATAAATGATTAAGATAAACAGTAGTTTTATTGTCATCTTTATCGTTATCAAAGTAGCACAAATATTTCTTCCAGAACCAAGTTTGGCTTCTGATTTACCTCCGCGTTATATTAACCGTCTGTGGCATCAGTCGCAATGGAAAAAAATTAACAAATGTTGAATTCTCAATTCGAAGAAATATACTTGCTGAAGAGAAAAGATAAGCTGAACCGATAAGCTTCTACATTCTATCAATACAATTCAGAATTCCGGCGCGCGCTATAGAAAATACAATTTCTTTGATTTAAAAATAGTTTTAGTTATTTGCCAGACATTATTTGACAGAACCATCAAAACTATTTTAATATCAAGTCTGTTGGATTTATCGAATCTTTGTTTTTATATCTGTCAATCAAAAAATAGCAATATATAATCGATTATTTATAGAATGTGAGATATTTCTGGTTCATTCTATTTATTAACTTTATTCAATATTTTTTTAAAATCAACTATATATAGAGAATTATGAAAAGCGCGCGCGCAGGCCACACACACACACAACAACACACACAACACACAAGTTAGTTTACGATTATATTTTATTGTGAGTACACCACATGTTTACATAAGTGGAAAGCAATACGACCTTTGCACTTACAAGGTGGAATAGTTCCGTTTGGTCACTTACACTAGCTGGTAAATTTGGTCTTGTACAAGAATGGGATCCAATTGGAGCAGAAAAGAAATAAAAAAGGTTCAATGTTGAATTCGAAACCGGGACCTAATTGTCGAAAATAGGCTGTGTGTATGTTGTGTGTGCCACTCTTCAAATTACCCTCCTGGTAAATATCTGAAATGTTGTATTGTCATATTCAATAGAAACTTCATGGTATTCTCCGGCTCTATTCTGGAAGCATTTTCTCAATGGAGGACAGTAACTCAGCAAATAGGTAGTTCATAAGTGATTTTAGTGAATAGTGAAGTGCTTATTAGTTTAGTCAGCTATTCAGTTATTAACCTGACCACTGCTAGATTCATCCTTGATGACAGGTTCTTCTATATACTGTATATTTGAATTAGAACATATATTGATAAATAAGATTATTTCATATGAAATAGATATTATATATATATATATATATATTCAAAATGAAATACAATTTCTTTTAGATGACATTTTCTGAATATATATATAGGAAAAGAAAACATTAAGACAAGAATAATTCTTTTACATATTAAACAAACTTCTACTGCCCTTAATGCGATGAAAAAATAATGGGAGGACTTCACTCATCAGTGGTGGATTCTCTCAGCGGTTTCGCCATTATAATCTACCAGACCGCTTTTAGAGTTCTAATACTGTATTGGGCGATTCTGTTTATATATAAGTTACACTGAAGAGTTGAATCTCTGAAATGATATTCAAGAAACCAATGAACATTAGGACAGTAGAAATTTATATACATATTTGCATCGAGCATTGCTCTTCCGCAAACAATAAGATCAAGGCCGGTTAGGCATAATATGCCTTAGAACAAAGGTTCTTAGCATAGCCATTTTTTAAAATTAAAAAAGGCGTTTTCGTTAGGCCACATTTTCGAAAATTGCTGCAGGATCCATTTACTGCCTTTACATTTGGATTCCTTTCCGGACAACTCTGGCGCATTTATGCATTAGTATGTTGAGAGATTTAATCTATTTATACTGAGCATGGAGTACTATAATGCTTAGGGTACTCAAGAGGGGTACATCGCGAGAAAAATACAGGATAAAATTCTGTTGCTAATTTTAAGTAAAGAAATATATTCCATATAGCCTATATTTTATAATAAACATCTTCAAATTTCATTTGAGTGTCACTTGGACACCTCACGGGATAGTAAAATCCAATAGTGTATTTTAAATCAGCAAAAATATTAATTGGAACAAAATATTGTTTCATATCTGTGACAATTAAATATTATATTTTGTAGAGACAAGTGGCATATTTATAATAAAAGAAATAAAACTAAACAAAATATCATGATTAAATGTAAAACATTTATTCAGTTAGAATTCTATGTCAGTTTGTACACTTTTAAAAAGGGGTTCATGAATGATAATTTCGAGTCTTGTTTATTAAAGTTAGAGAGCTGCTTCATCCAATTTAAAATATCACCCTAAAACGATAAAAAATATTTTTCAGAATTATAGTAACGTTAATTTATATTTAATTTATTAATATTAAATGGGGAATACCTTTATATTTAATGTGTATTATTGTGCGAGATGATGTTAAAACTCTTTATGATGTAAATTTATTAAAATTTGAAAAATATTATATATTTATTCAGAGATAAATTATAGAGTATTTGATTTAAAAAAAAGGTTATCAAATACTGATGACGTTTAAATTAAAATTTAGATAGAGGGCTCACAGTAAATATATCCCAGTTTGACTTTTAATAACTCCCCCAGGTAGAGATTAATAAAGAACTACGTCAAAATTTATCTCACTTAAAAAAAAGACAATTCTTTTAAACATTTCTATAAGACACATGCATATGTACACACAATTAATATTTTCATACGCATATATATTCATTATAAAAGTACAGAAAGATTATATTAAAATATAAAAATAGATCTATCTTCTTTTTGATAAATGCTTTAAAAATATATTTTCATTGTATTTTCTGCTCAGATTGCACATCTATATATATAAAAATGAATGTCTGTCTGTCTGTCTGTGTGTGTGTGTGTCCTCTATGGATTCAAAAACCATACATCCAATCGCCGTGAAATTTTGGGATATTATGAGGTGTATCCCCGGAAAGGTTTACGAAAAAAAATTCTTGAATATCTTGGATATCCTTAGAGTTATTTGCAGATTTGTATATTTAACTCGCAAGCAGCGCTACCATTGAGACGGAGATAGGCTTAGTTTGCTGCTCCTGATGACCTTGGGTCATCGTGTGAGTCACAGCATGATGCTACAAAAACACTCTCTCTGGGGATTTTACAGCGTCGACAACCTGTAAGATTGCCTCTCTCATATATTATACTTTAAACATCTGCTTAATTAAAGCATTTTTCATTTGAAAGAGACTGCTCTCTTAACCCCCTTTAGACAACATTAAATGATATCCCGTGTCGATGATTTTGTAATGTATAGAATTAGGAAAGACAAAATTCAGGATGACACGACTCACAGGAAACGGTAAAAAATGTTCACTTTATCGAGGAAATACAAAATTCGGGATGACACGGCACACAGGGACCGGGAAAAAATGATCACCTTATCGAGAGATTCACGACCATGATTTTATTCAACTTATCAAGTATTTTTCAAGGGACCGGGAAAATATGTTCACTAGATAAAACGATTATTTTGTAATATAGAAAATCAGGAAATACAAAATTCAGGATGACACGGCACAAGGGACCGGGAAAAAATGATCACTTTATCGAGAGATTCAAATTTACGAGTTTCAAATCATCAAAATATATCTTTCTTTTTTTATATGTTTATAGAGAATTGTTTTAACAAATGTTCGTTATACAAACCTTTACTCGGGTAAAACCCGGGCGAAGCCGGGCACATCCGCTAGTATTAAAATGAAAAGAACCTGCTGAAACACCAGCTCTAGGCATACTCTGACGAAACAGGTTGGTTTTTGTCTGAATATTCAAGGATGGTTTTATGGCATATTCTTCTCATTGGAATCTGTATATTTGGCGAAGAGATTTCAAATACCATGCATTAACTTTACAATTATTACTTTTGTATAATCCCTCTTTCCCATCCAGTCGTTCAATTCAACTCTGTTCACTTATATTTTTCTTTTCATATGCATTTTACACACAGACATTTTTATAAATAGATTTATATTAAAAATGGCATATCCTAACCAGGAGCACATGTGCTTTACAGAAGGCAGAGCGCCATCTGGTGGAACAGAAATCAACTAAACATTGATTTAGCCTGTTCCCTGATATTTGGCCAACCCAATTAAAAAATATTTTTTGGTCCCAGTGGCCTCATGAAAAACCAAGAAATGGTTAAATAGATTTATGATCCAAAATTCTTCCTATATATTTTAATAAAATAAAAAAGGCATATCCTAACCACTCACATGAACATTTTTTATATTGAAGGGCAAAATAACACACGCTTGAGATGAAAAGAATTCAAGAGAAATTAAAAAATATATATGTTATTTTTGGTTTGCTGATTTCAAAATGATCTCCGTTTTTGCCCTCCCCATCCGTCAATATTTTTCCCAATATTAATCTATTTATATAAAATAGAAATTTGGATCTGTTTGTATGTGTTTATTCCTCATACACTCCTATAATATGTAACCAATCTGAATGAAATTTTAATAGGTTTTAGAACTATATCTGGAAGGAGCACGCATCATAGATGTGAGCCCAGAAAATGCGACTCAGACATGAAAGCGGATCGATTCATGTATTTTAGGGCGGAAAATTATTATTACGATGATAGCACAATAAGCTTGATTTATTATAACAAAGACCTGCAATTAAAAAAATAAAAGAAAATTGATAGCTGAACTTTATATATATGTATTATTCGGTGTTGATTAAAAATATATTAATTTTTTTCTATCTTATGTCTCTCTCATGTTTACTCTTAAAATTAAATTTTACTTGGATATTAATGAATATTTACCTTAATTTTCTCCTTTTAATTCTTTTCCTCTTTGGTTCATAACCTAAAGAGTCCAATAATTACGGCATTTTATTTCAAAGTAATATTTTACTAGTAAATAAATTTATTATAAAATATTTTTTTCCAAAATATAGTTTACTTGGTCAACAAGGAGAATATACAAAGTTCCCTTGTTTTATTTGTGGCTGAGACAGCCGTGATAAAGCTCAACATTGGGTCAAAAAGAATGGCCAAAAAGACAAAATATTCAACCAGGCACCAATAATGTTATTCGGATCAGCTTAGTTGATCCAAAAAATAATAATTTTTGTTACTCCCTCTGCATATTGAATTATGTGTAATGAATCAGTTTGTCAAAGCTATTCCAAAAATGGCGATCGTTTCAAATACCTGTGCAAAACTTTCTAGGTTTATACGAAACCAAGTTGAAAGAAGGAATATTGGTTTGTTAAAGCATCGCAAGCTTATGAAGGATAATGAATTTGAGAGAAGCATGACACAAAAGAAAAAAGCAGCTTGGGTTGCCTTCAAAGTCGTTGTCAGCAAATTTCTAGGCAATTGAAAGTATCTTGAATATAAATAATTAATAATGAATATGCTGCACAAATATCGAGCGTTAAATTGTTCCATAAGTGTCAAACCATATTTCCTTCACTCACATGTTGCCTGTTTTCTCGAAAATTCAGGATCAGTCAGCGAAGAACAATTTTCATCGAGACATCATAAATATAGATCGCAAATACAAAGGAAGATGGGATAACTTGCCGATTACTGTTAGATGTTAACATGAGATAGGCCTGAGATTGAACATAAAAGAAAAACGTCAGAAATAAATTTAAAAGAAAAAAAAGAGCACGTACTTGAAGGTGAACCTTTTCGTTTTGTTTTATATCGTTATTAGACGAATATCCAAGCAACGCTTGATTTTGGCACGAATGCATTTCAAATTCTGTGCATATAGAATAAAAAGATATTTTTCAAATCAATTTGTATATATTCCACTAGAAGAATGACCCGGCTTCGCCCGAGAAATCCCCCGAGTGAAGTATCCTTCATACTGAAAGTACATCAATAATAAATAGTAGAAGTGCCATAGAATAGCAATACAGAAGAAACACATAAACTACAGGAAAAAAGTGTGTAATGGCAAAAATTGTATTATATTAGTGTTTAGGTATTTGATTTAATTATTTTTTGCAATCCATTTAGTTGTTTCAAAATTAATATAGTTTAAATAAATGAGTTTTAAAAATTGTAAAAAAAAATGCATCGGCCAGGAATCGAACCCGGGCCGCCCGCGTGGCAGGCGAGCATTCTCGCCATTGAACTACCGATGCTTATAAGAAATGGCCATATTTGGGTATTTATTCCATTCACAAAAGCAAACGGTGACAGAATTAAGAATTGATTGATGATACTTGTATATTTTAATTTACTAGAGAAGCGTGCCCCGAGCATTTCCCGGAGTTATTGTATGCATGTTTTTTAACTTTTAATATATATGCAATAGCGACTACGTTTACCATACACGGCATTCAACCGAGTGAATTTTAAACTGACCTTTATTGTTCTGATGAATGGGATTTTATTAATAGCCGGTTTTGTCTGCTTTACTGAATATAGAGGACACAGCTGAATATTTTCATGATATAAAAATATATTTAAATAATATTACTGTGCTATCATAATCCTGTTATGAACTGAAATACACTAATCGGTGCGGGTATTTGTCTAATTCGCATTTTCTGGCCTCGAAACTATGATTAGTTTTCCTTCCAGATATATTTCTGTAACCTGTGAAATATCCTTCAGATTGGTCACATATTGTAGGAGTGCATTAGGAACAAACAACCACAAACAGACCCATATTTCTATCTAATTTATATAGATCCATTTTACGAAAATTATTGACGTGGTGGAAAAAAGATGAGGTCATTTTCGAAATCAGCACACCAACAAACATACAAATAAATTAAAACTTCTTTTGAAAATAAAAAAATTGAATTCTTCGCAGGCCTGTATAATACCTTATGAATAAACTATAATAGTATGAATATTTATTCCTAAATCACCTTTTCTGGAGGAAAATGTATTACTGTAGTATTGCCTAGTAATAGACATTTCCCTTTTATGCTGTACAAATATTAAGCGTTGGGTTTTCATAAGTGTCAAACCATATTTCCTTCACTCACATGTTGGCTGTTTTCAAGAAAATTCAGGATCAGGTAGCGAAGAACAATTTCCATATCAGAATGACTACCTTTATATTCTAAAATACTGTCACCATAACCTTCTCGGCGATAGGACATCTTCCATTCTTTGATGTTGACTCGGCGGAGTTTATATTGTGCATTGTTTTTATTGTTTCTTCGTTTTCAGGCCATACTGATGAATCCAGATGTCTAATTGTTGATCACAACTCGACCAATATAATACTTCGAATCTCGCATGGGAATCGAACTTTCAAACAATGAATATAAGATTTTTTCAATTTGCTCTGAAATGTCATTCAAATATTAAACGCGTTAATAAAAAAAGAGACCAAAGTCGTATATTTCAGAAACTATAATCAAAGGTTCGAATCAATTTTTCATCAAATATTCAAAAGTAAAAAAATGTCATAGTATTAATACCATTATTTTCAAATCACAATTTTTAGTTTTGCTCATTTTTATCATCAGCATTCTACATGCGTTAATATAAACACTTTTATTTTTCAAAGTTGGTGTTTTTGTTACTCCTAAATGCGTTTTTAAATATAAAACTATTTAAAAGTAGATATTAAAGAGACGTGAAGATATTTCCTATTCTACCATATTAAAATTTTTCCTATTAATTTTTTTATTAGTTTTTTCTTTCAACTTGTATATATAAAAAATTAAAAGTCAATATTTGCCCGTTGGTCGATTGAATATCCATTTTGCAGAGGGCCAATAACTTGGCAGAAAGAAAAGCAACATATCTATCCATCATTTCAGAATTTTTATTAAAACCCGCTCAATTATCGCATCTTTATTAAATTCGCCAACAAGATGCACTCCCATTAGCGCCACCTTTTGTTTCTCCAACGAGTTATTTATTTAGGGCAGAAAGTTTCATTTACTCCAAGCTCGCTAATTCGAAGTTTGTGATTTATTTGACTGAGTTTTCTCGTTTAATTTTACCTAGGTGTGCGTGCTATAAATATCCTTTAAAGTTTGACTTCCAATAAGAAGCGCTTTGACAGAATTGATTGGTAGTGGCAAAAAAGGTTTTAGGACATATAATCGATATTTTTGTTTGATTTTCACTTTATATACATACTTTATCTATATATTTGTTTAATATTTATAATATATTTTATGTTTATTTTTTTCTTTATAATTTCTTTTTCTTCTTCTTCTTTCTTATATCCACTCAATCACATTAGGGTATCAAGCTTGTAGAGCTGGACAGTCATTTTCCGTAGATTACCAAACTTAGGTCTGGAAATCAGAGACTGTTGTTCTCTTGGGAGGACAGAACTCTTCATGATTTAATTCGCGGAAATCAAGTAAAAATCTCACGTGATAAACCGACAAAAAATCACAAACACTCCTGGTCTCTCCTGGAGATGGTCGGAGTTTATATTGTGTATTAAGGGAAGTCATCTTCGAATTTACAAAAGTTGTTGTTCAGGAAAGTTTTCACACATGGGAGATTATGTACGTAACTCCTTTCATATGACATATATAACACTGGTCTACAAAAAAAATAGGTTTTTTTTGCCCAAAAGAAACAAAATCAACATGATGAGCCAAGCCCTCCCAATATATTTTTTCATCGCAGTAGGGACAGTAGAAGTTTGATTTATTTTTGAAAAGAAACATTCGCGTTTTGGTGTTTTCCTTTGTATTATATAGACGCCACGTTATTGCTATGTATTAATTTATGCCTAACTGACCTTGTCCTTATTGTTTGCGGAAGAGATTGCTCGATGCAAATATTTAAATGTAATTCTACTGTCCTAAAAGATTATGTCCATAGTTTGCCTAAATAATATTTCTATGATTCCACCCTTCAATGTTGCATTTAAAAGCTGAATGATCCAATACAGTATTAGAACTCTAAAGAAGCGGTCTGGTAGATTAAAAATTGGCGAAACTGCTGGGAGGGTTCGCCACTGATGAGCCAAGCCTTCCCAATATATTTTTTTCATCGCGGTAAGGACAGTAGAAGTTTGGTATATTTGTGAAAAGAAACATTCGCGCTCTGGTGTTTTCATTTGGAATATATGATCTTAATTTGAATTTTTGTGCCGATTCCAAATTATTTTTTTTTTCTATCACGAAATGTTTCTGAGTTAAAGCCTTTTTCCGTATTGGGTAAAACACGCAGTAATAAATGCAAGCAATGTTACGTAAATTTTCTGCTTAAACCTCATTACATTAGCTAGTGTGGTAGATTTGCTGAAGGTGTATTCTTTCTTGAACAATTTTATAAGTAAACCAACAATTTTTTAGTTACATTGCAGTAGAGATAGCAGATTAAATCTATTAAAAAAACATTTTTTATTCAATATATATTAATTATTCATATTTGGAAACACTGATAGTTTTATTTCCCTTTTCGTATTCTATCAATTTGTTTTATAAATCCCTGTTCCTGTGTGAATCGTGAACACAAGACGGTGTCAATATGCCAATCTGTTGCGTGAATGATCCAGATATTTTCTGTTACATCTGTGGGGAATTAAATTTCAAAGCTCAAAGGCGAAACATTACACCACTCATCAAAAAGTACTATGAACTTTACTTTGGATCCAAAGTGGGTGACCAAGTTAAGACTTGGGCCCCTCATCATTGATGTCAAGCTTGTTTTCGGCCTCTTACAAGGTGGATTATATACTTGTATGGACATAATACAGAAGAGTGGCGCTTATTCATTGATTTTCTCTAAATTTAGTTTTAAGGTGTTCTCCTTCACAACGTTATAAGTTCCCATCGGTGCCAATGGCACACACTTTCAACATATGAGAAAGAGAGGTAGAGTATGACAGATACAGCTGGAAAATTACTGATGATTAGAAATTCATTGCCCTCTTACTTGATTTACAGCTTGGATATACACAAATTTTTTTTCTGTGTGAGTGGAATAGTCGAGATAAAGAAAAGCATTATATCAAAAAGAACTGGCCAAACCGTAAACCCCTCACTCCAGGACTTTAGAATATTGCACATTTTCCATTGGTCAAATCTGAAACTCTCCACCAATACATATTAAACTGGGATTAACGAAAAACTTTGTCAAGGAAATGAATCCAAATGCTGCTGGATTTGCATATTTGAAAAAAATAATCCCTAGCTTAGGGATTGCTGCAGGATGGGAATATTTATGATAGCTTAAATGAAGTTAAGCAGAAGCATGGAATTCTTTTAGAAACGTTTGTAAGAACCTTTTGGAAAATGTAAAGGCCGAAATCTACAGTGACTCAGTTAATGAACTCTTACTTTACTACAACACTTGTATGTAACATGTCTCTCAAGATCCATTTCCTGCATTCACATCTAGATTTATTTCCAGAGAATCTTGGTGCATTTGGCGATGAGCATGATGAGAGGTTTCATCCAGATATATCTAGCATGGAGAAGCGGTATCAAGGTAAATGGAGTTCCGGTATGCTTGCTGACTACTGCTGGACACTCAAGAGGGATGTACCACAAGCAAAGTATAGAAGAAATTCCACTGTCACTACTTTTCAATAAAATAAATATATTCTGTTCATATATAGGCCTATATTTAATTAAAAAGGTATATATTGGATCAAAATTAAAGATTAATTAAAGATTTATTTATGGATTGCTCTATTTTCAATAGGCCTATATATTAAACTATTTCCAAATTTCAAGTAGTTGTATCTCAGAAATCTTGCGTGATAGAAAAAACAAACGGTATATTTGGAATCAGCACAAAGAGTTACATTTAGGTAAGATGCTGTTTCTTTTGAGACAAAGAAAATATTTCTGAAAAACCAGTGTAATGTAATACGGTTTAAGCAAAAATTCATAAGTAACATTGTTTGCATTTATTACTGTATTTATACCAGAAAAAGGCCGTCACGCAAAAACCATGGGTGATGGAAAATTTCTGATTCGATTTTTGAATTCAGCATGAAAAGTTACACTAGAAACACCATCAGGTTCTCTTGCGTAAAATAGTTTTTAAAAAGTGTAATAAGAGTCAGGTATACCGTATAAAAACGCTTCAAATAAAAATAATATAATTTATTTTACCAATATTTCAGTTGGCTGAACGCCAACCTTTATCAAGGTGTTATAACATTTTAAAGTGTGTCAACAACAAACTCAGCGCCCCATAACGTCAACAGCATTAAGTTTTTTAAAATATTTTGTTATATTCAATGGGGAGAAAAAAATTGATATCAAATTGGCTGAACCAGGCTGAACGCCAACTGAAATATTGGTAAAATAAATTATATTTTGATCCAATATATGCCTTTTTAATTAAAGATTTATTTATGGATTGCTCTATTTTCAAAATAAAAATAATCTGTTCAAATATATAAAAAGAAAGAAGTTGTGAATAAAAGTAAGTGAGATCTCAATAGAGTGTTTATTTTTACTCGTTTAGAAACAAACGCTGAAGCTATATTGAGATCCTGTGGTGCAAATACCGTCGCGTAAGTTTCGTTAAGAAGGAAAAATGAGCATATTTCTTTCTAATTTCAACATCAAATCTCTATGTATCAAAAGGGACACATGCGCCTAGTAAAGCATGGGAATTATATAGTCTTATATATATCTACTACATCAAAGCTCTGAGAGATTTGAAACTATTTTTATCCAATTTTGCCCCCCAACGCAATTCATATGGAAATAATTTAAAAATTAATAAAACGATAAATACACAGTAGTTTAAGAAAGATATAGAACATATGTACAATCGTATTGAAGAAGAACAGAATAGTATTAGATGATTTGTAGGAACTTTATAATATACAAGAAGAGATAAACTTAATAAAGGAGTCTTTGCTGAATCTCTAAGTCTTCTAAGCTCAGATCCTATCATTCCATTTTGAAGTTTGTAATCTTGTCATATTGGACATTCAAACGACAGATATTTCGAGATATGATCATCAAAGCTACATAAACATCTTGAATTCTACACTACTTGATTTATTTACAAAAGGCATTTTAAACTCCATGGGGTTCAAAAGAAAGAGAGAAGTATGAAACGTATAATTTTTATTATTTTTAATTTAACCATTCATTGATATAAGTTTATATAATCAGCTAATATGGTGGATCAAATGGTAGTCAATACTGTGGTGGAAATTTTGAGATC
>CP092863.1:191192724-191218891 GCA_030710605.1 Cordylochernes scorpioides | reverse complement strand
TTACCTTCATTATAAATTTTTGCTCCATCCTTATTGAAAAATACTGAATTTCCCTGTTGACTAATTCGTATACTGACAAGAAAATATTCCTTATACTTGGTACATGAAAGATATCGTTGATGTGAATATTTTATTGGCCTTCACTTGTGCATGTAGTAAGTCTCATATCTCCTTTGGCTGTGGCTTGGGTAGTTTTTCCCTTCTCAGCTAGGTTGATTTGACTTTCATAATCTACCACATTTTCCATCAAAGTTAGTTTTGAGGTTAAATGTGCGGTGCATCCTGAATCTATACACCATATTTGCCTATCATTTCTCTCATCTGGTGAATCTTCATATTCTTTTACATATGTTTCAAATGCTTGCTCATTAATTCCACTTTTCATAGTATCCACTAGGTTATTTGAATGTTCCCTACTGTATTTGTGATTTATATATTCTGGAGTCCATTTATTTTGATATCCTTGTTTCTGTTTATCTCGAAACCAGCAATCATTAGCTAGATGTCCCTTTTTATTACAAACAAAGCATATTTTTGGCTGAAATTGTTTGACTTTTCTATTTTTAATTCTGTATGCTTGTTCATGACCATTCTCAACTGATTGATTTAATCTGATATTTCTTCTTGACTCCTCTTCTCTTAGAGTTTGTTGGATCTCTTCAATTGTTGCCTCTCTCTTAGATCGTAAGACAATAGCAATATTTTCATACCTTGCCTCTGACAATATGAAATGAAAGTTCTCCTGAGGTAAATTGATATCCTAAAAAAGCAATATTTTTTGCCCTTGTTATATTCATCTACAGTTTCATTTTTTATCTTTCATTCTAATGTTCTTTAATTCTAAGCCTATATCAATAATTTTATCTTCCAAATTGCCTGTTTCTCAGTGAGTCCCATACTTTCTTAATATTTGTTTCTCCTATGAATATTCCAGCTTGTTCATTAATCAATGTTGTGATGATTATCCCAAAAGCTTCATCATTTTTATCACTCAAAATCTCCCAATAACTTTTGTCTTCCATATCAGGTTCTGGATCGGAAATTACACATTTAAATAATTTTCTTCCTCTTAGAACTGCAGCGATTTTCAACGCCCATATTTGATAATTAGTTCCTGTTAATGGTTCAATTTTGTTCGGGATAAAAAATATATTCGGCCATTTTCGGCCTTTTGAGCTAATATAAACAAACCAATATAATTTAAAAACAAATATATATATATTAAATTTATTTAAATATTGGGTAGCTTTTAAACATGCAATATTGATGTAATTTAACTTAATCTATATAAATACCTTAATCTTCTTAGAAGTGCTTCAGTTTACCGATCAGAATAAACTTCTTGCTTAATCTTCAGATGAAATATTTTCGCTTTTGAGCTTTATATCAAATAACCACGCTCTGCTACCAATTGTTGACTTTGCTTAGATTATTAATGAAACTGATTCCAATAATTATTAATTAAACATTATATTTATCGATTTACAAGAGAGACAGCAAAATATAAAAGGAAAACTAATATTGAACAAAGGAACTTTTTTTGTTTTGGTTAGCGCCTATTTACCTGTGAGCTTACACATACTCTGTGGTAACAAATAATTAATATAAGTACAACAATGGGTCAATTTTTAAACAACAATAGGAATCTTTTAAGCCCTAGACAACAATAAAATATTAAAACATAGTAAACAACTATAGTCTTGGATAAAATAACCATATAAAGGATAATATAAATATAAAGAGTTACTGGCACTAGTTGCAAAGGATATACAAGGTGATTTGACAGCACCTGGTGACCATCATTAATCTAAATTTCAGACAAAGATAACCTACTTGCCGGATTGATTAGAATTATACAAATATACTTGAAAATTAGAACAATAACTTTCACATATAATAATGTAGAAATTTCTAAATCGCAATCGAAAGGCTGTCCTTAGGGAAGTCTTTTGTTTCATTTTTACCGTGGATAACACTAAATATTTGATAACCAAACTACAAATACCAGATTTAGAAAAATTGTATTATGCTGATGAAGTGGCAATAGTTTGTTGGAACACAGATTCAACAGTTATTTAAAAATTGATTAAATTTGAATTAGGAAAAAAAAGATCGACTTATTATTATTTTTTTTTTTTGAGTCAAGAGACGATCCATTAATTAAGTTTATATAAAAGGGCGTACCTGTAAAGGGCGATCTGTAAAGACAAAAAATCAGAATATTTCGAGAGAAGGAGCAAAGAGGGAGCAATCTCTCGAAATATTTTGAGAATTTGTTTTTCTTTACAGATCAAGGTACACCCTTTTATATAAACTTACTAGCCTAATGACCCGGGCAACGCCCGGGTTTTACCAGAATAAATGTTTTTATTCAAATACTATTTGTTACAATTATAAATTGGCGCCGTGGGTGTCACTCTTGTGAAATGTCCCGCTCCAAACTTTGTGTGTGAGAAGCGATATTTTTATAGAAAGATGATCTGGCTTTGTATCTTCTGCTCGAATGAATGTTTTTCTGTTATAATTTTGTTCTTGCATACTAAAAATGAACTGGCTTTACCCGTGGTCTCTGCTTTTTGAAAATGTTCCCGTTATAATTTTGTATCTGATAAATCAATCATGATACAGCAATATTGTCATGATCATTTTCTAAATAAATACAGCTATTTTTGTCCAGAACCTTTCAATTTCAAATTTTCTTGGCTGAAAATCCGATAAATATCTCTTCTCCATATTTTTCTCTATGTCCTGCTGTAACACGTTTTACATGTACATTAGATCAGCTGATATTACCTCCCATTTTCACCGCTAGAGGCGCTGCTTGCGAGCCAAAGGGCAAATTCGCAACGCAATTTGCAAATAACTCGAAAAATATTCGGATAGAGACCTGAAATTTTCACTATAAGTTTTTCCATATTCTACTCTATATACTGTTAAAATATCAGTAAGCTTAGTTATGTATTGTGGACGTGTATAGCCGACATAGGAACAAACACACATACATACATACATACACTGACTTTTATATATATAAGGATTTATTTGTATTTATTTATTAATCAACCAGCGCTATATTGAAGTATTTGAGCCCATTACAGAGAAAACAAATAAAACAACAAACAAATTAGAACTTCGAGTTAAATATTCACAAAATCACACGTATCAATCGACAGAATTCATATGGTGTATCGATGACAAATCGAATATCAGCCTTGCGAGGAAAAAAAATACATTTTACATCTACATAACAAAAATTAACTCCTTATCACCAATTTAAAAAATGAAATCATTACAATTGTACGGGAAATGAAAATTCGAAATGTTTACTTTGGTATCATCGTAGAAATAATTATTTAAATTTTGATCTTTATTTACATTAAATAAAACAACGTTTTTTTTAAAAAGAATTGAATCTTTTTCTTTATGTGATAAATCTTTAAACTTAAGCACTCAAAAATGATATTACTATACGAATCTATTATTAGATCAATGCTTACCTATGAAGCTAAAATATGATTTAAATTTTCAAGTAAAAATTGTATACTTGAATTGACCTCTATACCAAATATTACTTTGAGCCATACAAGCATACAAAAACGGCATCCTATAATTGTGTAGACAGTTTAGCTAGTATTCCTTTGTCACGGATTATATACGTATTATGATGGAATTGTGATATCAAAATTTCCACCACAGTATTGACTACCATTTGATCCACCATATTAGCTAATTATATAAACTCATATCAATGAATGGTTAAATTAAAAATAATAAATATATACATTTCATACTTTATCTTTTTCTTTGAATCCCAAGGAGTTTTAAATGCCTTTTGTAAATAATTCAAGTAGTGTAGGATTCAAGATGTTTATGTAGCTTTGATAATCAAATCTCGAAATATCTGTCGTTTAACTGTCCAATATAACAATATTACAAACTTCAAAATGGAATAATAGGATCTGAGCTTAGCAGACTTAGAGATTCAGCAAAGACTCCTTTATTAAGTTTATCTCTTCTTGTCTCGACATTCCACTCTAGAGAAACTTGCCAACATTGTTGTATTGTGCTGTAAAAAAACAATATCATACGCAATATATATATATCTCTTCTTGTATATTATAAAGTTCCTACAAATCAGCTAATACTATTCTGTTCTTCTTCAATACGATTGTACATATGTTTTCTATCTTTCTTAAACTACTGTATTTATTGTTTTATTAATTTTCAAATTATTTCCATATAAATTGCGTTGGGCAAAAATTGGATGAAAATTGTTTCAAATCTCTCAGAGCTTTGATGTAGTAGATGTATATAAGACTATATAATTCACATGCTTTACTAGGCGCATTTGTTCCTTTTGATACATAGAGATTTGATGTTGAAATTAGAAAGAAATATGTTCATTTTTCCTTCTTAACGAAACTTACGCGACGGTATTTGGACCACAGGATGTCAATAGGGCGTCAGCGTTTGTTTCTCAGCGAGTAAAAATAAACTCTCTGTTGAGGTCTCACTTACTTCTATTCACCACTTCTCTCCTTTTATATATTTGAACAGATTATTTTTATTTTGAAAATAAAGCAATCCATAAATAAATTTTTAATTAAAAAGGCATATCGTAAGATAGAATCCTCTGATGTATAAGTTGCAGTAACACATGAAAACTCCGAGGATAAGTTTCTTTATTTCACAAATGATATGTCGAGCTTTCGGGTATCGTAAAACCTTCGACTGGAGTGTATAAGACGAAAAATAATTTTCGTCTTATACACTCCTGTCGAAGGGTTTACGATACCCGAAAGCTCGACATATCATTTGTGAAATAAAGAAACTTATCCTCGGAGTTTTCATGTGTTTGCTGCAACTATAAAAGGCATATATTGTATCAAAATATCATTTATTTTACCAATATTTCAGTTGGCGTTCAGCCTGGTTCAGCCAATTTGATATCAAATTTTTCCTCCCCCTTGAATATAACAAAATATTTTTGAAAATTAATGCTGTTGACGTTATGTGGCGCTGAGTTTGTTGTTGACACACTTTAAAATGTTATAACACCTTGATAAAGGTTGGCGTTCAGCCAACTGAAATATTGGTAAAATAAATTATATTATTTTTATTTGAAGCGTTTTTATACGTATATCTAACTCTTATTACACTTTTCAACAACTATTTTGCCCAAGAGAACCTGATGGTGTTTCTAGGGTAACTTATCATGCTGAATTCAAAAATCGAATCAAAAATTTTCCATCACCAATGCTTTTTGCGTGACAGCCTTTGGTTTAGTTCTGGTATAAAAACAGTAACAAATGCAAACAATATTACTTAAGGATTTTTGCTAAAACCGTATTACATTACAGTGGTTTATCAGAAATATTTTCTTTGTCTCAAAAGAAACAGCATCTTACCTAAATGTAATTCTTTGTGCTGATTCCAAATATACCGTTTGTTTATTCTATCACGCAAGGATTCTGAAATACAACTACTTGAAATTTGGAAATAGTTTTAATATATAGGCCTATCGAAAATAGAGCAATCCATAAATAAATCCATGCTAGATATATCTGGATGAAACCTCTCACCATGCTCATCGCCAACTGCACCAAGATTCTCTGCAAATAAATCTAGATGTGAATGCAGGAAATGGATCTTGAGAGACATGTTACATACAAGTGCTTTATAGTAAAGTAAGAGTTCATTAACTAAGTCACTGTAGCTTTCGGCCTTTACATTCCCAAAAGGTTCTTACAAACGTTTCTAAAAGAATTCCCTGCTTTTGCTCAACTTCATTTAAGCTATCTTAAATATACCCATCCTGCAGCAATTCTCGAATCTGAGGTCCAACGAAAATGCCTTTTTTTAATTTTCGCATCACCTAAGATAGGGATTATTTTTTCAAATATGCAAATCCAGCAGCATTTGGATTCATTTCCTTGACAAAGTTTTCGTTAATCCCAGTTTAAAATGTAGTGGTGGAGAGTTTCAGATTTGACCAGTGGAAAATGTGCAATATTTTTAAGTCCTGGAGTAAGGGTTTTTACGGTTTGGACAGTTCTTTTTGGTATAATGCTTTTCTTTATCTCTACTATTCCACTCACACAGAAAAAAAAATCGTATTTCCAAGCTGTAAACCAAGTAAGAGGGCAATGAATTTCAAGTCACCAGAGATTTTCAGCTGTATCTGTCATACTCTACCTCTCTTTCTCTTATGTTGAAAGTGTGTGCCATTGGCACCGATGGGAACTTATTACCGTTGTAAAGGAGAACAGCTTTAAAACTAAATTTAGAGGAATAAATGAATAAGCGCCACTCTTCTGTATTATGTCCATACAAGTATATAATCCACCTTTTAAGAGGCCGAACACAAACTTGACAACAATGATGAGGGGCCCAAGTCTTATCTTGGTCACCCACTTTGGATTCAAAGTAAAGTTCATAGTACTTTTTGATGAGTGGTGTAATGTTTCGCCTTTGAGCTTTGAAATTTAATTCCCCACAGTTGTAAGAGAAAATATCTGGATCATTCACGCAACAGATTGGCATATTCTCACCGTCTTGTGTTCACGATCCACACAGGAACAGAGATTTATAAAACAAATTGATAGAATACGAAAAGGGAAATAAAACTATCAGTGTGGAAAAATATGAATAATTAATATATATATTGAATAAAAAATGTTTTTTAATAGATTAAATATGCTATCTCTACTGCAATGTTACTAAAAAATCGTTGATTTACGTATAAAATTGTTAAAGAAAGAATACACCTTCAGCAAATCTACCATACTAGCTAATGTAATGAGGTTCAAGCAAAAAACTTACGTAACATTGCTTGCATTTATTACTGCGTATTTTACCCAATACGGAAAAAAGCTTTAACTCAGAAACATTTCGTGATAGAAAAAAAAAATTGGAATCGGCACAAAAAGTCAAATTATGATCATATATTCCAAATGAAAACACCAGAGCGCGAATGTTTCTTTTCACAAATATATCAAACTTCTACTGTCCTTACTGCGATGAAAAAAAAATATTGGGAAGGCTTGGCTCATCAATGGCGAACTCTCCCAAAAGTTTCGCCAATTTAATCTACCAGATCGCTTCTTTAGAGCTCTAATACTGTATTGGATCATTCAGCTTTTAAATTCAACATTGAAGAGTGGAATCTTAGAAATAATATTTAGGCAAACTATGGACATAAGCCTCTAGGACAGTATAATTACATTTAAATATTTGCTTCGAGCAATCTCTTCCGCAAACAATAAGGACAAGGTCAGTTAGGTATAAATTAATACATAGCAATAAAGCGCCATCTATATAATATACAAATGAAAACACCAAAATGCGAATGTTTCTCTTCAAAAAATAAATCAAACTTCTACTGTCCCTACTGCGATGAAAAAATATATTAGGAGGGCTTGGCTCATCATGTTGATTTTGTTTCTTTTGGGTAAAAAAACTACTTTTTTTTGTAGACCAGTGTTATATGACATATATATATGTCATATGAAAGGAGTCACGTGCATAATCTCCCATGTGTGATAACTTTCCTGAAAAACAACTTTTGTAAATTCGAAGATCACTTCCCTCTTAATACACAATATAAACTCCGACTACCTCCAGGAGACACCAGGAGTGTTTGTGATTTTTTGTCGGTTTATCACGTGAGATTTTTACTTAATTTCCGCGAATTAAATCATGAAGAGTTCTGTTCTACCAAGAGAACAACAGTCTCTGATTTCCAGACCTAAGTTTGGTAATCTACGGACAATGACTGTCCAGCTCTACAAGCTTGATACCCTAATGTGATTGAGTGGAGATAAGAAAGAGAAGAAGAAGAAAAAGAAATTATAAAAAAAACATAAAATGTATTATAAATATTAAACAAATATATAGATAAAGTATGTATATAAATGAAAATCAAACAAAAATATCGATTATATGTCCTAAAACCTTTTTTGCCGCTACCAATCAATTCTGTCAAAGCGCTTCTTATTGGAAGTCAAACTTTAAAGGATATTTATAGCACGCACACCTAGGTAAAATTAAACGAGAAAACTCAGTCAAATAAATCACAAGCTTCGAATTAGCGAGCTTGGAGTAAATGAAACTTTCTGCCCTAAATAAATAACTCGTTGGAGAAACAAAAGGTGGCGCTAATGGGAGTGCATCTTGTTGGCGGATTTAATAAAGATGCGATAATTGAGCGGGTTTTAATAAAAATTCTGAAATGATGGATAGATATGTTGCTTTTCTTGCTGCCAAGTTATTGGCCCTCTGCAAAATGGATATTCAATCGACCAACGGGCAAATATTGACTTTTAATTTTTTATATATACAAGTTGAGAGAAAAAACTAATAAAAAATTAATAGGAAAAATTTTAATATGGTAGAATAGGAAATATCTTCACGTCTCTTTAATATCTACTTTTAAATAGTTTTATATTTAAAGACGCATTTAGGAGTAACAAAAACACTAACTTTGAAAAATAAAAGTGTTTATATTAACGCATGTAGAATGCTAATGATAAAAATTTGAGCAAAACTGGAAAATTGTGATTTGAAAATTATGGTATTAATACCATGACATTTTTTTGGACTTTTGAATATTTTGATGAAAAATTGATTCGAACCTTTAATTATAGTTTCTGAAATATACGACTTTGGTCTTTTTTTTTTATTAACGCGTTTAATATTTGAATGACATTTCAGAGCAAATTGAAAAAATCTTATATTCATTGTTTGAAAGTTCGATTTCCATGCGAGATTCGATGTATTATATTGGTCGAGTTGTGATCAACAATTAGACATCTGAATTCATCAGTATGGCTTGAAAACGAAGAAACAATAAAAACAATGCACAATGTAGACTCCGCTGAGTCAACATCACAGAATGGAAGATGTCCTATCTGCCGAAAAGGTTATGGTGACGGTATTTTAGAATATAAAGGTAGTCATAATGATATGGATATTATGGTAATTGTTCTTCGCTGACTGTTCCTGTATTTTCTTGAAAACAGCCAACATGTGAGTGAAGGAAATACGGTTTGATACTTATGGAACAACACAACGCTTGATATTTGTACAGCATAAAAGGGAAAGGTCTATTACTAGGCAATATTACAGTAATACATTTTCCTTCAGAAAAGGTGATTTAGAAATAAATATTCATACTATTATAGTTTATTTATAAAGTATTATACAGGCCTGCTAAGAATTAAAATTTTTGATTTTCAAAAGAAGTTTTAATTTAATTTGTATGTTTGTTGGTGTGCTGATTTCGAAAATAACCTCATCTTTTTCCCATCACTTCAATCATTTTCGTAAAATGAATCTATATAAATTAGATAGAAATATGGGTCTGTTTGTGTTTGTTTGTTCCTTATGCACTCCTACAATATGTGACCAATCTGAATGATATTTCACAGGTTACAGAAATATATCTGGAAGGAACACTAATCATAGTTTCGAGGCCAGAAAATTCGAATTAGACAATTACCGCACCTATTAGTGTATTTCACAGTTCATTACAGGATTATGATAGCACAGTAATATTATTTAAATATATTTTTATATCATGAAAATATTCAGCTGTCCTATATATTCAGTAAAGCAGACAAAACCGGCAAATAATAAAATCAGATTCATTAGAACAATAAAGGTCAGTTGAACATTCACTCCGTTGAATGCCGTGTATGATAAACGTAGTCGCTATTGCATATATATTAAAAGTGAAAAAACATGCATACAATGGTAAATGTGTGTGTGTGTGTGGTAATATATACAAATTCATTTAAAAATATCTTTTTATTCTATATGCACACGATTTGAAATGCATTCGTGCAAAACTCAAGCGTTGACTGGGATATCAAGTACGTGCTCTTTTTTTCCTTGAAATTTATTTCTGACGTTTTTATTTTATGTTCAATCTCAGGCCTATCTCATGTTAACATTTAACAGTAATCGGCAAGCATGTAGTTATTTCATCTTCCTTTGTATTTGCGATCTATATTTATGATGTCTCGATGAAAATTGTTTCTCGCTTACTGTTCCTGAATTTTCGAGAAAACAGCCAACATGTGAGTGAAGGAAATATGGTTTGACACTCATGGACAATTTAACGCTTGATATTTGTACAGCATATCCATTATAAAGTATTTCTAGTCAGGATATAAAAAATACTTGCAATTGCCTAGATATTGCTGACAACGACTTTGAAGGCAACCCAAGCTGCTTTGTTTTTTTGGTGTCATGCTTCTCTCAAATTCATTATCCTTCATAAGCTTGCGTGCTTTAACAAACCAAGATTCCTTCTTTCAACTTGGTTTCGTATAAACCTAGAAAGGGTTTGTACAGGTATTTGAAACGATCGCCATTTTTTGGAATAGCTTTGACAAACTGATTCATAACACATAATTCTATATGCAGAGGGAGTAACAAAAATTATTATTTTTTAGATCAACTTAGCTGATCCGAATAACATTATTGGTGCCTGGTTGAATAGTTTGTCTTTTTGGCCATTCTTTTTTGACCCAATGTTGAGTTTTATCACGGCTGTCCAACCCATAAATAAAACAAAGGAACTTTGTATATTCTCCTTGTTGACCAAGTAAACTATATTTCGGAAAAATAATTTTATAATAAATTTATTTACTATAGTAAAATATTACTTTGAAATAAAATGCCTTAATTATAGGACTCTTTAGTTTTTGAACCAAAGAGAGAAAAAATTCAAAGGAGAAAATTTGGGTAAATATTCATTAATATCCAAGTAAAATTTAATTTTAAGAGTAAACGTGAGATAGACATGTGATAGAAAAAAATTATTATATTTTTTAATTAAAAACGAATAATACATATATATAAAGTTCAGCTATCAATTTTCTTTTATTTTTTGATCGCAGGTCTTTGTTATAATAAATTACGCTTATTGTGCTATCATCGTAATCATAATTTTCTGCCCTAAAATACATGAATCGATCCGTTTTCATGTCTGAGTCGCATTTTCTGGGCTCACATCTATGATGCGTGCTCCTTCCAGATATAGTTCTAAAACCTATTAAAATTTCATTCAGATTGGTTATATATTATAGGAGTGTATAAGGAACAAACACACACAAACAGATCCACATTTATATTTTATATAAATAGATTAATATTGCAAAAAATATTGACGGATGAGGAGGGCAAAAACGGAGATTATTTTGATATCAGCAAACCAAAAATAACATAATTTTTTAAAACTTTCTCTTGAATTCTTTTCATCTCAATCGTGTGTTAATTTGCCCTTCAATATATAAAATGTTCATTTGAGTAGTTAGGATATGCCTTTTTTATTTTATTAAAATGTATACGAATAATTTCGGATCATAAATCTATTTATAAAAATGTTTGTGCGATAAAATGCATATGAAAAGAAAAATATAAGTGAACAGAGTGAATTGAAAGACTGGATGGGAAAGAGAGATTATAAAAAAGTAAGAATTGTAAAGTTAATGAATGGTATTTGTAATCTCTTCACCAAATCTACAGTTTCCAATGAGAAGAATATGCCATAAAACCATCCTTGAATATTCAGACAAAAAACCAACCTGTTTTGTCTGAGTATGCCTAGAGCTGGTGTTTTAGCATGTTCTTTTCATTTTAACATGTGCAATATAAGCAGAAAATACGAAGGAAATATATTTTTAAAGCATTTATCAAAAAGAAGATAGATCTATTTTTATATTTTAATATAATCTTTCTGTACTTTTATAATGAATATATATGTGTATGAAAATATTAATTGTGTGTACATATGCATGTGTCTTATAGAAATGTTTAAAAGAACTGTCTTTTTTTTAAGTGAGAGAAATTTTGACGTAGTTCTTTATTAATCTCTAGCTGGGGAAGTTATTAAAAGTCAAACTGTGATATATTTACTGTGAGCTCTTTATCTAAATTTTAATTTAAACGTCATCAGTATTTGATAACCTTTTTTTAAATCAACTACTCTATAATTTATCTCTGAATAAATATATAATATTTTTCAAATTTTAATAAATTTACATCATAAAGAGTTTTAGCATCATCTAGCACAATAATACACAATAAATATAAAGGTATTCCCCATTTAATATTAATAAATTGAAAATAAATAAACATTACTATAATTCTAAAAAATATTTTTATCGTTTTAGGGTGAAATTTTAAATTGGATGAAGCAGCACCCTAACTCTAATAAACAAGACTCGAAATTTTCATTCATGAACCCCTTCTTTAAAGTGTACAAACTGACATAGAATTCTAAATGAATAAATGTTTTACATTTAACATGATATTTTGTTTAGTTTTATTTCTTTTATTATAAATATGTCACTTGTCTCTACAAAATATATTATTTAATTGTCACAGATACATGACACAATATTTTGTTCCAATTAATATTTTTGCTGATTTAAAATATACTATTGGCTTTTCCTATCCCGTGAGGTGTCCAAGTGACACTCAAATGAAATTTGAAGATGTTTACTATAAAATATAGGCTATATGGAACATATTTATTTACTTAAAATTAGCAACAGAAATTTCTCCTGTATTTTCTTCGCGATGTACCCCTCTTGAGTGCCCTAAGCATTCTGGTACTCCATATGTTCAGTATATATAGATTAAACCTCTCAACATACTCATACATAAATGCGCCAGAGCTGTAGGACAGAAGAAGTTACTTAACTAAAATCGCTGTAGTTTTTGGCCTCGTCATCCAAAATAAGTTCTTGAAAATGTTTCTAAAAAGATTTTATGCTGATGCTTCTACTTCCTTGAAGCTATCTTCAAAATTTTTATCCTGCAGCAATTTTCGAAAATGTGGCCTAACGAAAACGCCTTTTTTAATTTAAAAAAAATGGCTATGCTAAGAACCTTTGCTCTAAGGCATATTATGCCTAACTAGCCTTGATCTTATTGTTTGCGGAAGAGCAATGCTCGATGCAAATATGTATATAAATTTCTACTGTCCTGAAAGGTTATGTCAATTGGTTTCTTGAATATCATTTCAGAGATTCAACTCTTCAGTATAACATATATAAAACAGAATCGCCCAATACAGTATTAGAGCTCTAAAAAGCGGTCTGGTAGATTATAATGGCGAAACCGCTGGGAGAGTCCACCTCTGATGAGTAAAGTCCCTCCCATTATTTTTTCCATCGCATTAAGGGCAGTAGTAGTTTGTTTAATATGTAAAAGGGAAACATTCTTGTCTTAATGTTTTCTTTTCCTATATATATATATATATTCAGAAAATGCCATCTAAATGAAATTGTATTTCATTTTTAATAAATAATATATATTTCATATAAAATAATCGTATTTATCAATGTATGTTCTAATTCAAATATACAGTCTATAGAAGAACCTGTCATCAAGGATGAATCTAGCAGTGGTCAGGTTGATAACTGAATAGCTGACTACACTACTAAGCCCTTCACTATTCTCTAAAATCACTTATGAACTACCTATTTGCTGAGTTACTGTCCTCCATTGAGAAAATGCTTCCAGAATAGAGCCGGAGCATACCATGAAGTTTCTATTGAATATGTTTGTTTTTTTCTTTTCTCCTCCAATTGGATCCCATTCTTGTACAAGACCAAAGTTACCAGCTAGTGTAAGTGACCAAACGAAACTATTCCACCTTGTAAGTGCAAAGGTCGTACTGCTTTCCACTTATGTAAACATGTGGTGTACTCACAATAAAATATAATCGTAAACTAACTTGTGTGTTGTGTGTGTGTGGCCTGCGCGCTTTTCATAATTCTCTATATATTGTTGATTTTTAAAATATTGAATAAAGTTAATAAATAGAATGAACCAGAAATATCTCACATTCTATAAATAATCGATTATATATTGCTATTTTTTGATTGACAGATATAAAAACAAAGATTCGATAAATCCAACAGACTTGATATTAAAATAGTTTTGATGGTTCTGTCAAATAATGTCTGGCAAATAACTAAAACTATTTTTAAATCAAAGAAATTGTATTTTCTATAGCGCGCGCCGGAATTGTATTGATAGAATGTAGAAGATTATTGTTTCAGCCTATCTTTTCTCTTCAGCAAGTATATTTCTTCGAATTGAGAATTCAACATTTGTTCAAGTTTTTCCATTGCGGCTGATGCCACAGACGGTTAATATGTCGCGGAGGTAAATCAGAAGCCAAACTTGGTTCTGGAAGAAATATTTGTACTACTTTAATAACGATAAAGAAAGTTTTTGGGTACTTTATTAAATTAATTTCGATTATTAAATAGTTGTTTCGCAATGTTATCTTGTTTACAGTCTTGTCATCTACCAATATAACGAGCATTACCTATCGTTTTGAATTATATTTGTGAATGGTAAATATATGTTTTTTTTATTTTTACAATAATTTCAAATTTCCATTAACCAGGGATATTTCTAGATGTTATATATATATATATATATATATATAAAAGTATTTATTCAAATTTTTACTCTAAGATAAGAACATAGAGTCAGTGCATATGACACCATTATTTAGAAATCAACTCTTCTGAGCATAGTTAAATTGAATAATTCTCTAATATCTAGCATATTTTCATTCTAAAATATTACTTAATTTTTTTTTCAATCTTTAAATTGCTTTTCTAGAATACACACAATACTTCACAATTCGATTTCATTAACTAAATTTGCATACCAATCCTTTGTACATATTTAATTTGTGTTGATATTTTTTCTCTTTCATCTAACTTGCATACTAATTCTTGTACATATTTCAAATATCTTTCTTTTCTTTCTATGTTTAGTTTACCTTTAAAGTGCAAGTGTTCCTAGGGGGACATAGCGCTCTAAGTCGAAATAAAATAGCACTATTTTATGTATGACATTATTTTTATAACTGCTCATGCGATTCACAGCTAGCACTACTCCTCAAAAGTTTTACCTGTTCCAAACTATTTCAAATAAATGATAACCGGGGATATTTCAGTCAAGTAGATTTGCAAATGTATAAGTCAGCTTCACTCTATTTATCTTCAAGTTTTATTTTCAATTATTTGAGAATGTTTTGGATTTTGTCAAAACCTATTATTCTGAATATTTAAAATTATATTTATTTGAAGAGTGTAATTTATTGAGAGAGAGAGAGAGAGTGGAACCAGTGGCCTAATGAAGCGCGACCGCGCGAAAGCTTGCCTTCTAATTTCTGAATAAAAGAAATTTTGCAAATACTTTTATATATATATTTTTCAAATATAATATTATTTGCATCTATATTTCAAATACATAGACATAAGTATCAAATACAAGTTAAATATTTGAATATGTTATAACTTGAGATAGTTCAACTCACATTAACCTTATTATAAAAGATAGAAAATGTATCATTAGGTGCATTGTTTGAACTAAAGCCCAAGAGTATTATACTGATAGAGACAGCGGCTATGGCTAGAGACAGCGAATCTTTACATATATTTTAACTGAATATATAGTCATTATTTTATCAATAGATTATTATATTTTTTCCAAATCTCTTATCCAGCATAATTGTCTTGTTGTCTCTATACCCTAATAACTGGAATAAAAGGAATAAAATGTGATTATATCTAATCGAAATAAATAGCCTTTTATGAACCATCGTGAAATTTGATCTTTCTCATTTCCTCTGTGTTATAATATCAGTTTCTATAAAGTTTATCGTGTTAAAATGAGTTGCATAGTTTTTAGCCCGTATAACTGGTGCAAATGTAGAATTATGTGAATATAACTATTTATTAAGAAATTCACCTCTTTATCGTGAAAATGGAAGTTGCACAATAAGGAGATGCCTTTTTCTTAATTTATCAACCTTATCCCAGTAATTCAATTAATTAAAATCAACAGAATATATGATATTTATTCCGACAGATGGTGCAAGCCATGGCAACTTTCAGTTGCACGATAAGAAGATGCCTTTTTCTTAATTCATTCACCTTATCCCAGTACAATTTGACATTTGTATTATCTTTTCACATAACTATTTATTCTTGTAATTAAAAAGGCATTTATTGGATCAAAATTTCATTTATTTCACCAATATTTCAGTTGGCTGAACGCCAACCCTTTTCAAGGTATTATAACATATTAACGTGTTTCAACAACAAACTCAGCACCACATAACGTCAAAAGAATTAGGTTTAAACTATGCTTCTGTGGTGGTTAATTAACGACAATCCACATAAATAATTTCTTAAAATTATATTTGATAGCGATTTTGTTTTAAGTTAAAATTTTAATATTTGGGAGCCGCTACACTTCTTTAAAAAAAAATGATTACCATATATATACACCTTGCTGTGGTGATAAGAATATTAAGATAGCCTGTCTCTTCAGTGCTGAACCCTTCCAGCGGGTTGCCGATTTAATCTACCAAACCGTTCTACTACTGAATAATGCTGTTTCGCTTATATATCCGCACACTTTTTGAGGTAATTTATTGGATGGACTATTAAATAAAGGTTTTAACGTAAGCTATGAGGGCAGCAATGGATAATTCAAACCACAATTCTTATTACTTTAAAGAGAAATACAAGATTAACCATATATATAAGACGCGTTATTTATAGTACTCTATCAGTAATAGTTATCAAGAACGCCGTATTAGAGCAGTAGGCCTCGCAAGCTCACACGACATGGTTGTTCCAAGAATGTAAATTGGATTTCGATCTCTTTGACTACTGAGCGGAAACATCGCCTTTGAAGTTCTCGATACACATGTTGGCGACAAGTGAGGCATGGGACACAAAGGTCTTCTGCTACAATTTAACTAGGTCCTATATCTGTGGAGGAGGGCTTCTTACATTTCAATTATTATCATTTTTTTTACATTGATAACATTAATGTGTAAATAGACTTGTGTTTTATTATACATGTTATTTATTAAGGTGAATATATCTGGCTTTTCGATTGATAGGCTTCTTTTAAAACATTTTAATTCACAAATCTCTATCTTTCTGGCACTAAAGCTAGAGAATTGTGAATTAAAATGTTTTAAAAAGAAACCTATCCCCGGAAATCTGATATTTTCATCTTAACAATGATACAAGGAATTATTTATTGAAATTTATTTATAAAATGAAAGGATTTAAAAGCACGAATGTTTCTTTTATACATAATACAAACTTCTACTGCCCTTACTGCGATGAAAAAAATATATTGGGAGGGCTCTTGGCTCATCAGTGGTGAAGGGCAGTAGAAGTTTGTATTATGTATAAAAGAAACATTCGTGCTTTTAAATACTTTCATTTTATATGTATATAGATAGCGCGCTATTGCTTTGTTTTATATTTATTTATGTTTGAAACCTCAAAAGCATTTTCATAAAGTTTTTGTTATTATGTAATAAGATAGATTTTTCGTTAAAAAATATGAAAAGTTAAATAGAGATTCTCATTCTATAAATTCTTCTTATACTGGATTTATTTATCACTTATATTATAACCTTCAAATTTATGACCAACTAGTATGCTTAAATTTATCATATTAAGCTCGTATACCTATTATACGGGGCTACGTAGAATTCACCTCATGTACACCTCATAGACATGTAGAAATTGGTTCAAATTCAATTAAAAAGTACCCAGATAGAGCTTCTATAGTTATAATACGTACATCCACTATCTAACATGTAAGAGTAGAATTATTACAGGTCTTCGAAATACCTGCCCTAATAATATTGTACTTTACGAGGCAGACATTATGCCCTTAAAGGATAGAAGAAGCTACAATCTGCCAAAATATATAAACAAAATCAAGAGTTATGGAAACAAGCACAGAACTTCCAATTACATACTTAATTGGGAATCCAATCTAAGACTCAAAAAAGAAAGTCCTCTCCACCTGGCCAAAAGAAATGGATTTTTAAAATATAAAGTAGAAAAAAATTATTCAGCAGAAAATATTTCTCCATGCGAACCACTACAAAATGTTATTTTTAATGCCTCTTTAAATGAACCCACCAGCAAAAAATGCCAAAATCCAGAATACTTAAAACAATTATCATTAGAAATAATTAATAACATTCCTAAAAATGCAATAACTATTTATACCAATGGTAGCAGAGACGAGCTAGGACACACTGGCAGTGGCTGTCTCATCAAAACCACAAATGGCATTGAGAAAATGAACAGAAGAAACCCAGGTTTTTGCTCAGTCTTCAGATCAGAACTTATAGCCATCTATGAAGCCTTAAAAAATCCATCAGAAATACTAATTATCAAGATATCTGGATTCTTACTGATAGTAGAAGTGTCATACAACACTTGAGTCACACAGGGGAACTTAGAGACAAAGTAAGCAGGAACATAATTGACTATCTCCAAAAACTCTCAAAAACCTCAAATATTCACCTTCAATGGATACCCTCACATGTTGGAATTGAAGGCAATGAAGCTGCTGATGTGCTAGCAAAAAAGGCACAAAAGAACCCTTGCCACAGAAAAATAAACTTACTTTTAAATAAATAGAAACAGTAGCCAAAACAAAAATAAACAAGAACTGGAGGATCCCACCAAAGCACAGTTGGTACAGTGGAGTGAACCCAGGAGGAGCTCTGAACATCAGAAATAGACAGCATCAAACAACACTAACAAGATTTAGAACAGGCCATCTCAAGCCATTGAAGATAGAAAATAATAACAAAATCTACCCCACTTGCCCAAAATGTAGCTTGGCACCTGCAGCGCCAGAACACATTTTGGCTTGCATTAGATGCACTAAACAGGACCTTTGGAAGAGGCCGCTGCTCATCATAAAACATCTCGAGGAGCATGAACTCATGGAATTCGTGCAATCTTTACACAAAGGGATAAGAAACAACAACAACAACAACATGTAAGAGTTCTGAAAAACATTTGCCAGCTAATTTATATATGCATTCTGATGATAAAAAAAATTAATAAATAATCTAATATTTTTCTTCATTGAACTAGCATAATCTTTATATTTTATGAATAAATAACAACTGCAGAAATATCAGATGGATTTAGGGTATGCCTCACCCGTTGATCCAAACAGCTGCTGCAGGCGGAATTGAAAGAGTAACCTCCCTAACCTTACATAGAGAAAATACATTAATAAGTTTACAACTTCCAAAAATTAAGGAATAAGCAACCAATACTGCATCCCTTTTTTCTATCTTTAGAGAAGTTCCCAGTCTCTCAAATAGCGTTATATACATAAGTACTTTTCCATCCTAAATCTTCCTCTCTATTTCTTCATTTCAATTTGTCATTCACGACCCATATCAGTCCAATTATTCTTTATACCGTTCTCTTAATACACATTTATCCATTTATAACTTACTTCGAGAATCCATTTCATATTATTATATGTGTAACATGCAATTCTTTTGTATTTATCTCATGACGTATAATAGGTATTTTTCATCCCTTAATCTTTTCCAGACGTATATTCTCCCGATCCTATTAACTCGTCATATCTATATCCACATTTCGAATTCTTCCAATCTTCAAACACCCTTACTAAATATAATAATTTCATTAAGAATATACATTTAGTTTTGACGTTTACTGCTCGATAACATAGTTCTTAGGCGATGTGATGATATTTTTTCGATCGATTTGATGTTAAAATATACAAAGATGTTAGGGAAACCAATTGGTTATTCAATATATTTCATAGAATTAGACCACGGTAAAAGAATGAGGTTTTTGAGGAAGAGATTAGCAGAAAAACAGAAGGATGTCACAAACCGAAATGTAAAAAATGTATAAAATATTTACTCATCCGTTTCAAAATTGAACTAGTATCGGAAAAGATTCGAGAAAAGTAGTAGTCTCTGTGATTTCTGTCCATGCGTATCTGTTAGGATTTATACACTGCGCGACTCTGAATTTGAAACACCAAGAATTACTAGATAGAAAAATATGCAAATTTCCGGATAAAGTTAGCTAACCGAATTATGTAAATAATGCAAATTTCGAAGTTATCCCGCGAAATTGATTGGGATATAAGTGAATGAACTGAAAATTTATCAAAATTCGCAATTCTCTGTGTGACACGGAAAGCATTTGAAATGTTTATTTGTTTTTACTTAGAGCAAACGTTTAGTAGCAGATAAAGCCAGGCCGGTGAGCCGAGGAAGGCTGGTTGGTTCATACGTCAAATCTCTACGGACAGACATTTCGACGAGTCCATAGTGCACCAGCTGTGGCGAAAAGGTTGTAACAAGAAAATGCGGCACGATTGAGGGCTGCTCGTGCGGCCAGAGTGACGTCAGCACACGTGGACAGAAGCATCCACCAAATGACGTTGGCGGTCCCACAGTCCACTTCTTTCTCCATTTTTCAGGATGTGCAGGACACTCTTGATGCACCCATATCTACCATAAATGTTGTAGGCAGATTGGACGTCGGCGCCTGCTAAAAAGACTGCCATTGACTAAACGGCACAAACAACTCCGTTTGCAATTTTGTCGGTAGAGAGTCACATGGACACGAATTGACACATAGTAGTGTTCTTAAACTCGCTTCTGTCTTAAAAATGACAGTCCCCGAGGAGAGTGTGGCGCTGTCTTGGTAACAGAATCAATCCGGCAGGACCTAATGACAACCTGGCATTATGGTTTGGGAAGTCATCGCCTTGTATAGCAGATCACCTCTGATTCGTTTTAGACCACTCTAACGGCCCAACGATATGTGGATGACGTTCAGCGGACTGTGACGCTAACCTTCCTTCAGGGAGTACCAAATACCATTTCCATCAGGATAATGCCTATATTACACAGCACGCATAAGCCAACATGCCCTGCATAAATCCTAGATGCTTCCATGGCCATCAGCCTTTCCTGATATCCTACCTATAGAACACGTCTGGGACCTAATTGGACATCGTTTGCGTACGCTGCCATCGTGTATAGGTGTAATCTGTTCTAAAAAAGAGCCTATTTTTGGTTAATGGTATTTTCTTCATGCAGATATTATCAGCCTTTGCCCACTAATTCTTTGTGTTGAAAGTTTAATGTCTTTTATAATTAAAACAAATGTAAACAAACTAGGTCAAATGTTGATTTTTTTTTTCTTTCTCTCTTTTCGAACTTATATATTCTTTAAAATAATACTATTATTTTGTATTATATTTATTACGACGTATTCACAATAGTCAAAATAAAAAATTGAATATATAAAATATATTTTAAAATCAAAAAAGACATATCCTGGCCACGTTCGCATGAACTTTTAGATGGCAGAGCGCCATCTAGTGGAACAGATATTTACTAAACGTTGATTTAGACTGTTCCCCCGATATTTACCCAAACCCATTTTCTTGATTAATCAATAAAAAACAACCATGAACGCGTTTCGGGTTGTTGGCTCTCTTCAGCGTCGTTATATGATAAAAATGATTTGAATACAACACCAATCTAATGGCGAATGGTTGACGCCGTTAACACTAGATGGCAGTGCGAGGCCACCAATCAACACGATGCACTACTACATACCTACTATAACTACATACGTACTAATTGTTGTTCATAACTACAATGATCAGTCTATCTCATGATTGGCCCATCACATCTGTTTGGTTAAAAAATGAATGTTTCATTTTTATTTGTCATTCATTGCTAATTATTGTAGAAATTGTTGGTAAATATAATTCATTGTTTTACATAATTAATTCTTTATTGTTTTATTTTTAATCTGTATATATTTTCATTGATTCGGCAACACTGTGTTGTCTATATATTTTGTGTTTTGCTTAGTGTTTGTTAGTCTAGTTTAAATCAGCCATCAATTCATGTTAGGTTAATCAAATTCATGTAGCTTATAGTCAAATATCATAAAATCAGAGGTTCCTTGTTCAATTTGCGTAGAGTTCCCTTACTCAAGTCTACAGAACAAATTCAAGTTAATCATCGCTATAGCGTAGCTCATAGAATTTGACCTAGGTAGTTAACGCGAATTACAACATCGATATTTCGAGTTATCGACTTATGGGCAACGACAATTAATTTTTCATTGCCGTTAGATAGGCACTATAACAACGTTCCTATTTACTAGACCTTAGCAGTTTTTTTAGATTATTTTGTAATTGGTTTTGGGTATCAATGATTGCCGATCATCATTTTTCTAGTATATACAAATTGCCTCAAATGTCACAGTTTATAGTAATACTATTTTATAGAGAATCAGTCATATCGTGAATATATTTAAAGTTATCTTTATATCAGACCCAAATATTTTAAGGTGAACATCACGTCCATCTTTTTCTCAGGGCAGCTATATTATATATGAGATTGATGGTTAAGGTTATAGGTAGCATACTAATTCAAATATTGGTGTTAATTATAAATATCAATTTTAATTCAAAGTTATATCTCGAGTATGTCTAGAACATTGCTCTCTTTAGAGAATATCAAAATGTATATTTTTTATTATAATAAAAGTGGTGTGTGCTAGATATAAGTAGCGAAATTTCATTTAGCGAAGAGATAGGTTTGTAGGAAAAAAGCAAAGACAGAACTAAGATAATAATTTTCCAATAATTCTATATACAGTTACGAGCGTCATTCCTCATCTCCTAATAATCAATCAGTCATCAGTTTTCATCTCTGTCACCGTTTGCTTTTTTTTTTTTTTTGGAATGGCGCCCTCCTATTGGTTGGCTACGGTCACGCCACCTTTGCCTCCCCCATCATGCCCCCCCCCCCTCCCCCCCCACTCGCATTGTTGTTTTTGTAACTACTGTGTTGGAGCGGGTCGCTCCTTAAATAATCTATTGTTAACAATACCTCATTATAGGTCCGCAAATATCGAAAGTATAGGTATGTAGCTTTTATGAACATCGTCATTCTTGGGGCACTAACAAACAATTATTATTAAAATATCATATCTTAATATATATCACTCGGGTAGATATGCACACGGGTCAATCCCGGGGCGATGCCCGGGTCACCTGTCTAGTTTAATATAAGCTTAGATGGAGAAAGTAGAGCATTTTTCATGTCTTCTCTCTTGAAGAAAAAAAATAACATTTTTGATTTTTTAAATTCAAGTTTGTGATTTTTAAAGCCTATATTAATGACAATCTAGTGTAAGATGTAGGCACATAATATAAGATATTATATTATTGAATGAACCTAAACTATTTCCTATTTAGAGATATACCATAGATTGATTGAATAAAAGTGGAGAATGCAGCCAAAATAACAAAACCTAAAGGAGAAAACGATGCGAGGAGTCACGGCAATGAACAAACTAGCCGAATGGCCCGGGCAACGCCCGTGTTTTACCCGATTGAATGTTTTGATTCGAATACTATTTGTTACAATTATAAATTGGCGCCTTAAATAAATGCATATGTTAGTTAATAACTATAGCTTATATGCTTTATCTGTCTATGTACTGTTGGCTTCCGTAGGCGTCTCTTACTGGGAAAAAGAAAGAGAGGATTCCATTTGGTTATTAACTAATATATGCATTTATTTAAGGAGCGACCTGCTCCAACACAATAGTTACAAAAACGAAAAAGCGAGTAGGGGGGATTGATGGGGGGGGGGGGGGGGTCAAAAGTGGCGTGATCGTAGCCAACCAATAGGAGGGCGCCATTCCAAAAAAAAAAAACCAAACGGTGACAGAGATGAAAACTGATTAAGAGATGAAGAATTGATGACGCTCGTAACTGTATATAGAATATTTATACGATGCATTAGAGCGCCATCTGTTACAAGAAATTTGAACTATTTTTGACGCCTAGGTTTCTTTTAAATATAATCCAATTTTATACTGCTTTTACTGCAATGATAAAATAATGGAAGGTTCTGGCTAATCAGTGGTGAACCCTCCAAGCGGTTTCACCAGTTTAATCTACCATACCGCTGAAATATTGCATTTTTCAGTTTTCTTTTTATACTGATACAGATGTTAGACTCTAGTTAAGGGTATTTTAACTGAACTATGGACATATGGTAAACCTATTATTGTCATATCCTACTTTTATTATATTTATATATATATTATTCGTGGATGGTTTATTTTATTTATCAAGAAATTGGGGATATCAGGGAACAGTTTAAATCAAGGTTTTGTTGATTTTTGTTCCACTAGATGGCGGTTTGTCATCTAAAAGGCTCATGTGCTTGTGGTCAGGATATGCCTTATTTGATTTAATATATATCATTAATTAAATATTATAATTAATTATGAAAATAATTCAGATATTATTTTGAATACATGGGTGATCAAACATGTTGCAACAATAGAATAACTAAAAGGCCAACATTGTTGTGTGTGGATTTATCTTAAACTGCTCAAAAAGAGAGGTTTTTATCAAACATTGACTTTCGTTCAAATCACCTATCCGAGTTTTCATACTACAATCTTAACGACCACAGAGAAAGATCAACAAAGATCATATTTACATATAGTTTGAAAGGGGCCGTGCAAATTAAAACCCCGTTCTAGATTTCCCAAAAACAAATATTATTGCACACTTCAGTGCCATTTAATATCATCCTTCAGCTCTGGCGAGGCCCTCTGGTGTCGAGGTTTTGCCGTAGCTGGCTAATTAAGGTGAGAGGCGTCAGTCAACCTCTAATTACCCACGTCAGACCCGCGGACTTTTTACCTCCTCTCTTATTAAACCCTTTGATGCTTCAGATCATTTTATTCTCCGATCTGAAGTTCCAGGTTTTGTCGAAATATTTTTCGTTAAATAATATTTGTTCTAAGAATAAGCCTATATAAACATTTTAAAACCTATATTAAAATGCCATTTTATATATAGATTTATCCTTAAGAGCACAAATAATATTTCAGGAAATAAATTCGACAAAATCTGGATCTTCAGAACGGAGGATAAAATTGATTTTTGAAGTTGTTTAGAATCGTTTGAATTATTGATTCACATTTACTATTGTTCGATGTATTTGTATATATTAATTTATATTTCTACAGTTTTAGAAGTTTATGTCTAGAATTTCCTTAAATGCCCCCACCAAGGATTCATTTAAAGTGCTAGTTATTTTGGAAGTAAATTTAAATACAATATTAAAGATTTTTGGGAAACTGGCGGAGTGCAAAACTTGACCTCACAATATTTTTCCAATTTTCTCATTATATCCAATGTTTGGAATGATGCCGGGCTAGATAAACGTGGATGACGGAATGGCACATCATCGTATTCTCAGATGAGTCGCGCTTCTGTTCGTCCAGTGATAGACGCCGTGTACGCGTGTTGCGTCAACGTGGAGAAAGGTCCAATCCGGCAGAATTTATGGAACGCCCCAACGCGCGAAACGCGGAATCATGTTTTGGGACAAAATCGCGTATGATACTAAGTCATCTTTAGTTCGCATTCAGGTCAATACGACGGCCCAACGATATGTTGACACTCCCCTATCTTCAAGGGATACTAAATGCCCTTTATCAGCAGGATAACGCCCGACCGCACACTGCTCGCATTAACCAACTAGCTCTTCAAGATGTACATATGCTTCCATGGCCACCGTACTCTCCTGACCTCTCACCAATCAAGCACGTCTGGGACATTATTGGACACCGTTTGCATGTCTTGCCTCAGCCACGTACAGAAGATGAACTGTGACAAATGGTTGAAAAGTAATAGAGACCCACCCTCATGAAGCCATCCGTAGTCTGATTGACTCTCTACCTAGACGTGTTGCTGCGTGCATCGCTGTCCTCGGTTGTGCTATTTGCTACTGAGCCGACACCGTTCTAGCTCTGTATAGTGAATATCATTTTGAAATAAAGATCACTTATTGTTCGTTCACGGCTCTCTCTGTTTGCCATGTTTTTATTTTATAACCTTTTGGTTCTTCTTTCTTGGTATTCCATTTTCAATGTCACGTAGTGTATTTAAAAAAAAGTAATATCGAATTATTTAAACTGTATCGAGATATAAATGTAAATTTTTGCATACTTCCTTTACCATATAAAAATAGTTACTCACTAGTATCCTACTACCGTCTGAGCATCTCATTCAAAATTTACATGTACAACTTTCCTAGAGGAAAAGGAATCTTTTTTGAAACTTAAATTGTGTGTTCACAATTCTAACTCTTTTTCCTCTTGGTTGATAGGAGAAACAAGTTTTTTGAATATGTATATATAAATTACAAAAATATTTCTCTATTAAACATAAAATA